>CM075346.1:110772500-111240000 GCA_037693485.1 Kitagawia praeruptora | reverse complement strand
TTGTTGGTGTATTAGATATATAATAGATAGATTGTATATATTTTTGCTAAAGGATTAAGTTGGTTCAAACAGATGTAGTCAATCAAGTATGCTTGTCTATAATTTTTGCTAAAAACAATTATGCATGGAGTGTATTTTTTTTTTTCATAATCTCTATTTCATGGCATCTTAGAGCATCTCCAACGCTACACACCACTTAGGTAAATGTTGATGTATCATCAAATTTACACAACGGCTTTAATTTTATCCATGTCCAATCATCTCTCCCCTTATCTAAAATTTTAGATAATTTGATTCAAGTTGGCTATATATAGCCAACATTTAAATTTTTTTACATAAGAGCATCTCCAATGGTGAAAAACCCTTAGCTAAAAGTCTAGGTGGAATACCTTAAATAAAAATTATAGAGATTGTGTAAAAAAATTTGCACTCCAACGGTACAAATCCCTTGTGTATAATTTTAGTCAACCCCGTGATATTGGCTATATTTGTCGAACCATAAAGACCTGTAGCAGACCTGTAGCAAAATTACACGTCATCTATTACCATATTAAAATAATACATTCTATTTATAACAACTTGAAATAATAATAAAATACTATTTTTAAATTATAGCCAACTATTATAGCCAACACCGTTGGAGTACAAAACCTTACAGGTTCAGCAAATATTATTTTAGCCAACCATTTTTAGCCAGTCCCGTTGAAGATACTCTAAGGTGTATAAATGATACATCATCATTACATCATCAATTATTTGTATTTTTGATATATAGCCAATCATTTTACATAATATAATTGGAGTACATTAAATTACAGGTTCGACAAATTTTACATAATCACTATTTTACATAAGCATTATACATAATATTATTGGAGATGCTCTTATATGTCACAAAGGATAATATTGCTAAGGGTTTTTCCCCATTAAAAATGCTCTTAGCTTAGGCTCACGCTCACCCCTTTTTTCATCCTCGATTACCAATTTTTACCGGATTGGATGTTAGTTATTAATTGAAAATAATCTACATTATTATACTATAATAAGTAAAAGGGGTATATTTTATAATTTGTTTAATCCCACATTTTTGCTTATGTTCATTAAGATATTAAACTCAATTAGATGATGAACATTAAACATAACAATATTAAAAGTTTTATATACATATGTTTAGGTTCGGTTTCCGTCAACAATATATTAATTTATATTTAATATTAAAAATTATTGTTATATACAATGGTGTAAGATTCAAATCTTTCCAATAATACATTAAAATTAATATTTATAATATTTTACAATGCTATAAGTAAATTCTAAAAAATTTAAAGTAATCGCTTTCAAATAAAATTATATCCTATCAATATATATATAAATAAAGGAGGATACGCGGGAGCTTAGGTGGCATTCTAAGATCGTCTCAATCTATTTTTCTATTTTTTTTAGAATTTTAGGATTTTAAACACTAATAAATATAAAAATATCTTTTAACATATTAGAAGTAAAATAGATGTTCGAATTTATAGATGAGAACTGTTCGAATTTATAAGGAATACATATAATTCAAATTTCTATTGGAAGTTAATAGGTATTTAATTATAAGGCATATGATTAAAGGTTCTATTGAAAGTAGAATAGGAGTTCGAATAAACACTAATAAATATAAAAAATATCTTTTAACATATTAGAAGTAGAATATGTGTTTGAATTTATAGATGAGAAGAGTTCGAATTTATAGGAAAGACATATAATTAGAAGTTCTATTGAAAGTAGAATATGTATTTATATGGAATATGATTAAAAGTTCTATTAGAAGTAGAATAGGAGTTCGAATTTATAGAGAATAAGAGTTTGAATTTATAGAAAAAAACATATAATTATAAGTTATATTGGAAGTAGAATAGGTGTTTGAATATATAGAGGAGACATGTTATTAAAATTTTATTGGAAGTAGAATACAAGGACGGTGGTTACATCTTTTACAATATTCTAAAATAATACATTTTTATACAAGTTATTTATACTTCTATTAGGAAAAAATTTCATAAATCCAATACTAATATCATAAAAAAAGTCTTTTTATTTAAAAAGAAAAGAACCAATGTGCTAACATAATAGAAGAACATTCTCATGCGGGAAGCCTAAATAAATATAGTAGTATCTATAATATAAAGAGAAAATAAGATGTTTTTTTTTAAAAAAACTCCATAAATTTTAGAAAACTTGGAGAAAATAAAATTGGAATTCACTGTATTTTTATGTTTTGATTATAAGGAAAAATGTTGTATAAGATAAGTATCATCAATACTATGTAATGAAGTTGGAATTACGATCCCAACGAGAGTGGCTCGAAACATGTTTAACGGGAAGACGGCTCACTAGAAAAGATTATATCAGCTATTAGAATTTGATATTGTGTTATAAATTTTATTTCATTTTTAGGATTCGATTTTTATGGATAAACATTGTTATACAAGTAATATATGTAAAAGTTAGGGTTTTGATCTTCACGAGAGAGCGGCTCAATAGGAGTAAACATGTTTAACGAGAAAGTTGTTCATTAAAGAAAATCGTGTTGAATATTAAAATTTAATATTGATGATATATGAGAAATAAATTAATTTGAATTTTTTAGAACTTCTGGATTTTAAATATTAATAACTAAAAAACTATCTTTTAACATTTTATAAGAAGCATAATAGGTGTCAAAATTTATAGAGAATAAGAGTTTAAATTTATAGGGAAGACATATAATTAAAAATTCTATTTGAAATAGATTAGGTGTTTGTAAGACATATAATTAAGAGTTTTATTGTAAGTAAAATAGGAGTTCTAATTTATAATTAAGAAGAGTATGAATTTATAGAATATATATATAATTAAAAAAATTATTGGAGGTAGAAAATATGTGTATATATATATATATATATATATATATATATATATATATAAAGAATACATATAATAAAATGTTTTATTGGAAGTAGAACACGAGTACTATGGAGACGTCTTATACAATTTTTTAAAACTATATATCTTTTTCCTTGAAATCCTTTATTTTAACCTTTTTATACAAGTTAATTATACTTGCATTAGAAAAATATGTCCATAAATTCAATATAATTCCCGTAATGAAAAGTCTTCGCATTCACAAAAATTGATGTGTTAACATAACATAAAAACATTTTCATGTGGAAGTTGTATTAATACAGGAGTATCTATAATATACAGAAAATATAAGATGTATTTTTATCTTTTAAAATTCCATAAATATTAGAAAGTTTAAAAAAATGTAAAAATTGGAATTTACTCTCTTTAAGGTTTTAATTTTTAAGAAAAAAAAGTTATTTCACAAAACAAGTGTCGTCAATACTATGTTGTGAAGTTAGAAGTTCAGTTCCAAATAAGGACAGTTCGAAACATGTTTTAACGAGAAGATGGCTCATTAGAAAAGATTGTATTAGCTATTAGAATTTGATACTGATGTCATATTTTTTTTATAAAAAAAAAGTTATGTCATAAGATAAGTGCCATCAATAATATGTAATGAAGTTAGAATTTCGATTCCAAATAAGAATGGCTCGAAACATGTTTTAACGGGAAGACGGCTCACTAGAAAAAAATGTATCAACTATTAAAATTTGATACTGATGTCATAATTTTTTATTTATTTTTAGGATTCAATTTTTATGGAAAAAATTTATTATATAAGTCTTTATAATATATGTTAAAATAGGGATTTCGGTTTAAACGAGAAAGTGGCCAATCGAAAGAAGCGTGTTTAGCAAGAAATCGGTTTATTAAAAAAGATTGTGTAACTATTAAAATTTAATATTTTTTTTTTGGTAAATAGACATTTATTAACCAAAACAATTAAGAACAAGCATCTTGAATCCAACCTTACAAAATGATAAACCTCAACAGCACTGCCAATATGCTAACCTAGCACATAAGTCAACTTCTTAACTCTCAAACATCTAGCAAAAATAACAGTAAGAATATTCCTGACTATCTCATTTTCTTGCTGCATATGCTTTGAAAACTTCCTAGCATTCCTCTCTTTCCACACCATATACACAGTAACAGTAGCAGCCATCCTGTACAATAAATGAGATTTACTATTAGTTCTAGCTTGAAACATCAACTTGGCCTCCTCTGCCCATCCTTTAACTGGTCTCCTGATACCCATATACTCTAGCACAGCTTTCCAAATTGCCCCAGCTACACTACAATCAAAAAATAAATGTTCTATAGTCTCATCTGTATTCTTACACAACCCACACTTAAGCTCACAATCAATACCAATTTTCCTAAGATTATCTGAAGTTGAGAGCCTCCCAAGAATAGTTAACCACATTATGAATATATATTTGGGTGGAGCATTATTGCTGCATAACATCTTTCTCCACTCCACCTTCATTATGTCACCCCTTATACTCCTATAACCCTTACCAATAGTGTATTTGCCTCCTTGGTTGTCCATCTGCTGAAAAAATTCTCTGCAACCAAAAATCTTCTTAACAATATTTGACGCCTGTTTTGGTATTACCATGCTGTTAATCTCCTTATTTTTGATATAATATGTATGAATCCATTTAATCCACAAAACATCTTTTTTATTTGCCAGATTCCAATACAGCTTCATAATTGCAGCCTTATTCCAAGCTTGAAGATCAACAATACTCATACCTCCTGCAGCTTTAGGTAGACACACTTTATCCCATGCTACCAATGCTTTTTTCGAAAGATCAGCTTTACCGGTCCACAGGAAAATTCGACAAGCAGACTGAATCACTTGAATAACTTTCTTTGGGATAATAAAAATGTGGCTCCAATAAGCTTGAATCCCAAAGATAACTGATTTTATCAACTGCACTCTACCAGCATATGATAAAAGCTTAGCAGCCCAGCCATTAATTCTATCCAAAATCTTGTTTATTAGCGGCCGCCATTGTAACACAGTTAGCTTCTTGTATGACAGAGGAACACCCAAATATCTGAAAGGAAACACTCATTTCTCCACTGGAAAAGCCTCCAAAATCTCCCTTTGAACACTCTCTTTAACACCAGCAAAATAAAGTGAACTCTTCCCTAAATTAGCTTGTAAACCAGATGCTTTAGAAAATTTAGAGAAGGCCGCAACCATTTGAGTAACTGAACTTAGATCACCCCTAGCAAATAATAAAACATCATCTGCAAAACACAAATGAGTGATATTCAATTTTTTGCACCTGGGGTGATACTTGTACTCTTTATTACCTCTAAGCTCAGCCATACATCTATTCAAATACTCCATAACTAAAACAAACAGGTAGGGAGACAAGGGATCACCCTGCCTTAGCCCTTTTTTACCTGTCATTACATCTGTAGTATCCCCATTCACATTAAAAGTATATGATACTGTAGTGATGCAAGCCATGACCAAGTCTACAAACTTAACAGGAAACCCCAACTCAAGCAGTTAATAAATGGCCATTCTACAGAGTCATACGCCTTTTGAAGATCAATCTTTAACATACACCTAGGAGAAACATTCTTCTTCCCATACTCTTTTACTAATTCATGACTCATCACTATGTTATCAAATATAGCTCTTCCCTTAATAAATGCAGATTGATACTCACCAACAATGTCACTCATTACAACTTGAAGTCTGTTTGTTAGGATTTTCGAAATAATCTTATACAAAACAGTGCAACAGGCTATAGGCCTATAATCCTTCATGTATGTAGCATTCACTATCTTGGGAATTAGCGTTACAACAGTGCAATTAACATTTCTAGGCATGAAACCTGTATTAAAAAACTCTTGTACTGTTGTAATGATACTAGGGCCTATAATGTGCCAAGTTTTCTTATAAAAGAACACATTGAATCCATCAATGCCTATATAATGTTAAAATTTATTAAAATTTAATATTGATACTATAATATAATGTTGGTATGTATTAATTTTTTTTAGAAAAATTATATTATCGCCGCGAAGCGCGGCTTTATCGACTAGTTATATAATAAGAGTAAGAGGGATAATAAAGGAATACTATCATAGGTCATAGGTTCGATTCTCACCAACTACATAATTAAAAATAAAACATAAAACATGCGTACTTTGAATTTTAAAATTTTGTTTTTTCTAATTGTGAATAGAGTCGGTATTTTAATAGAAAAATAATACACTATTATTATAACATAAAATCACAACCAAAATCGAATTTATTATTCGATGGTTCCCATTAGGGCTTAACAAGCCAACGCATATGCTAACCAGTAAACTATAAAGTTGACATACGTAAACATAGTAAATTATAGTATCAAAATATACTAGTCTATAATCCGTGCGATGCACGGTTGCTTGTAAATTGTTTAATTATATTTTATTGTAAAAATTTTAAATTATATATATATATAATTATATATATATATATTAACTTTATAAATATCATGAATATAAATATTATTGTAATTATTTATTTTTATTTTATAAATATCATGAATATATATAAAAGTGGTTTTTTAACTTTTATTTAGTAGAAAGAATGAAATTTATCTAATCATATAGACATTTTTTCGATTTTTATACAAAATTTTCTATATTGCAAGTGTTTTGCAGATTTATGTAATTTTCAATTATATAACTTATAACTCGTGTGATGCACAGATGTTTTTTTTAATATTTTTATCTTATTACCCATATTTTCATATATATTTTGTAATTAGTAGGAAAAAAATTATACATAATTATAAAATATCATAATACATTTTTGATAATATTTTAAACGATAATATTTAATTTTTAATTATAACATATTGTTGACGAAAATTTTTAACAAAAATTTATAAGCTACTATAAATATATAATAATATTTTATTAAAAATAGATAATAAATTTCTAGTAATCATATAATTCATATCCCTATGTGCGGGAATAAAGTGAAGGGTATGCTTCTGTTCCTATCTATTTATTAGATACAGAAGGTTAGTATATCCTTTCCGTATGACAACCAAATATACTACAGTAACACGTTTCTGAAAATGGTACCAAAAAAAGAGTACTAAAAAATGACCAAAAAAGAGTACCAAACCAAATATACCTTATTTTGCTTATAATAGTATAGTATAGATAGATAGATAGGTAGATTCACAAAATAGTATATCGAATACTATGTGATAATATTAATATTAAAATTAATATTTAAGTGGATTCTATTTTACTTATTGCAATTTTTTTGTGATTTTAAAAAGAAAATTATAATTTGAAAAAGATATAATTAAAAAAAATGAATTAGAATTGAATTTATTTATTTTTTATTAGTATAAAAAAAATTCATATTTATTATTTGGGCTCTATCTTGAGATTTAGAAATTAGATTTTGATGATTTTACAATCCATGCGAAACTCATAAACTTATCTTTAATTTAGTGATGATTTAATAATCAATATATATATATATAAAGGAGGGTACGCGGGAGTTTATGTGGCGCTCTAAGATCGTCTCAATCTATTTTTCTAATTTTCTAGAATTTTTGAATTTTAAACATTAATAAATATAAAATATCATTTAACATATTAGAAGTAGAATATGTGTTCGAATTTATAGAGAAGAAGAGTTCGAATTTATAGGTAAGACATATGATTAGAAGTTCTATTGGAAGTAGAATAAGTTTTTATAAGGCATATGCATAAAAGTTCTATTGGAAGTAGAATTGGAGTTCGAATTTATAGAGAATAATAGTTCGAATTTATAGAAAAAACATATAAATAAAAGTTCTATTAGAAGTAGAATAGGTGTTTGAATATATAGAGCAGATATATAATTAAATATTTTATAAAAAGTACGATCTTCTTAAATTATATGATTAGAAGTTCTATTGGAAGTAGAATTAGTATTTATAAGGCATATGATTAAAAATAAACATATAAAAAACGTTGTATTAGAAGTAAAATAGGTGTTTGAATATATAGAGCAGACATATAATTAAATATTTTATAGAAAGTATGATCTTCTTAAATTATAATTTTTTATATTACTCCCTCCGTCCTACCCAATTATTAACACTTTTTTTTTGTCATTTTCTGGCACGCATTTTAAGGTGAATTTTAAGGACAGTTCATAACTTATTTTTAAATTTTTTTTTTTTGTATAAAAATAGGATTGTTCTACACCCTATTTTGAAATGTTAACAAACCGACAGGAAATATATTCATAAATCCAAATACTATTGTCATAAAAAAAAGTCATCGTATTTAAAAAGAAAAAAATTGATTTGTTAACATAATAAAAGAACATTCACATGCAGGAATCCCAAATAAATACAGAAGTATTTTTAATATAAAGAGAAAATAAGATCTGTTTTCATTTTCTAAAACTCCATAAATTTTAGAAAGTCTAGAGAAAGTATAAATTGGATTCACTCTATTTTTTAGGTTTTGATTTTAAGGAAAAAAAAATTTGTGTAAGATAAGTATCATCAATAATATGTAATGAAGTTGGAATTTCGATCTCAAACGAGAGCGGATCGAAACGTTTTTAATGGGAAGACGGCTCACTATAAAAGATTGTATTAGGTTTTAAAATGTCATATTGATGTTATAAATTTCATTTTATTTTTAGGATTTGACTTTTATGGATAAACATTGTCATACAAGTGATATATGTAAAAGTTAGGTTTTTGGTCTTAACGAGAGAGCGAACCAATAGTAATAACCGTGTTTAATGAGAAAACGGTTCATTAGAGAAGACCGTATAAAAGATGTTTGAATATATTAGGAATACATAAAATAAAATGTTTTATTGGAAGTAGAATACGAGGACGGTGGAGACGTTTTATACAATTTTTTTTAAAACTATGTATCTTTTCTTCCTAGAAACCTTTATTTTAACTTTTTTATAGAAGTTAATTATACTTGCATTAGAAAAATATATCCATAAATTTAATATTATTCCCGTCACGAAAAGTCTTCGTATTTTTTTTATATGTTAACATAATAGAAAGACATTCTCATGCGAAAGTTGTAAATAAATACAGGAATATTTATTATATACAGAAAATATAAAATGTTTTCATCTTTTAAAACTCCAAAATATTAGAAAGTTTAAAGAATATAAAAATTGGAATTTACTCTCTTTATATAATGAAGTTAGAATTTCGGTTCCAAATAAGAGCGGCTCAAAATGTATTTAACGGGAAGACGGCTCTCTAGAAAAGATTGTATTAGCTATTAGAATTTGATACTGATGTCATAAATTTTTTTTTAATTTTACGGTTCGATTTTATGGATAAATTTTTTTATATAAGTCTTTATCATATATGTTAAAGTTGGGATTTCGGTTTTAACGAAAGAGCGGCTCGATCGAAAGAATTGTGTTTAACAAGAAATCGATTCATTAGAGAAGACTATTTAATTATTAAAATTTAATGTTAGTATTATAATATAACGTAAATATATTGATTTTTTTTAAAAAAAATATTGTAACGCCGCCGCGAAGCGCGGCTTTATCGACTAGTTATTATTCAAATGGAAACACTCAAAATCTTCATAGAAAATATAGTTACGAATTTTTACATTAATCCTATTCAATGTAGAAGTCCTACATTGATAATGAGATTCAATGTAAAAAAACCTAATTATATATGATTTAAATCATTGGCATATACATTTCCTGACTTATTGTTAAAATTGTATTTAGTTGTTAGTAGAACTATATTCAAATAATTATAAGGATATTTTGATAATCGAAACGAATTATAAGTAGAATTCATAAATCGAATAGAATTTTCAACGTAAAAAATTGTCAATTTCTTCTCTCTATTATTTCAGTGTTGATTTGATTGGAAAATAATCGTTAAACCATTAATAAATTAATGTTTATTTTGTTAATTTCATGTGGACTGTAAAAAGGTCCAAATCAAATTTTAAGTATTTAAGATAGAATACAAATATTAAATCGAACATTTAAAATCTTATATATATCAATTTTTTAACAACAATTGAATATGTAAATTAATATCATATAAATTTAAAAAGTTATTATAATTATTAATACCTTATATATAATAAGCATAAGGAAGATCTTATCCAAATTTTTTGTCGTCGTCATTGTACTACCAAAAGCATATGATCCGTTGGATTAAAAGTCATCCGTTGGATTATAAATTATATCCTTATATATTTATTTATAATTTTCACTTTGTTAATTTACTATAATACCCTTTCTTCATCATTGGAACTATATTTAATTTAAATATATCTTTATAAGAGGGATCTTATCCAAATTTTTGGTCTGGTCGCTGTACTACCAAAATTATATGATCCGTTGGATTGAAACTAGACGATCAAGATTAGATCACATATAAAAGAAATTATAATCTAAAAATGATATAATTAGAAAAGCTTGTATTAGAAGTGAATTTTAAAAGAAAATTATAATCTAAAAATGATATAATTAAAAAAGGTTGTATTATAATTGAATTTTAAAAAGAAAATTATATTCTAAAAAGATATAATTAAAAAAAGTTGTATTAGAATCGAAATTTATTTTTTATTTATTAGTATTAAAAATTTCATATTTACTATTTGGCCTCTATCTTGAGATCTAGAAATCAGATTTGAATGTTTTTACAATCCATGCGAACCTCATAAAATTATATTTAATTTAGTGATGCTTTAATAATTATTATTCAAATAGAAACACTCAGAATATCAAGAGAAAATATAATTACGAATTTTTACATTAATCCTAATCTATGTAGAAGTTCTACATTGATAATGCTATTAATTGTAGAAAATCTAATTGTATATGATTTAAATAATTGACATATACATTTTCGGATTTCAATATAAATATACTTTTTATTGAGTATCCTGGGCCTGAGGACATACTCAGGTAACAACCCTGAGGTTAAGACATTATACACTACAAGTCAGGGGTTTCATTGTAAATACAGGAGGGTAATTTCTTTTATTACAAAAATGCCACTGAATATTTATACTAGAAATGAATATAACCTCAGGTAAGTGCCCTGAGGTCAACCTCAGGGCCATTTTTCTCATTTTTATTTTATAACATATTAAAATATAAAACATTTTTTATTCTAAATCCAACGATTTTCATCTATTTATTTGAAGATATTTGTCATCCGGAGGAATAGACGATTATCAAAAATTTGGACAAAATCTATCTTATATAAATATATATACGGAGCGCTTTTTAGTTTATAACATATTAAAATATAAAACATTTTTTATGCTAGATCCAACGGTTTTCATCTATTTATTTTAAGATCTTTGTCATACAAAGGAATAGACTACCGATTATCAAAATTTCGGACAAAATCTTTCTTACACTTGTTATTAAAATTGCATTTGATTATGAGTAGAACTATCTTTAAATAATTATAAGGATATTTTGATAATCAAAACGAATTATAAGTACAATTCATAAATCAAATAGAATTTTTAACTTAAAAAATCGTAAATTTCTTTTTTCTTTTTTCTGTGTAGATTTAATTATATTAAACCATCATTAATTTAAAAATTATTTTGTTAATTTCATGTGGTCTGTAAAAGTCTAAATCATTTTTTTTTGCCACGCGTCTAAATCAAATTTTAAAATTCAAGATAGAGTACAAATATTAAATCGAACATGTAAAATCTTATATATATCAATTTTTAAACACCAATTTGATATGTAAATTAATAACTTATAAAATTTTATAAAAGTAATATAATTGTAGATATTAAAAAGGAGTCGTGCGTTGCACGGATTATAAGCTAGTAAATTATAAATATTAAAAAAAGAAACTGTACACGGGTTATAAGCTAGTAAAATAAAATAAAAGTAATCCGTTATTTGCTCGGAAGTGTACTGATGGGCCAGTTACTGAATGGGCTATCTAGAATTTGGGCCTAATATACTGACCCGGTATTTTCTTTGAAAGGATAAAAAATCAGAAATGAACCCTAAACACACATTTCATTAATTTCAGTCAAATTCATCTTCATCATCTTCTTCTTCATCATCTAAAATTAACTAACTAAAGAATTCAACAATGGCGGGCCGCAAATTTACGGAAGCTTTTTACAGCGTCTTCATGCGCCGCACCTCCGTCTACGTCACTTTCCTCATCGCCGGCACTTTTCTCGCTGAACGGGTCAGTGTATACACACATTTTTCTGTATCTATACATCTATTGTTTGATTTATTGCTTTTTTAAAAATTTTTGTATTTGAAATTAATTAGATCTTTTTTTTTGTTTTGATTGGATCTGGTGTTTAATTGTATGTATTTGGTTGAATTAGGTATTGTGTTATGCTTTGATATGAAATCTGGAAACGTGTTGATGTGTTACGAAGATAGATGATGTTTTGGGTGTGTGGATTTGTCGTAAATGTTTCCTTTATTGGATGAAGAGAGAATTGAGAAATTTAATTAGGATTTTGATCATTGTAATCGGATCTGTTAATGTAATTAACTGAATTTGTTACAAGTGACTCGGAAAATTTAATGGAAAGAATAGTTGCAACGATTGTGTTTTTCACGTTTAGGCTTGACTAATCCCGAATTGTCTGATGTATGTGTGTATGTAATTCTTTTGTTTTACAGCCTTTGTTATACATTATCAATGTGGCATTAGGTGATTAGCAAGGTCGTAAATATATGTTATTTTGATTGCTGAACAATGGCAGGGTCTTTTTGTTGAATTAGCTTGTTATTTTGTGTGATGAAGAAAATTTAAATCTACGGTTACTGGTTACAGGGAGTTGATTACGGAATCCACAAGCTATGGGAAAGCAATAATGTTGGGGTATATTCTTTTATTCTCTACTTTAGCTTAAATTACATGTGTTCTCTGTAGTGATAGCCTGTGATTGCCTTCTTAATACTCCTCTGTTGTGTAGGAACGTGCATCAGATGTGTTATTATTTCTCACTTGGACATGGTTTTACTGTATTGGTTACTGTCGTAAATACATAATACCATTTCATTTCACTTTTTTGCCTTTACATTGGATAGGCTCGTATGTCATACGTAAGTTAACAAGCCCTTACAGAAAGAATTATAGAAAGATAGACTGTGGCCGAACCAAGTATTATTCTCTACAATAAGATATAAGTGAATATACCATTTATGTTACCATGACAGTTTTCAGTACGATGTTTAGTCTGTAGAAACTAGGAAGCAATTGTCTGCGACTTTATATAGAGGTAGGATTAAACAAATGTCTATATAAGTCACATCTTCTGATAAAGTATACCTGCATGGACATAATATAAGTAGGTCGAGCTAACTGTCACCAAACTGAGTTTTTTTTTTTTGGGTTTTCCGAAATGAAGTTTTACATTTTTAACTAATGGTTCTGGTTTCGAAGTTACCCTCTCCCTTGGTTCTGGCCTGTGGGTTCAAGCCTCTTTACTGGCAAGATTATGGTGTGTGCGAGGCATACTAAAAAAGCTGCATGTGTAATATTGTAAATTTATTGTTAATTAAATTAAGGATGTAAATCTAACACTTTTGAATGGTGATGGGTAATTCGATAGACTTGTGTTGAATTAGTCTTTAGGCATAATTTAACTAAATAGGAGTTGTTTGTCCAAAATTTTGTTAGTGTTCGATTAAAACCTAAAAATTCATTATGTCTTGGTGCTAAACACAATGAAATTTCATGATATCATGCATCTTTGCAGTTTGTTCGAACTTTATTACAAAAATATCCTTTTAATCAGTATTGTAAAATTTTGGTAGTTCAGCTGATTTAAAAATAATTTTGTTTTACGAAGTTAACAAAACACTACTTTTGTGCCACACTATAAAGATTTTAAGACCACTTGAGATCAATTGTAGTTTTGATCAAGTAAACAATGTGGAAACAAATGGGACAAGGCAAATAGATAGGTTAGCTTTGCAGTTTTCAAGGAGACAGGGGCTCTAGACTGAGACTACATTGATCTTTATTACACTGTTATACACTTATACCCATATATCATAGTAGTCTGTCTTGGAGGTGGCTGGCTATACGTAACATAGCATTTTTTTTGTTCCCTAATTGAAGACACCCATTCACCCACAAAGAAGAGGAGCGCAATACAGCTAGAGTAAGAGCGTTGTGGCTTTGGTCATAGCGGCACTTACAGTTGCATAGATGTGGTAGATATATGTGAAGTTTTGTTTTTGAAGGAATAAACTACATGAACTATGCAAGTGTTCTAAATGCAGTTACTTTTGTTTCCGTTAGGAATATAATTAAATTCTAATGCACTGTATCAAACTTTTGTCATGCAGAAACGATACGAAGACATTTCAGTGTTGGGACAGAGGCCAGCTGAGTAAATTTTCTGTTTTTTTTCCCGTGTAATGTGGCTTTATGACCACAAAAACATGATCTATTGATCTCTCAATAATTAGTTATTTGGATATATTTGGCTGTGAGTTTGAACTCTTGGATCCTCCGACTCTTTAAAGGGTAAAGCTGCTTTCTTTTGAAGCATGTAAGGTTTTGTGAATTGTTGTCACATTGTCAATGAAGGTGTTGTATTGCCTGACTATTTATGTATGGCATTTCAGCCGATTTTTTTTTTTAGTTTATTAACTATGGATCTCCTTGTCACTGAGTAGAGGGTCTAATAAAATAGGTCTACAGCTGGTATATGTTAGCAATTAAAAAATGATCTTACTACTAGTTCTGACTAAAATATAAAGGAGATAGTAAAAAGGATGCAAGTCCACAGGACTATTCTAGTCCTCTCATCCCGAGAACTAGCATTAAGATCCTCTAGTATGGATTTGAAGTTTGAACGGTTTCTGCCGCGGTAGTTCCTATCTGCACCAGAAGATTCACCATCTCTATAGTTGTCTTTGCGTAGACCACCATGACCATAGCCACCTCTTCCACCTCCTTTTGACCATGTGCAGGAGGTGGCCTTTGTGCTGATTTTCATACACCACACAACCATCGCCTTTGTATTTGCCTTTCTCATCTGTGTATATTTTAATGTTCCAGGGCCACTGATCATAACGAAAAGTAGTTGCAGTTCATCAACAGTGACATCTGGAGTCAAATTAGATATGTAATTTCTTGAATTGTCGCAGGTATCATCACATTTATCATTACATTGCTTCACATTTTCTTCAGTTTCAACAGGAGCAGCACCATACGAACCGCCAGCATTTTGGTGCCCACCAGGTGGTCCGCCCCGACCACCACCATGAGAGTCAGGAATTGAATCACTGCCATAACCGGTAGGACCTCCATATGATGGAGAATACGAAGTAGGCCCACCGGTATATAGCTTGAAGGAGGGGGGAAACTGCATTATCAGCATCATAACCAGGGTTTGCATTGTAAGAGTTTACGGGTAGTGGGTAATTTTGTTGCCAGAACCACCAAAAGATGGAGCACTCTGATTTTAACCACCACCACCTCTTCCTCCATAAGAACCACCACCTCTTCCACTATCATAATTATCACCTTTACCTATGCTATCACCATATCTTCCACCACCTCCACCACCTCTGCTGTAATGGCCACCCTCACTGCTATGATTATCACCAGAACCAACCGGAGTAGGTGCACCACACTTGTTACACTTGTCTCTTCTCGCAAAGTTCATATTCCCATAGCTCGCATTAGGGCAACGCCAATCACCATCACTGCCGCTTCACCACCACGACCACCTCCTCTGCTTTAGTAATCTGTCTTCTTTCAAGGAAAACGTTCATTAATCTGCTCACTTTTTATTATCTTGAGCACTATCCGGTTAAGTCTTGACAAGAGCATCCTTTTCTTTTTGTTGGAAAATCAGGCAAAACTGCATATCCTTCTATAGCAGCAAGAATACCAATAGAAAGTAAGAATACTTGGATACATGAATTGGTATAGGCTTAGATGCAGGTAAACCTTGCAGAATGTGGAGGCACTGGTAGATTAAGATTAGTACACATCAAAAATAGAAAGGGTCTCGTTTCTGTTTCCTGTAGTTGCTAATAAAAGTTCATCAAAATTTGTGTAAATGTATTTTCCATAACAAGAAATCTATAACCCTTTATTAATAAGCGAAACCCCTTTTTAATGGTACCATTTTTTTGGTTCGCACCATATTTTGGTTTCACCACTAAATTTCTATTTCTATGTTATTTTTTAATTAAAAAATAAAAAACTTATTATAGCCATAATTCTCTTTTTGCAACTATTTTTCGCACCATATTTTGGTTTCACCCTAAAGTCCTATTTCTACTAGGATTCTGTGTTGTTTTTTAATTAAAAAAATAAAATCTATTATAATTATAATTCGACACGGGCTACCGCACACAATAAATTTACAAGTGCACTTCATTAAATTAATTCAACATTATAAATAATTCAAAGACTTAAAAAAAAATGGAATCATTACAGATGTGACCTACTTAGCCGTTAAATTCTCCGCTCACTTCTCTCCTCTCCCTCAACATCCATCTATAACTTTTTTATTATTAATAAACGAAATTCTCTTTTAAATGGTTTTACAGTATCAAATTTGGTTCCATCCTTTTTTGGTTTGACCCTTTTTTGATTTCACCCCTAAATTCTTATTTCTTCTAAAATTCTATGTTTTATAATCCTAAAACAATTATAATTCTTTCCGTCACTATATTGCTATTTCTTCCAGAATTTTATGTTATCGTTAACAAAATAGTAAAACTATTGTAATTTTTGAAAAATTACAATTATTTTATTATAGCCGTATCGAATTAGAAAATAATGTATCTATGAGAAGCATATATATCGTATTTTCTTTATTTTCTTAAAATAATCTTAAATTAATAATGAATTAAACAATCTTTATTTAAGTAAAATATCCGTTCTAATGATATTTCAATCTTCAAATTTAATTTCATCCCAAAATTAGTTTTAAAATCATTCAAAATTATAAATTAACGATCATTAATTAATTTTCTTGGATCCGTGCTTCGCACGGGTTATCATCTCGTATATTTAATATTCCATTCTATTCATCCTTCTATAAAATAGCCGGCCTATCATGTTGGTAACTAATCAATAATTTTTATATAGTTTGGACCAATTAGATGTGAGTATTATAATATTCAATTAATTATAATAAATTTTGTATATCTTTTTGTTTAACTAAGGATGAGTAATTATGATGCAAACCATCAACCATTGTTTACAAAAATGAGAATATTTAAATGTATTTAAATTTTAATATACTATCCTAGGGTCGTTGTACGAGTTTTATTATATTTTATTAGGTGACTGGTATTTTTGGATTTGTTTGTATTATATTTTATTAAAAAATAACATGTTATAATTAAAAATATGATCGATTAGTTACTATTAAGTATATTATTATTTTAAATTAAATTATTGATTGAAATTCTAATAATGAATTTTTAATATTTCAATTTAAATAATATATTATAAATGTTTTCTTTTAAACAACCACAATAACAAAAAAAGAAAAATAGTTAAAGCACTTTCAATGAGTTTACGTATATTAGTTAATAGATAAAATAGTGATTATGTAACATTTGTTGAATCTGTAAGCTAACATTCTCAAGTGATAATATTACGTAAGATGATTGGCTACATGTTAAAAATACAAATAAATAATGGTGTCAAGTTGATGTGTTCAACTTAAGAATTTTTGTAAAAGTTTTAAATTTTGGCTATATATGGGCAACTTGAAATAAATTAACTAAATTTTTAGATAAGGGGAGAGGGGATTGAAAATGAGAAAAATTAAACCTTTATGTAAAATTAAATGTCACATCATTCATTAGGGGAATGATAGCATTGGAGATGCTCTTAGGAATCTAACTAATAATCAATCCACAAATCACAAATTTATACAATATTATAATAATCGTAACATTAAAAGTTTGATCGATCGGTATGATATATATTGTTTACACTTAATTATAGATAAAAATTCCTCCTAATGACTAATCAATTTTTTTTTTCAAATAAGTCATAATACCTTTTTCTATTATTTTCATAACTAATAAATTTATTTTTTCAAGTATTATATTTTGTCTAAATCAAATATCTTCTTTTATAAAAACATTGTTGGATAGTTTTATTTGATAAAATTATTATAGTATATTATAGTTACTATTAACTAACCAGTTATGTTTTTCAGCTAAAACATGTTACCTTTTTTATTTTTTATAACTAAAATCTTCCAATTACATGACGGTCGTTTTTATTATACTTATTGTTAACTAACCAATTAACTTTTTCGTCTAAAATACGTTAACTTTTCTATTTTCTCTAACTAAAAGATTTCTCTTTTCAATTATATAAAAGGCGGTTCCATTTAATAAAATAAAAAAATAATATTATAATTATTAATAATTAACTGATTACTTTCAACTAAAACATATCATCTTTTTTATATTTTTTAAAATAAAATCTCTCCGTTCCTAGAAGTATCACAAGCAACATTTATATAATTATTATCAAATCATCTATACTATTATATAAAAGCCGAAACATTAAAAGTTTGGTTGGTTGGTTGGTTGGTCGGTCGGTCGGTACCTGTTGATTTTACTTATTTACCCTTACTCAATTACAGATGTACTAACTAATCAATTTCCTTCTTGAGGTTAAACATATTATCTTTTCTATTTTTTAAGAACTAAATAATTTATTTTTTTCGGTAAAATACAATATCTTTTTATATTTTATCTAACTAAAATTTCTCCTTTATTAATCAATTTCCCTTTTCAGGTTAAACATATTACCTTTTCTATTTTTCAATAACTAAATAATTTCCCTTTTCAGGTAAAATAAAATATCTTTCACATTTTATTTAACTAAAATTTCACTTTTTTTAAAATAGTACAAGCAATTTTGTTTAATAAAATAACATAACTATATTATAATTACTATTAACTAATCAATTACTCCCTCCGTCCCTCAAGGTTCTTTACATTGCCTTTTTGCACGGAGACCAAGGAATATTGTTAAGATAAATGAAGTAGTGGGTGTAATAGTGATTTTATTGTTAAAATAAGTGAAGTAATGAGTGTAATAGTGATTTTATTGTTAAAATAAGTGAAGTAGTGGGTGTAATAATGTAAAGTGTTGAAAAAGTGGAGTGAAGTAGTGGATGTAATAATGTATTTTATTGTTAAAAGTTACTATTTATAGTATGTAAAGAAATGAGAGGGACGTTCCAAAATAGAAACTGTAAAAAAATGAGAGGAACGGAGGGAGTACTTTTTTCACCCAAAACACGTTACCTTTTCTTTTTTCTCTAACTAACATCTCCCTTTTTCCAATTATATCATGGTCCTTTTTTAGCCAAAACACATTACTTTTTTTTCTTTCCTCTTATTAAAACTTCTGTTTTTCCAATTATATCACATATGTTTCTATTTAATAAAAATAAAATAATAATATTATAATACTAATAATTAACCGATTACATTTTCAACTAAAACGTATCATCTTTTCTATTTTTCTAATTCAATTCCTTTTTTTTTGAAATATCCCGGGCAACATTAATTTCTCATTTTCTAAAAACTATGAGCAATTTATTTAGTAAAATGACATAATTAAATTATAATTATATAAGCTAATTAATTACCTTTTTCACATAAATCATGTCTTCTTTTTAATTTTCACGTTAGCTTTCTATTTTCTCTAACTAAAATATCTCTTTTTCCAATTATATCAAGTGCGGTTCTATTTAATAAAATAAACTAATAATGTTTTAATATTAATAATTAACCGATTACTTTTTTCAACAAAAATGTATCATCTTTCTATATTTTTTTAACTAAAATTCTTCTTTAATAGAAATATCACGGACAATATTAATTTCCCCTTTTCTAAAAATATTACGTGAAATTATATTTAGTAAAATAAGATAAATAAATTATAGTTACTATAAATTAAACTAATCAATTACATTTTTCATCTAATTTTCAAAAAAAAAAAAAAACCTTTTTTACCTAGAACATGTTTCATTTTTAATTTTCTCTAACTAAATCCTATCTTTTTCTAATCATATCACAGACATTCTATTTAATAAAATAAAATAATAATTTCATAATTACCAATAATTAATCGATTACTTTTTTCAACTAAAACCTATCATCTTTTCTATATATTCTAACTAAAATCCCTCCATTTCTAGAAATATCACGGATAATATTTATATAATTATTATCAAATCATCTCATATAAAAATGTAAAACTCCAAAATTAATGTTTTAAAAAATTAATTTAAATAAATGAAAAAATTTATGTAATATTGAAAAAAACGTGCATCGCACGTGTTTTAAGCTAGTATCATTTAAAACTTAAGCCTACAGTATTTTTATCTTACAAAATTAAATTCAAATTAAAAATAAAATCATATAATGTTAAATGAAATCGATGAATGGTACGGGTTTTAAGCCAATAACATAAAAAATCTTTTTTTTGAAAATGTAACATAAAAAAATCTATTCAATATTACAATAAAATGAAAATAAAGTAAAAAGAGGGCTTGGTTCGCACGTGACACCAAGACTCTCACGTGACTAGGGTTTAGATATAATGTCCTAGGCTCTCTCTTTTTCTCTTCTCATTTGCTCTTGCTCAGCAGCAGCAGCAGCAGCAGTCGCAGCAAAATTAGGGTTTCATTTCAAGGTACACTTTCTCCCCCAATCTCAATTCAATCTATACACACAAACATCTGTGTCTACACATTTAACATTATCATTCATCTTTCTTCGCTTCACAGGTCACAACCCAATCTTCAACCATGAGGTACTTAAATCACTGTAATTATCTATTTTTTTGTTTCTTAAAATGTTAATTAACTCTTTATTCACTAATTAGCGCATGTGTGTTTATAGATTTGTGTGTATTATACTGTTTGTGTATCTAATATTGCAGAGTTTTTGATTATTTGTAATTGGGTTTTTTCACTGTAATTTATTTATGTTTTGTTAAGTTTAATGTTAATTTAATCTTTTAATTAGCAAATTGGTGCCTGTAATTTCTTAATTTCTGGGATTTTTCAAACATATTTGTATATGCAACTTCATGTATTTGTGTGAATTGTACTGTTTTGGGTGACTATATTTGTGGAATTTTATGATTTTTTTAATGTGTAATTGGGTTTTTTGTGATGTTTTAAAATCACCGTGATGTGTTTTAGTTTTGTTAATTTCGATATTAATGAAGTTTTTTTAGTTACTAATTGGGGTTTGTGGCTTTTTGATTTTCGTGCATTTTGAGTTGGTATTGGGTGCGAATATTGTAGTTGGTTATTCTGATGTTATGTGGGACGGTTTTTTATAGTAAGCTGCAGAGTGAAGCATTAAGGGAAGCTATTGCACAGATTGTTAAGGAAGCTGGTGAGAAGAAAAGGAACTTTACGGAGACAATTGAGCTCCAGATTGGTTTGAAGAATTATGATCCTCAAAAGGATAAGCGTTTCAGTGGGTCGGTGAAGTTGCCTCACATTCCGCGTCCTAAGATGAAGGTTTGCATGCTTGGTGATGCTCAGCATGTCGGAGAGGTAGGCCTATGATTTATGAGTTTGTGTGAATAGGTAGTTTACTAAACAGATAATACGATTCACTGTTGTCACTCGAATAGTATTTGGTTATAAGATGCACGGTACTGCCATTATTATCTGCTCTGTTTTAATTACAGAATTAAAATACTTGCCATTCGCTATGTTTATCGAAATATTCCTTGGTCTAATATTTCTAAAAAAATTTATCCATGCTCGTGTTGTTCATAGTAATGGATACTAGTTCATCTCCTCTAATACTTATAATTTAATCCCCTCTTTAGATCCATTTTCCAACCCGTCTAATTCAATGATTATATCTTAAGTATTTAAAAAGATAAAGTAAGATTAAAATTTTAGAACTAACATCATAAGTCCTATTCAAGTTTATTTCTTCAAAACTAACATCATAAGTAATATTTGTTTTTAACTTTCTGTTATAAACCTTCTTAATTGCATTCTAGGAAACACATGAGATTGACAATGCCAGGCTTGATTTAGTAGATTATTTCTTTTGAAATTCACTGCAGGCGGAGAAAATTGGTTTGGAATCCATGGATGTTGAAGGCTTGAAGAAGCTTAATAAGAATAAGAAACTAGTGAAGAAACTTGCAAAGAAGTACCATGCTTTCTTGGCTTCTGAAGCTGTCATCAAGCAGATTCCCCGTCTTTTGGGTCCTGGGCTCAACAAAGCAGGTTGGTTTATATTCGGTGTCTTTGTAACTGTGGTTCTTGTCATTGATTTCTCGTGCTGTGATTATTTCTTAAGTTTGGCTTTTGTAGTTGTATTATGTTTCTTACAACTATATATATAGGCCATTCTTCTTTATAGAACACCTGTACATGAAGAACTAGTAAGAATTAACATGAATATAGCATAATCTCATTTAGATTCTAAATTTATTATTTAAGTTTTTCTTTATGCACAAAAACAAAATCTTGCCTGAAAGTAACAAAAAATTAGGCTTAAACATAATATGGTTACATCAAAATCTCGTTATGTTTGTAGATTCTATCACATTTGTTTTTTTTTGAATTTATATGAGATTTGACATTGAATTCAGTATTATAAGTTTACTTGTTAAACTTTGTGATTATATTATTAACTATCTGTTTTTCTTTATATAAATGAAAGGTGGTGATGGTGTTTTTCTGTGTTCTTTACTAAACGGTTTTTCATATAAGGAGAATACAACCCTATATATATATATATATATATATATATATATATACATGTAGTGAATATATATTACTAGAATTTTGATATTTGTTGGGCTATGAAGAGATAAATCTAACTCCTATAATTTATCCTTAAAGGTTATTTTGTGCTCAACATGGAATTCAGCAAATTTTCTTTTCTATCATTGTAGGAATAGCATGTTGTGTATGACTAGTATATGGTGTTTTTTCTCGCATTATTATCAGGATGTATCTTTCACTCAGAAATGAATGCTAATTGGGCACTCCTGATAAAAGTTATTTATTTGTGGAGAAAGTTAATGTGTTTGAAGCTGCATTGAGTTTATGACTTCTATGCATAATTTTTTGTTGCTTGGAAATGCCATATATTTTTATGATACATGAGGGATCTGGGGTTATATGTCAATGCAGGAAAGTTTCCTACACTTGTTTCACACCAGGAGTCCCTCGAGTCTAAAGTGAATGAGACCAAGGCCACTGTAAAATTCCAGTTGAAGAAGGTACTTTGTATGGGAGTAGCTGTTGGGAACCTCAGTATGGAGGAAAAGCAGATCTTTCAGAATGTGCAGATGAGTGTGAACTTCCTAGTTTCTCTGTTGAAGAAAAACTGGCAAAATGTAAGTTTCCTCACCACTTTGTTTAAAAATATGTATATAGGTAGCTGTATATTTTACCCTTTTTGGAAACTTTATTGTTTTGTTATATGTTGCCCTTTGCAATAATTAATTTGCCCAGAGCATGGGAAATGTGGGACGTTTGTATGGTGACCGTGCTAGATCTTAAATTGGGCACAGAATAAAGTGTCTAATACTATGCCAGTACTTTTCTGGTAATGAGACTAACAAAATAAGTAGAGTTAAAACAATAAGATTTTCACACCTGAATAATACTCCTGATTGTAACATTTTGGTCGATAACGTGTTCTATTATGTTTTATTCCGTTCCCGGTGTAATTTTATTTTGTTGTTTGGGTTGCAGGTCAGATGCTTGTACCTGAAGAGCACAATGGGGAAGACTGTCCGCATCTTTTAGAACATTTTCCTTATATTTGGTTGAATTTAGAATGAAGGAAATGTATGCACGAGATGCTATTCCTTTAAATTCTTGTGATAGGCGAATATTCTTAAGCTACCTGTTTATTTTAGTGCCATGTCATATGACAGTTGTATACTTGTATTATTTTGGAGTTCTGTTTGGAGATGCAAGCCATATGACCCTGCACATCTGCTTTGCTTACAGATAGAGTGAGTTTTTCAGTCTGCTTAATATATTTAGTATTTTCTTTCCCCCAATTACTTGAGACAGAATGCGAGTGATCCTTGAAAACGCACAGAAAAAGAAATTCTTTTTCAGATACAGTGAGATCTTTGGTAGAGATTGTTATGCATCCTTATAGTCCCTTGTAAGAGCCAGAAAAGGTTCAACCCATGTTAAATTATCCCTGAAACAGTAAAATATCAATGCACCGTAGCTACAAATTATTGTGTCTAAGTGAAAAGTGCCAAACTATTACTTGTTCATTTCTATAAAGCGCTTATCTTGGGTTATTTTTGAGGCTTTGTAGACCAAGTGCTAAGTTTTACAAAAGCTTTACTCTCTTCCTATTTAACCAACGGTGGAACGACGACAGGTGATTTGGTATCCCTCCGGTCAAGAATTAGGGCCTTATTACAAAGTTACAATCAATAGTGAATCTACTTATTACTTTCTCTTACTTTCTTTGTTCTAGTGTTCTTGGTGTAGAGGTACCACACCAATCCATCTCAAGTTTGTAGTGCAACCTTGAAAAGAAACTTAATTGGGATCGTATTAGTATTCAGTTCAAAGAAATTTGATTGAGATTGTATTGCTTTGCAGCACAAGTAAAACTAACCACGATCAAATTTGTTTGGCAATTTTTTTTTTTAGAAATGTGTTTTTGCCTTTTTGGCTTTGAAACTATTCATAGAGGAAGTTGGTGATAGGTCCCGAACGTGGGTGCAATAAGCAAATTCTTTACTTACAATATGCATAAAAAATATAAGAAAATATACCAAATTTTATACACAGTGAAGCGAGCACAAAAATATAAGAAAATACACCAAATTTTATACTCCCTCCGTCCCAATTTTATTGTCCATCCATCAAAATCCACATTTTATTCAATCATGCCAAATAAATTTATAGTTACCAAATGATTATATTATTTTTCTTAAAAGTTAACATAATTAACACATAATATACCTTATTAATCAAATGTGGACAATTATTTTGGGACAAAGAAAATAGGAAACAGTGGACAATAAAAGTGGGACGGAGGGAGTACAAAGTGTGTATATATATATATATATATATATATATATATATATATATATATATATATAAATTGAAATTACATCAACCATATATTATTATATTTTATTGTAACATAAAATTTTAAAATAAAAAAAATAGAATATTAAAAAATGGCCCGTACTTTGTATAGATTATAAGCTAGTAAGATTAAAATTTAAATCACTTGTTATAAAAGAATATTGCATGAATCGTGATAATTAAATCAATCACTGAATTCACATTCCTAAATAACTAAATTTTTATTATTAATTTTGGTGGTTTGTTACTTTGATGTTTATGAGTGACTTTTAATTTTGTACTAAGTGAGTATGATCTTAAATTAAATTAAATACTAAGTGAGTATGATCTTATATTAAATTAAACTAGCTTTATAACCCGTGCGAGGCACGGGCATATTCGAATATGTTGTTCTTAATTTGGGATGAAATGATTAGGATATCTGGGTACACATTGTTAAAATGGAGATAATTGGAAGTATTAAACCCTTGTAGGACCGTGTAACACATACTTTGATACATTTCAGGAAAACCAAAAAAAAAATGCGATGCCTATTGAATTACATCAAATAGTTATAAGCCCTTGATGCTTCATAAATTACATCATGATCATGGAATCTCATTCAAATCGCCTGCATGAAAAATAGATAAGTGAAATCATATTCCAAAGTTCCTGAAAAAAAAATTCAATCAGTTTAATTACAGGCATAACGCCTATATATCCCTATAATAAGGTGATTACAAAAAGAGCAGTCGCAACAAATTACTCAACCCTCTTTCACTCAAGCATGCAAGTATATTTTTCAAGATCATACTCTTGATCCACCTCAAGCTCTTGATCCACCTCTTTCCTTATCGCTATTAGTATAGCCTCCTTTAAGTCTTCCAATAATTTCACAAGTGAGCCAGCCTGCAAGAGAAATCAAATACACTGTACATTGACAGGAAGGCATTATATAATACCATTTACCATATGCACCAGGAAATATTTTTTTGTCTGTCACATTTTTGTTTAATCAATATAACGAAAATATAAATATACATTTTTAATTGCAAATATGAATAAAAATACAATATATGTTAACTGCCAAATTGTCATTAATTCGGACTTTGCTTGACTATTGAATCTGATGTTCTTTTTTCGTATGGTTAGAAATAGAATTTACACAATTGAATAATTTAATAATAAATATAAGACTTCCTTCTTTTTTACTTGCCACAAATAACATCTTTTTCAGGTCACTAAAGCTTAAATTTAGAACAGAACCTTGAATCTCTGGAATTGTCCTAGTTCCACGAATAAACAGTTAAACAGAAAAATCAACTCTGTTGACTAAAAATCTGTCAGTGCTCAACTATGTCTAGCCTGGTCTCAATGCTTAAAAAGAAATCAATCAAAGTATTACCTATGGCTACAAGCCTACAATCAAATAGCTGCCTTAACTTACTTATTATGGGCTTTTGCTCGGACCATGCAAAAGTTTGTAGATGACAAAATGGTGGATAAAAGTTATTGTTGTAACCTAAGTCTTTGTTTGCTGGTCCAAAAAATCTAGTGCTTATTCAAAGTTTGGAGTTCGTTGCTCATCTAGGATGATTTTTTTGTAATGTTCATCAACCCGCAAGAAATGAAGCATGGATGTAATGCTTATTTTGAACATCATAAATCTCCTAATTAGACTGGGAAGATTGCTATATGGTTATGAGGGACCAGTCAAATTATTAGGCTCAGTATAAAATCATTCTTTGTTATCTGTATCCAAATATTCCTTTTAATATATAGGTTGGGTTTCTAAAACCACTACGCCATAGATGGGCGCATGTAACGCACTCCTACTGTTGCATCAGACACTTTTTCTGTTACATTAGGCCTAATGTAACGCACTTTTACCATTTCATCCGCTAACGTTACCTTTGACCTCAAATGTAACGCTCAGCTTCTCAATTGTAACACAAGGGAAAGCGTTACATCAGGACCATAGAGTAACACAAAATCAAACAAATGCAACAATAGGTAGTGTTACATTAGCTTATCCAGAAACACTAGGTGACACGTGGCATGTGGGGGGGGGGCTGTGGGGCCCACACGACACCTGGAATCATGCCACGGTGGATCTAACACGTGGCACCCTTTGACACGTGGCATACTGCCACGTGGCACCCAATGACACGTGGCACCTGTGGGGTCCACACTGACATGTGGCAGATGTGGGACCACATTGACACGTGGCACATTTGTGGGGCCCACATTGCCATGTGGCATATTGTGGGCCCACACTGACACGTGGCAGATGTGGGACCCACACTGACACGCGGCAGTTGTGGGGCCCACACTGCCACATGGCTGGTGTGGAACCCACACTGACACGTGGCAGATGTGGGCCGACTTTCTAATGCAACACTACATATTTACCTAATGCAACACACTTTAATTATCTATTGCAACACTACAATAAGGCTAATTTAACACTACAATTTAATATTGAAACACTAGAAGTATAGCAATTGCAACACTAAAATTGAAAATTTTGCAAGATTTGATTTATATATATATCAATCCCTTTACAAAATAAACCAACAAAACATACAATCCACCACCACTCCACCAGTACACCTCATAAACTACTCCACCAGTACACCTCATAAACTACAAGCCAAACATATAATCCAACTCCTCCCATCATCCACCATTTCACCAAAAATATGGTCTTGCTCCACCATATATATCATCCAAGGAACATATATAATAGAGTACTAAGCAACATAGTACCAAGCAAGACTAGAGATAACCAAAGTAGTTAAACAACTAAGCAAAAGATACGACAAAAGATAACCAAAGTAGTTCATGGTACTACTGATTGTAAAAAAGGAACTAAGTAGAAGCGCCGACAGTCATTGGGGTTGCATTTTCATCGTCCTCGCTTGAAGCAGTAGCACAAAAGTCTGCGACGTCCATATTCAAACCAGGATTTGCTTCGGCTAGCTTTTTCAGCAACGTTGACAGTTTATCCTGGACTTTCATGTTCACCTTTGCGTCAAGTTCAACCTCCAGATCTCGCTTTATCTTTTCAGTTACATCCTCTAAAAAAGGGTCAACAGGAGCCGAAGTCGATGCCGAACTTGAACTTTTACCATTTCTGCCTTTTAGCCATTCTCGACCATGAGACTTGCCATTAGCAATCAGTTCTGATGCAACCTCACCTGCAGCCACCTTCTCTTTAACCTGAGTCTACAATAAAAAAATTGTGAAAAATTAATCAAGTTAGTCATACAATTATATAATGCAAGGACCTACATGTTTGTTTTTAGGTGTACTTTGCGACTGCCCAGAAATATTATATTGGTATTATATAGTCTTCCCTACCAAATAATCTGACCAAATAAACCAACAGTCAAAGTCTTTCTTTTTCTCTTAATTTGTAAAAAAAAAGCCATAAATTCGACCAAGTAAACCAATATTGATTTGTAAGTATCAAACAAGGTACTTACAATTCTTTTTTTAATTTCAGCTGTATTGGTCTTGTATGTTCGACCCTCTTCTCCCTTATGAGATTCCAAATAAACATGAGCATCTGATGGCGAGGCAAGTTTTGGATTACCCGTTTTCTGTTATAAAATGAAGAGTATAAGATTATCCAAGCTCATTGTTAGCACTTACTACAAGAATAAAGAATATTTGAAATTTTCACATTATATTCAGTGGCAGAGGCAGACCAAGACAAAAAAAAAAAACAAATCAGATAGAAATAAATATAAAACAAGCCAAAAAAATGCATTGTAACAGTAAATTGAAAAAAATGGGAGTATCCGGCCTCTAAACTTTATAACTAGCAAATTTTATTATCAAGAGGACTTCTAACTTACAAATTCTATTATGATTTCTTATATATTACTAAAATGAAAATAACAAAGGCAAATTTACGGTCATTATTTTAATTTGCATGTTCAAAGGAGGGCAAGATGAAAAAAAGTAGATAAATTGATTGTGGATGCTAAACTTAATAAAATAAAATAGTTATGGTTCAGATTTCAGGGTAGGCTGTACTATTGCTAAACTTGATAAAAAATGTTAGGTGCAGTTAACAAATTATTACCATTTTTATCAGTTTATCCTAAAAAAAAAAATGAACGTGCACAAAGAAAGACACGTACCAACTTCTCTCTAACTTGTGCCATACTGTTGGGACCTAGAGTGTGTGTGTCAGTGATTGAAGCACGTCGTGTTTCATTATCCTTTGCTAATTCCTGTTAAAGTACAAAAATACTCAGTGCAAAATTTTATTTTGATCATCTTTTAAATCACAATAATCAGATTGAAAAAGTGTATTAGAATACCTGAACTGCCTCGTCTCCCCAATATTTCACCAACAGCTTAAAATCCTCCAAAGGAATCGTATTCGGCCTATTAGACATCCTGTCCTCGTCAGTTTCATACATTTTATAATACCTCTCCTTCATACGAGATTTGTACGTCCTCCAAGATTGATTGAGTGTCTTGTCCACCCAGCATTGCCCGTTATCCGGAATTATATAACGGTCCTACGATATATTAAACATTAAATTCATTAATTCAGTGCATAAACATGAAATTAATTGAAACTAATGTTTTGGTAATAGTGTTTACCCTAGTATAGTCCCACATTGTCTTCTTCAGTTGGCCAGGAACAACACGCCAATTTACGTAAGCAAGCGACACATTGTCCTTTACAACTGTACCCAGAAAATTGCTAAGTTCTCTCAATAATTTACGGTTTTTTGAAACCGGCTGACCTTTTTTGTTCAATAAAATGACCGGTCTGTCATTGCGACCTCTTGCATGAACTGCGGTCATTTTTGTCCTTCCTCTCCATCTTCTAGGAGCTACCACTTTATACACCAGGTACACATAAAAAAGCATTAGAAAAAATGTATTCATTAGAAACTCAGTCATAGTCAGAAAGAATGTATATATTTTCTAAGCATTTATACTCGGGAGAAATGTATATTTTTCTAAGTATTTATACACAGGAAAAATGTATATTTTTCAAAGTATTTACACATTTTTTCTAAGTATAAGTACTTAGCAAAAATGTTTTTTTTTTCTAAGTATAAATACTCAGTAAAAATTTATATTTTTTCGAAGTATAAATAGTCAGAAAAAAATGTATTTAAACTCATTTTATAAGCTTTCCTGTACACACGGTACCTGCTTCAATTTCTTCCTCTGCACTTTTTTCCAAGTTTGGCTCAGGAACATTATTTGTTGGTGGAGTTAGCATACCCTGCTTCTGACGGTCTCGCAGTGCCAAATAAGCAGATAGGGTACCACATGCTTCCGCTTTGTTCGACTGTTTTAAAAGTTTACTACATGTCGGTTGCAACAATTTAGCCCGAGATGAACTTGTCACTTCCTTATCAGCAATATCATTGGCTCACGAACTAGTTTCTGTAGCATTGGCTCGCGAACGAGTTTGTGTAGCATTGGCTCGCGAACGAGTTTGTGGTCCACTTAACAACTTCCTTTTCTTGGCATTCTTGATTCTCTACAATTATCAGGAGTTCAGTACTAGGTTTACAATTTTTATGTGAGGTTAAGAAATGAACATTTTCACCACATTCATACCTCAGATGTATCATCACTTTCAGTTTCGTCCTCATTTTCTGGAATGTAATCATCGCATTCCTCCTGATTCGTCTTCTCTTTTCCATTCCCTTTCTGGGTTGCAGTACCTTTCAGTTCACCAACCTTCTTCTTTATCCCAAATTCTTCCAATTTCTTCTCATTTTCTTGAATTCGGGCAATTCTTTTTTCTTCATATTTTGTCAATCGTGGTGGCGGTGGGGCCAACTGCAATAATTCAATTAAGACACACATGAAACAGGTACAAGTTAAAAAAAATATGCAATAATTCACAAGTAAAAAATATATGCACAAGTAAAAAATCACCTCAGTAACGGGATCATTCTGTTCACTGCATTCTTCTCCACTTGAATCGATGTGCAAGTCGAGCTTCCTTCTAACAATCCCTTTGGTGTTCATTACACTTGCATCTGGTTGACTAGTCAACAAATTTGGCGATAATCGTAAAATCCTTCTCCTGCCCAAGTCAGGTGAGTTTTTACTGAGCTTCATTTGCTGCTGCTTCTGCTGGAGCTCATGAGTGGTAACATATTTGCGCTTTTCAGTTTTCTTTGGCGAAACTGGTTTTTTTGCTGAAACTGGTTTCTTAGATGAAACTGGTTTCTTCGCTGACCCTGTACCAACAGCAGAAAAACTAGTTATTTGTATGCAAATTTGCAAAAGACAACAATAATCAATAATTTATATATATGACCTTGAATCAGGTTTTTCCTCGGCCTTACGACCACGAATGGCTGCATTTGAACCATCGGCTCAATTTCAGTGTCAACAGTGTTGTCTACATAAAATTCTATTTCATCTCCATCCTTGTAGCCATTTACTAGTTCAGTAACCTCCTTGTCACAGGTCAGTAGCTTCCAACTATTATCCTCTTCTTGTTTGATATAGACACCTCAAATTTCAAGTAAATGAAGGTAGTCTTTCACATACTCCATCAGCACTGGATAAGAAAATTCGTCGGTCTCTACACGGTTTATAACCAAACATGTTCCAGCAGAATAAGCTTTCTTGCCAAAGGTCCCACTGTGGTGAAGTCTGACATTCAACTTTTTACCTTCCATCCTGCACAAAATTTAAAGAAATGTCACTCTCATGTTTAAACAACAAACAAGCAAAGGCAGTAAACTTAAAAATAATAATTTTGCATAATAACTATATTACTATAAACAAATCAGAATCGAATCTAAAGACAAATTTTTAAGTACAGTAGTCTTCGAAACATTAATAACATTACAACTATTTAGAACAACTCAAGTTCAACCAAATTACAACTCTAATATTCTAACTAAAAACATTCCAACAATTAAAATTAGAGCTAGTTGAACAATTAAAATAATACACTACAGTACATTAAAACATATAAAGAAGCAACTATTTTGGCTTTTTATCAGGAATGGGAACTCTTGTTGAGGGGATATCATCTCTACACCAACTAGTTCCATCAACTTGAATTTCTATTCCACGAGCAAAGTTGATATCGTGTGAATCATAATTGATGACATCTTCTTCCACTGTATCCACGTTTCCAGTGTCACACCACTCCCTCGGCATTTTCTTAATTACATAATGTACCATCTTTTCAATCGGATCTTCCACATAAAAAACTTGCTGCACTTGCGAAGCCAGGACATAAGGATCAGATTTGTGGCTTAACTTCTTGAAATTTACTCGAGTAAGACCGTATGGATCTTTCTCTTCTTGGTACCAATGACACTTAAACAGAACCACTGTAAATTCTCCCCAATAATCAAGTTCCAAGATTTCTTCTATCGATCCGTAGTAGTTGATAGACCCAACTATCAGGTTCTGGTCTCTCGAATTTGCGAAGCTAATCGTTTTGGCAGACACAAATACGCCACTGTTCTGTGTTGTACATCGAGAATCTCTAGAAGTAGTGTGGAATCGATAACCATTCACTACATAACCAGTAAACTTCTTAGCTTTTCGAGTAGGACCAAATGCAAGCACCTCCAATTCTTTTGAAGCCTCGTCCATTTTTCCAACCTCTTCTTGCAACCACGGCCAGAATTCTTCAGTGTGCGTTCGTGCCCTCTTGTACTTTTTCATATTTGCATGACTGTCCACTAAACCTTGATGTTCCCTAAAATAAAACTAAGTTAAAATAGCCCAGGAAATTAAATTTGTAAATTGACAGTAAAATTACTTAAAAGCTTACGGAACTTACTGGATCAATCTCCGTACTTCCTTATTACCAGAATTGAACAAAACGTAGCGATGACTTGCCTTCCAATCCACATCTTTCAAACTGAAAATAATTCCATCTTTATTCCTTCTTGTTCCGATAGAATGCCCCAATTGTGTTGGACATTTTTGGAAATCAGTTGAGTACGTGGTGTTTTTTGTTGCTTCGTAACCACCCAAAAATCTTGAACAGAATGTCACACATTCTTCAGCCAGATAACCTTCTGCAATGGAACCTTCCGGTCTACTTCTATTGCGAACGTATGATTTCAACTTCCCAAGATACCGCTCTATAGGAAACATATTTCGAAGATGCACCGGTCCACCAAGTTCAACTTCTCTGACTAGATGCACAAGCAGGTGCACCATCATGTCGAAGAATGCAAATGGAAAAATCATCTCAAAATGACAAAGTACCTCGATAATTTCTTGTTGCAACTTCTTCAAATCATCCAAATCGATAACCTTGCCCCATAGAGCTCTGAGGAAAGAACTTAATCTGATCATTGGTAATGCAACCACAGGTTTTAATGTTTTCCTCACAGCAATCGGTAACATGTAGTGGAGTATAAAATGAGCATCATGGCTCTTATACCCAGTTACTGTCCTCTCCTTTGTGTTCACATACCGACTAATGTTAGAGGCGCAACCGTATGGCAGTTTAGCATTCTTCAAAACTGAACAAAACATATCCTTTTCTTTGTCCGTTATGTCAAATACTGCTGGCCTTATTTCAAGGTGTCGACCATCTTCACACAAAACAGGATGCAGGGGCTTTTGTATACCAGCTTCTTCTAAATCTTTACGAGCACTAATATGATCTTTTGACTTGCCACTAATATTAAGCAAAGTACCTAATATGTTATCGCAAACATTTTTCTCTATGTGCATGGGGTCAAGGTTGTGGCGAAGTGGATTACGACTCCAATACGGCAATTCAAAAAGGATCGACTTTTTTTAAAAGGGGAATCAATGCTAGCTGAACCCTTCTTTTTCAGCCCAAATTGGTTTACATACCCAGGCAATAACTCTTCAATATCCCTTCCTGTTAAAATTCTAGGAGACTGCCCCATTTCAATTTTGCCATTAAATCTTCTTTTATCCTGCCTCCACTTGTGTTCAGGCTCAAGAAACTTCCTGTGGTTCATATAGCACATTTTCTTGCTATGTTTTAAATAATTTGATGAAGTCTCATAATGGCAGTTGGGACACGCTAGTTTTCCCTTTGTGCTCCATCCAGACAACATAGCGTATCCAGGAAAATCGCTAATAGTCCACAACAGTCGGGCACGCAAATTAAAATTTTCATCGGCGAAGGCATCATAAGTTTCGATGCCGACCTCCCATAATTCTTTCAACTCCGCAATTAAAGGCTGCATGAAGACATCGATACTGTTGCCTGGTGAATCTGGACCGGATATTAAAGTTGAAAGAATTAAGTTTTCTTGTTTCATGCATAACCAAGGTGGGAGGTTGTAATTAACCAACACAATTGGCCATGTACTGTGAGTTGACTTCATTGAACGATAAGGGTTGAATCCATCTGCGGCTAGTCCCAAACTAACATTCCAATTTTCAGATGGAAAATCAGGAAAGTCAGCATCCATCGTCTTCCAAGCCTGAGCATCAGCCGGATGTCTTAGCTTCCCATCCTTTTGTCGTCCCACTGCATGCCATGTCATTAACTTCACATAATCCTTGCACATAAACAGCCTCTGCAACCTAGGTTTTAGTGGAAAGTACCTCATCACTTTTGCTGGCACTTTGTGTATAACCGTCTCCTGAACATTATCTTCCTTTTCGTGTATAACCCACCTAGAAACATCGCAATTTTCACATTTTTCTTTATCTCTATTTTCTTCCCAATACAACATGCAATTGTTTGGGCATGCATGTATTTTCTCATAAGCGAGACCTAGATCCTTAATGATGTTCTTTGGGGCATTGAAAGACGAAGGTAGGCGGACATCAGGGAAAGCGTCTTTTAACAGTCCTAGTAATTCCCCGAAAGCAGACTCGGTAATTCCATGTAGACACTTTAAATGGTACAGGCTGATCATAAAACTTAACCGAGAGAATTTAGTGTAGCCAGGGTATAGTGGTTTCTTTCCCTCTCTAACATGACTATAAAACTTCCTAGCCTCTGCATTTGTCAATCCTTCATAGTCGTTTTCTAAATCTCGGAACCTCCTACCCGTGCAATTGAACATTTCACCTAGATTATCTTCGAAACCCATCCCCGCTAAATTCCCTTTAAAACCCATCCCTGCAAAATTATCTTCGGAACCCGTCCCCGTTTCACAATCCATAAAGGCATCACTGCCTTCTACTTTGGTATGTGCAACCTCACAGATCCATTTTACATGTAATGGAGAAGGCCCATTACAAATAAGATGATCCAAAATAACATTTTGAAGATGCCAATTGCGGTTCACACATACTTTGCAGGGGCATTTCATTTCTTCACCTTTACGATAAACTGGAAATGCATTTTCCATAAATGCAATTATCCCTTTTACATATGCTTTACTAGATTTTGGAAAACCTATCCAACTCGTATAATCATCGTCCATTACTACAAGTAAAAAGATTAATGATAATAGCACACTAGTGTAACAGTTTTACTTGAAGTAGTAAATACATACAATTCGCTAAAATGTAAGTACGTAACTTATTCTTAAAATCAGGTACACATTGTCATTCACAACTACTTCATAACTGATTCTAGACAAGTTAAGAATTTTAACATGGGGTGTAATAACGACAAGTTAACATGGCCTTACTGCTCACACAGGCCACTTAAGGGATTACCCAAACAGGCACTACAAATATTCAAATAGAGATTTCTTATACTATTTATCGAGAAGCATAAAATTCTAAAATTACAAATATCTGATTCACATAGTTCTCATCATATCGCTGACTACACAGGTACTTGTTAATTTATGTCTTAACACGTAAAGATAGTTTAGAGCATTACCTTATAACAGAGAGCAAGCAATGAAAATATCCAAACAAAAGTTGTTCGCCCTACAATAATTGTAAACCTGTGAAACAAAAAATAGAAACAAGAGTTACATGACATAAAAACCTGTGAGTGTGTGTGTGTGTGTCAAAGAAGTCACAATACAAACACAGTATATGTATATGCAGAGACATTCACTCCAATCGATACCAACAACAAGAATCATACAGCTCAATCAACCAATTACGATATCTCAAAATATAAAAACCAAACATTATAAAACCCAAAAACCTAGATGACGCAAAACAAAACAAATTGGAACAAAAAAAAACACTATGGACACGTATAGTCACATGTGTCTATGGTATACGCTGTTTGAAAATATTGCAATTGTATTTTGCAATAAATTTCAGACAGAGTACACCATGGACACGTATGTATCCATCACGACCACAATGCAACATACTAATAGTGAGTGTGTGTGTGTGCCAAAGAAGTCACAATACAAACACAGTCACAATAAAAACACATTCACAAGACTCCTTCAATCAATAAGAACACAATGGAGATATTCCTTGAATCTGATACGAACTAAACAGGATAAGACAGAGACATTCACTCCAATCGATACCAAAAACAAGAATCATACAGTTCAATCAACCAATTACGAATATCTCAAAATATTACAAAATCGAGGACACAAACAAAAGTAATTGACAAAATCCCATACAAAATCGAGGACAAAACATGCATATGCATAATTTACAAACAAAAACATAAAAAGTAATAAACAAACCAAAACATTATAAAACCAAAAAACAAAACCAAAAGCCCTAATTACCAAAACAAAACCAAAAGCCCTAATTACCAAAACAAAACCAAAAGCCCTAATTACCAAAACAAAACCAAAACAAAAGCAATTAGAACGTAAAAGGAAGAGAAAGCCCTAATTACCTTGAACCAAAAGCAGTTGTGTTCTTCGATTAAATCTGAAAAAGTAAACCAATTAGATCTGTGAAGAATTAAAAGGAAGAGAAAAGAAATAAGAAAAGAGAGAAGAGGATAAATAAGAAATAAGTCTCTGTGTTCTTCGATTGAGCTAGTATTCTTCGATTGAGCAGCTTTGTTCTTCCATCTGTGAGTGTGAGCGGCTGTGAGTGTGTGAGTGTTGAGGCGCGACTGTTTTGTGTTTGTATGTGTGGACTTAGCGATTTTAGGGTAAATGGTAAGTGGACTTGCAATAATGCTGTGCGAATTGGGGGGAAACTTGCCGCCCACCTATATTTTTACATCTTTTGTTTTTACTTACAATTAAAACAAATGTTTAGATTATTTAGATTATAATTTATTTTTGGCAAAATAAGAATTACTTACTATTAAAACATTTGTTTAGATAATTTAGATCCATTCTTTTTCATTATGTTCCCAAAAATTTAGAATTTTTTTTATTTGATCGGGTAATTCAACGGTCAACTATCACTTCGACCGTAACCCCTAAACAGGGTTTCGTCAGGGTTTAAGGATTCGATTTTTTAAAAAATACTTCTCGACCACCCGACCGCACGGGAATCGAGATACATCATTTTAAATGTTATTCCCAAAAATTTAGAAAAAAACAATTTATTTGATCGGGTAATTCAACGGTCAACTATCACTTTGACCGTAACCCCTAAACAGGGTTTCGTCAGGGTTTAAGGATTCGATTTTTTAGAAAATACTTCTTCACCACCCGACCGCACGGGAATCGAGATACATCATTTTAAATGTTATTCCCAAAAATTTAGAAAAAAAAATTTACTTGATCGGGTAATTCAACTGTCAACTATCACTTTGACCGTACCTAAACAGGGTTTCGTCAGGGTTTAAGGATTCGATTTTTTAGAAAATACTTCTCGACCACCCGACCGCACGGGAATCGAGATACATCATTTTAAATGTTATTCCCAAAAATTTAGAAAAAAAAAATTTATTTGATCGGGTAATTCAACGATCAACTATCACTTTGACCGTACCTAAACAGGGTTTCGTCAGGGTTTAAGGATTCGACTTTTTAGAAAATACTTCTCGACCACCCGACCGCACGGGAATCGAGACACATCATTATAAATGTTATTCCCAAAAATTTAGAAAAAAAAAATTTATTTGATCGGGTAATTCAACGGTCAACTATCACTTTGATCGTAACCCCTAAACAGGGTTTTGTCAGGGTTTAAGGATTCGATTTTTTAGAAAATACTTCTCGACCACCCGACCGCACGGGAATCGAGATACATCATTTTAAATGTTATTCCCAAAAATTTAGAAAAAAAAAATTATTTGATCGGGTAATTCAACGGTCAACTATCACTTTGACCGTAACCCCTAAACAGGGTTTCGTCAGGGTTTAAGGATTCAATTTTTCAGAAAATACTTCTCCACCACACGACCGCACGGGAATCGAGATACATCATTTTAAATGTTATTCCCAAAAATTTAGAAAAAAAAATTTATTTGATCGGGTAATTCAACGGTCAACTATCACTTTGACCGTAACCCCTAAACAGGGTTTCGTCAGGGTTTAATAATTCGATTTTTTACAAAATACTTCTCGACCACCCGACCGCACGGGAATCGAGATACATCATTTTAAATGTTATTCCCAAAAATTTAGAATTTTTTTTTATTTGATCGGGTAATTCAACGGTCAACTATCACTTTGACCGTAATCCCTAAACAGGGTTTCGTCAGGGTTTAAGGATTCGATTTTTTAGAAAATACTTCTCGACCACCCGACCGCATGGGAATCGAGATACATCATTTTAAATGTTATTCCCAAAAATTTAGAAAAAAAAAATTTATTTGATCGGGTAATTCAACGGTCAACTATCACTTTGACCGTAACCCCTAAACAGGGTTTCGTCAGGGTTTAAGGATTCGATTTTTTACAAAATACTTCTCGACCACCCGACCGCACGGGAATCGAGATACATCATTTTAAATGTTATTCCCAAAAATTTAGAAAAAAAATTTATTTGATCGGGTAATTCAACTGTCAACTATCACTTTGACCGTATCTAAACAGGGTTTCGTCAGGGTTTAAGGATTCGATTTTTTAGAAAATACTTCTCGACCACTCGACCGCATGGGAATCGAGATACATCATTTTAAATGTTATTCCCAAAAATTTAGAAATTTTTTTTATTTGATCGGGTAATTCAACGGTCAACTATCACTTTGACCGTAACCCCTAAACAGGGTTTCGTCAGGGTTTAAGGATTCGATTTTTTAGAAAATACTTCTCCACCACCCGACCGCACGGGAATCGAGATACATCATTTTAAATGTTATTCCCAAAAATTTAGAAAAAAAATTTTATTTGATCGGGTAATTCAACGGTCAACTATCATTTTGACCGTACCTAAACAGGGTTTCGTCAGGGTTTAAGGATTCGATTTTTTAGAAAATACTTATCGACCACCCGACCGCACGGGAATCGAGATACATCATTTTAAATGTTATTCCCAAAAATTTAGAAAAAAAAAATTTATTTGATCGGGTAATTCAACGGTCAACTATCACTTTGACCGTAACCCCTAAACAGGGTTTCGTCAGGGTTTAAGGATTCGATTTTTTAGAAAATACTTCTCGACCACCCTACCGCACGGGAATCGAGATACATCATTTTAAATGTTATTCCCAAAAATTTAGAAAACAAAAATTTATTTGATCGGGTAATTCAACGGTCAACTATCACTTTGACCGTAACCCTTAAACAGGGTTTCGTCAGGGTTTAAGGATTCAATTTTTTAGAAAATACTTCTCCACCACACGACCGCACGGGAATCGAGTTACATCATTTTAAATGTCATTCCCAAAAATTTAGAAAAAAAAAATTTACTTGATCGGGTAATTCAACGGTCAACTATCACTTTGACCGTTACCCCTAAACAGGGTTTCGTCAGGGTTTAAGGATTCAATTTTTTAGAAAATACTTCTCGACCACCCGACCGCACGGAAATCGAGATACATCATTTTAAATGTTATTCCCAAAAATTTAGAATTTTTTTTATTTGATCGGGTAATTCAACGGTCAACTATCACTTTGACCGTAATCCCTAAACAGGGTTTCGTCAGGGTTTAAGGATTCGATTTTTTAGAAAATACTTCTCGACCACCCGACCGCACGGGAATCGAGATACATCATTTTAAATGTTATTCCCAAAAATTTAGAATTTTTTTTTTATTTGATCGGGTAATTCAACGGTCAACTATCACTTTGACCGTAACCCCTAAACAGGGTTTCGTCAGGGTTTAAGAATTCGATTTTTTAGAAAATACTTCTCGACCACCCCGACCGCACGGGAATCGAGATACATCATTTTAAATGTTATTCCCAAAAATTTAGAAAAAAAAATTTATTTGATCGGGTAATTCAACGGTCAACTATCACTTTGACCGTAACCCCTAAACAGGGTTTCGTCAGGGTTTAAGGATTAGAGTTTTCAGAAAATACTTCTCCACCACACGACCGCACGGGAATCGAGATACATCATTTTAAATGTTATTCCCAAAAATTTAGAAAAAAAAATTTAATTGATCGGGTAATTCAACGGTCAACTATCACTTTGACCGTAACCCCTAAACAGGGTTTCGTCAGGGTTTAAGAATTCGATTTTTTACAAAATACTTCTCGACCACCCGATCGCACGGGAATCGAGATACATCATTTTAAATGTTATTCCCAAAAATTTAGAATTTTTTTTTTATTTGATTGGGTAATTCAACGGTCAACTATCACTTTGACCGTAATCCCTAAACAGGGTTTCGTTAGGGTTTAAGGATTCGATTTTTTAGAAAATACTTCTCGACCACCCGACCGCATGGGAATCGAGATACATCATTTTAAATGTTATTCCCAAAAATTTAGAAAAAAAAAATTTATTTGATCGGGTAATTCAACGGTCAACTATCACTTTGACCGTAACCCCTAAACAGGGTTTCGTCAGGGTTTAAGGATTCGATTTTTTACAAAATACTTCTCGACCACCCGACCGCACGGGAATCGAGATACATCATTTTAAATGTTATTCCCAAAAATTTAGAATTTTTTTTTTATTTGATCGGGTAATTCAACGGTCAACTATCACTTTGACCGTAATCCCTTAACAGCGTTTCGTCAGGGTTTAAGGATTCGATTTTTTAGAAAATATTCTCGACCACTCGACCGCATGGGAATCGAGATACATCATTTTAAATGTTATTCCCAAAAATTTAGAATTTTTTTTTATTTGATCGGGTAATTCAACGGTCAACTATCACTTTGACCGTAACCCCTAAACAGGGTTTCGTCAGGGTTTAAGGATTCGATTTTTTAGAAAATACTTCTCCACCACCCGACCGCACGGGAATCGAGATACATCATTTTAAATGTTATTCCCAAAAATTTAGAAAAATTTTTTTTATTTGATTGGGTAATTCAACGGTCAACTATCACTTTGACCGTAATCCCTAAACAGGGTTTCGTTAGGGTTTAAGGATTCGATTTTTTAGAAAATACTTCTCGACCACCCGACCGCACGAGAATCGAGATACATCATTTTAAATGATATTCCCAAAAATTTAGAAAAAAAAAATTTATTTGATCGGGTAATTCAACGGTCAACTATCACTTTGACCGTAACCCCTAAACAGGGTTTCGTCAGGGTTTAAGGATTCGAGTTTTCAGAAAATACTTCTCCACCACACGACCGCACGGGAATCGAGATACATCATTTTAAATGTTATTCCCAAAAATTTAGAAAAAAAAATTTATTTGATCGGGTAATTCAACGGTCAACTATCACTTTGACCGTAACCCCTAAACAGGGTTTCGTCAGGGTTTAAGAATTCGATTTTTTACAAAATACTTCTCGACCACCCGATCGCACGGGAATCGAGATACATCATTTTAAATGTTATTCCCAAAAATTTAGAATTTTTTTTTTATTTGATTGGGTAATTCAACGGTCAACTATCACTTTGACCGTAATCCCTAAACAGGGTTTCGTCAGGGTTTAAGGATTCGATTTTTTAGAAAATACTTCTCGACCACCCGACCGCATGGGAATCGAGATACATCATTTTAAATGTTATTCCCAAAAATTTAGAAAAAAAAAATTTATTTGATCGGGTAATTCAACGGTCAACTATCACTTTGACCGTAACCCCTAAACAGGGTTTCGTCAAGGTTTAAGGATTCGATTTTTTACAAAATACTTCTCGACCACCCGACCGCACGGGAATCGAGATACATCATTTTAAATGTTATTCCCAAAAATTTAGAATTTTTTTTTATTTGATCGGGTAATTCAACGGTCAACTATCACTTTGACCGTAATCCCTTAACAGCGTTTCGTCAGGGTTTAAGGATTCGATTTTTTAGAAAATATTCTCGACCACTCGACCGCATGGGAATCGAGATACATCATTTTAAATGTTATTCCCAAAAATTTAGAATTTTTTTTTATTTGATCGGGTAATTCAACGGTCAACTATCACTTTGACCGTAACCCCTAAACAGGGTTTCGTCAGGGTTTAAGGATTCGATTTTTTAGAAAATACTTCTCCACCACCCGACCGCACGGGAATCGAGATACATCATTTTAAATGTTATTCCCAAAAATTTAGAAATTTTTTTTTTATTTGATCGGGTAATTCAACGGTCAACTATCACTTTGACCGTACCTAAACAGGGTTTCGTCAGGGTTTAAGGATTCGATTTTTTAGAAAATACTTCTCGACCACCCGACCGCACGAGAATCGAGATACATCATTTTAAATGATATTCCCAAAAATTTAGAAAAAAAAAATTTATTTGATCGGGTAATTCAACGGTCAACTATCACTTTGACCGTAACCCCTAAACAAGGTTTCGTCAGGGTTTAAGGATTCGATTTTTTAGAAAATACTTCTCGACCACCCTACCGCACGGGAATCGAGATACATCATTTTAAATGTTATTCCCAAAAATTTAGAAAAAAAAAATTTATTTGATCGAGTAATTCAACGGTCAACTATCACTTTGACCGTAACCCTTAAACAGGGTTTCGTCAGGGTTTAAGGATTCGATTTTTTAGAAAATACTTCTCCACCACACGACCGCACGGGAATCGAGATACATCATTTTAAATGTCATTCCCAAAAATTTAGAAAAAAAAAATTTATTTGATCGGGTAATTCAACGGTCAACTATCACTTTGACCGTTACCCCTAAACAGGGTTTCGTCAGGGTTTAAGGATTCAATTTTTTAGAAAATACTTCTCGACCACCCGACCGCACGGAAATCGAGATACATCATTTTAAATGTTATTCCCAAAAATTTAGAAAAAAAAAATTTATTTGATCGGGTAATTCAACGGTCAACTATCACTTTGACCGTACCTAAACAGGGTTTCGTCAGGGTTTAAGGATTCGACTTTTTAGAAAATACTTCTCGACCACCCGACCGCACGGGAATCGAGACACATCATTATAAATGTTATTCCCAAAAATTTAGAAAAAAAAAATTTATTTGATCGGGTAATTCAACGGTCAACTATCACTTTGATTGTAACCCCTAAACAGGGTTTTGTCAGGGTTTAAGGATTCGATTTTTTAGAAAATACTTCTCGACCACCCGACCACACGGGAATCGAGATACATCATTTTAAATGTTATTCCCAAAAATTTAGAAAAAAAAATTTATTTGATCGGGTAATTCAACGGTCAACTATCACTTTGACTGTAACCCCTAAACAGGGTTTCGTCAGGGTTTAAGGATTCGATTTTTCAGAAAATACTTCTCCACCACACGACCGCACGGGAATCGAGATACATCATTTTAAATGTTATTCCCAAAAATTTAGAAAAAAAAATTTATTTGATCGGGTAATTCAACGGTCAACTATCACTTTGACCGTAACCCCTAAATAGGGTTTCGTCAGGGTTTAATAATTCGATTTTTTACAAAATACTTCTCGACCACCCGACCGCACGGGAATCGAGATACATCATTTTAAATATTATTCCCAAAAATTTAGAATTTTTTTTTATTTGATCGGGTAATTCAACGGTCAACTATCACTTTGACCGTAATCCCTAAACAGGGTTTCGTCAGGGTTTAAGGATTCGATTTTTTAGAAAATACTTCTCGACCACCCGACCGCATGGGAATCGAGATACATCATTTTAAATGTTATTCCCAAAAATTAAGAAAAAAAAAATTTATTTGATCGGGTAATTCAACGGTCAACTATCACTTTGACCGTAACCCCTAAACAGGGTTTCGTCAGGGTTTAAGGATTCGATTTTTTACAAAATACTTCTCGACCACCCGACCGCACGGGAATCGAGATACATCATTTTAAATGTTATTCCAAAAAATTTAGAAAAAAAAATTTATTTGATCGGGTAATTCAACTGTCAACTATCACTTTGACCGTACCTAAACAGGGTTTCGTCAGGGTTTAAGGATTCGATTTTTTAGAAAATACTTCTCGACCACTCGACCGCATGGGAATCGAGATACATCATTTTAAATGTTATTCCCAAAAATTTAGAATTTTTTTTTATTTGATCGGGTAATTCAACGGTCAACTATCACTTTGACCGTAACCCCTAAACAGGGTTTCGTCAGGGTTTAAGGATTCGATTTTTTAGAAAATACTTCTCCACCACCCGACCGCACGGGAATCGAGATACATCATTTTAAATGTTATTCCCAAAAATTTAGAAAAAAAAAATTTATTTGATCGGGTAATTCAACGGTCAACTATCACTTTGACCGTACCTAAACAGGGTTTCGTCAGGGTTTAAGGATTCGATTTTTTAGAAAATACTTATCGACCACCTGATGTGTAAAATAACTGCAAGCGTACAGTGTTTAGTTGTAGCAATCACAGATCGATCCTCAGAGACTATGAACTTTCAAAACCCTAATAATTAACTCAGGCGAACTAGACAAATAGGTTTGAGATGAGTTTTAATTAACCTAATTAACAAAGATTATCAAATAATATGGAAAACCTAGGAATCTGAATCCATTAATCAATCACAATTAATATCAACTCGCCCTAAAATCATTCCTCTTTTCTTCACAAATAAGATATATCAATTAACGAGACAAGCATATACTATGAAACTTGTTATCTAACAATAACCTATCAAAACTTCAAAGAGCAAGCATAGGCTATGAAAAACAAATCCAGTAACAATAATATATCAAAATCACTTTGTCAATCGATCAATTAAGCACCAAGAAAAATTATGAGAATCAATTAATAGGAACGAGAAAAAATCAAGAATAATTAAATCAACTTCATCTTCATCCTAGGGTAAGAAATTTAGCTAGACATGATTATTATATAAACGAAACAATTATAAATATAACACATATTAAACATGAAAACACGAAGTAGTATAAGCTATTTGTATAGTTAAATTAATAAAAAACTTAAAGTGGCCACGTTAACAACAGATAAAAGTTAAATCACTTAAAACTAAACTATTAACTTGAATGACATGTGAGAGAACAAACGCAGGTAAAAGAATTGAACGGGAAAAGACAAAGAAATCTTATACTATTAATTAAGAAAACAGAGTAAGGCGGAGAATAGCCGCCGGAGTATAAAATAAACAATAATTAAAATTCTAGGTGTCTAGGTTGGTGTCAAATACAAGAGAGGAGCCCCATATATATAGGGAAAAACTTGGGCTTGGGTCTTCGATTACAAATTTGATATTGAATATAATTTCTTCAATTTCCTTTTCTTCCTGGATAAGTATTCGATTTTTCCTCCAATTTCTTTGACTTCAAGTATTTTCCACCTCCTTTCCCTTTTTGCACCTTTTCCTGCTAGAAATCTGTTTTTATTTATTTTCCTACAAAACAAAATAAAACAATTTATTAATTAATAAAATTACGAAAACAAACATAAAATAGGTATTAAAAATATGATGAATTATGGACCTATCAAATGCCCCCATACCTATCTTTTGCTCGTCCTCGAGAAAAATAAAATATAAAATACTACATAAATAAATGATACCACTTCCGTAGGTGATCACGGTTGCATTTGGCATATGCAACAAGCCCTTTAAACCCCTAGGCAGCCCTAGTGGACGAGTGAGGTCTCGTGAGGGCCTATAGTGAATGTACCCACAAAATTCATCTAGCCATGTAAAAGATTGCTCAATGCAACACCACACATACAAGTCATCTCATGCTACATCAACTAAAGAAATCAAAGTGAATTTGCAATGTCTTGGTGTGTAAGGTGCAAGTATTCACATAGTCTACTCAAAGAAATATGCATAGGTCCTCAAAAGTCCACGTCAAGTGTAAGAATAAGTTGGTAACCATACTAAGACCACAAGAGTACACCTTAGAGTCAAAACTTGGGATCTCATATGCAGAAACAAGTAACAACTCACCTTTCACTCACAAAAAAAAATTTTCACTCAAGAACAAGGGTAAGTGTATCACTCAATTCCAACAAAATCATAAGCATGCTTGACATTTGGTATCAATCTAACTTTAACACAACATACATCAATGACGATAATCAAAAGGTCTTTTATTTGGGTTGTAATGGGACTAGGGACAAGGTATGTCAAGTAAGGCCAAATAAGGTGAAGTGTCAAAAGCTAGCAGGAACCATTATAAATCACACACAACACCATACATCCTCCCCACACATGTTTTCTAATTTTTCCAACAAAATGCTTGACTAGTCGAATGAAGAAGGATCACACAAACACAAAAACATAAGTATGCTCTCAGATAACTTTTTTTTTTTCTCTCTTTTTTTTTTTCTTTCTTTCTTTTTTTTTTTGATTTTTTTTTGATTTTTTTTTTTTTTGCAGAGAGCTAAGATAGATAATATATATATACAACCACATTCCTTCTTCAAAAATTTCTTGAACGACTAACAAGTAAGCAACAAAACCCAATATTCCCCAAAAGTAATGAACAAAAGTATCCCATCTCACACACCTTATTACTCCCTCAACTTCCTACTAGCCTTTGACAAATTGGGATCAAGTATACGTTAGGCTACACAAGAAAAAGGTCCAGGCAAGTAATGTGGTATGTCACCGAAAAAATAGGTTAAAGCTCAAAGGGGTAACTAATTGATCACATATAAAGGGTGTGGTAATTTGGATAATAATTGGTTATTCCTAAATGCCTTTATCATCTTACCATCAAATAATGTCATGCATTTCAAGAAAGGTCTCAAACAAGTGCTAGCAATGCAAACAACATGTGGACACTCAAGCAAACGAATATAAAATGCAAAAGATATGCATATAGGCTCAAAATCTCACTTGGTGGTAAAACATAATCAATCCCAAGCAAAAGTCTCTTTAATGCACCTACTTGTACTCAAAGCATGGAAACCAAATCTTCTTGCACATTTTCATGTCCTTTTAATTACTTACAACATTCAATAAGTCTACTGGTTTCAACTCACTAGTGTATGTGTGCACAAGAACTTAGCATATCACTTCTCAGTCAAAAGCATCAGAAACACAAGAGTACTATAGCATGTAAAGGTGCATCAAGCCAACTTTTAACAAGTAATCATTTCACAAGGCTAGAAATATTTTTTTCATTTTTTCATTTTTTTCAATTTTTTTGGATTTTTTTAAATAATAATACTACTAAATCCCTCCCCCATACCTAAATCATGCATTGTCCTCAATGTATGCGAATGAGAGAAAAATGACAAAGTAAAAGACGAGAATACCTGATAAGGATGATGGAGAAACATTATTACCTATAACACACACACACACACACACTAAAACAGATACAAAAGAAACACACACACACACACACACACTCCCCCATACCTACACTTGGCCATGAGAGACACATTACGAAAAGATATACTAACCAATACCAGATCGAGGAAAAACAACCTTCGTAACACAATCAACACACATGTGAAACACACCCACAAAGATAACATTATCCACTAGAGAAGTATGATCACACACCAAAATAAAACTCATACCACTAACATCATTCATAGACCAATTAGACGCTTCTTTATGTTGTTTAAGCAAATTTATCACTTGAAATTCTTGGTTATGAACTAAATCACTAGAAAGAACATGTTAAGTTTCTTTATCAACTACCAAAGACTGATCAGGAGTGGAAAAAGATGGATTAGGAGCGATTGTGGGTGGCTCACCTACAGAAGTCTTAACAACGAACTTAGGATCAAAAGAACTATCCTCAAGTTGGGTTTCATGCTTAGAACAAATAGCATTCAATTCATCTAACATCTCCTCACAAGAAAAATTCTTATAAAGCTCATGAAGATCTTTATTACTCTCATATTCTAACAAAACATCTTCCTCAATTAAAGATTCAATTGAACTATCCTCAAGATTCGACAATGAAACAACCTCATCTATCAAATTAACTCCTACATGTTGAATAGACATGACTACTATTGGAAAATCAAAAAGGAAAATCTATATTTTCCTAAGAAAAATCTAGACCTTGCTCCTAACAATAAGATACTACTAAAAGTAACAACTCAAAAAGCATTCGTCCTGACTGGCCAGGCAGGTGCAAGCATTGCCAAGAGGCTAAACACCTTTCTAGACACCAATCTAAATTAGCCAGATAAGCTTCACGCTTGCCTAGACACCAAACGAAAGAATACTTAGTGATTCGTTCCTCCTAGATTCTCTTCCTAATTGAGCGCGAGATCCTAGGGCCAACGTCTACTTAATTTTATTAAGGAAAGGGTATGCAAGATGAACGAATTAGTGATTTGTGGGCCAAGGAATGGGTGATGAAATCCCTCACCTTATCTTGTAATTGGGTGGCACCCTTAAGATTGATTGAATGATGCAACACACAAAGAACAAGAAAATAAACACTTATGGATGCACTACACTACGTGTGAAATCAATAAATACATTAAAGAAATCTAGATGATGTGATCCTATGTGAGAGAATGAATGATGCAGCAAATTGGTTTTTAACAAAAAATAAAAAATAAAATAAGTAACTAATATTTTTGGGTTTTTTCGAATTTTTAATTTTTTTTGATTTTTTCAATAATAATGAGGAAAAGAAAAATAGAGAGAGGTGATACGGAATACCGAAAAGCGCTTCCAAAAATTTCAAAAGAGACAGCGAGGCCTTCCAACGATCTTCTTGTCCAAGCTTTTCTCCGCTTCACAATTCCCTAAAAAAAATAAACAAAAGAAAACAAGAAACTAATCCAAAGAATTAATATCAAGGGGTGAAAAATATCAATAGTCCCCGGCAGCGGCGCCAAAAACTTGATGTGTAAAATAACTGCAAGCGTACAGTGTTTAGTTGTAGCAATCACAGATCGATCCTCAGAGACTATGAACTTTCAAAACCCTAATAATTAACTCAGGCGAACTAGACAAATAGGTTTGAGATGAGTTTTAATTAACCTAATTAACAAAGATTATCAAATAATATGGAAAACCTAGGAATCTGAATCCATTAATCAATCACAATTAATATCAACTCGCCCTAAAATCATTCCTCTTTTCTTCACAAATAAGATATATCAATTAACGAGACAAGCATATACTATGAAACTTGTTATCTAACAATAACCTATCAAAACTTCAAAGAGCAAGCATAGGCTATGAAAAACAAATCCAGTAACAATAATATATCAAAATCACTTTGTCAATCGATCAATTAAGCACCAAGAAAAATTATGAGAATCAATTAATAGGAACGAGAAAAAATCAAGAATAATTAAATCAACTTCATCTTCATCCTAGGGTAAGAAATTTAGCTAGACATGATTATTATATAAACGAAACAATTATAAATATAACACATATTAAACATGAAAACACGAAGTAGTATAAGCTATTTGTATAGTTAAATTAATAAAAAACTTAAAGTGGCCACGTTAACAACAGATAAAAGTTAAATCACTTAAAACTAAACTATTAACTTGAATGACATGTGAGAGAACAAACGCAGGTAAAAGAATTGAACGGGAAAAGACAAAGAAATCTTATACTATTAATTAAGAAAACAGAGTAAGGCGGAGAATAGCCGCCGGAGTATAAAATAAACAATAATTAAAATTCTAGGTGTCTAGGTTGGTGTCAAATACAAGAGAGGAGCCCCATATATATAGGGAAAAACTTGGGCTTGGGTCTTCGATTACAAATTTGATATTGAATATAATTTCTTCAATTTCCTTTTCTTCCTGGATAAGTATTCGATTTTTCCTCCAATTTCTTTGACTTCAAGTATTTTCCACCTCCTTTCCCTTTTTGCACCTTTTCCTGCTAGAAATCTGTTTTTATTTATTTTCCTACAAAACAAAATAAAACAATTTATTAATTAATAAAATTACGAAAACAAACATAAAATAGGTATTAAAAATATGATGAATTATGGACCTATCACCACCCGACCGCACGGGAATCGAGATACATCATTTTAAATGTTATTCCCAAAAATTTAGAAAAAAAAAATTATTTGATCGGGTAATTCAACGGTCAACTATCACTTTGACCGTAACCCCTAAACAGGGTTTCGTCAGAGTTTAAGGATTCGATTTTTTAGAAAATACTTCTCGACCACCCTACCGCACGGGAATCGAGATACATCATTTTAAATGTTATTCCCAAAAATTTAGAAAAAAAAATTTATTTGATCGGGTAATTCAACGGTCAACTATCACTTTGACCGTAACCCTTAAACAGGGTTTCGTCAGGGTTTAAGGATTCGATTTTTTAGAAAATACTTCTCCACCACACGACCGCACGGGAATCGAGATACATCATTTTAAATGTCATTCCCAAAAATTTAGAAAAAAAAAATTTACTTGATCGGGTAATTCAACGGTCAACTATCACTTTGACCGTTACCCCTAAACAGGGTTTCGTCAGGGTTTAAGGATTCAATTTTTTAGAAAATACTTCTCGACCACCCGACCGCACGGAAATTGAGATACATCATTTTAAATGTTATTCCCAAAAATTTAGAATTTTTTTTTATTTGATCGGGTAATTCAACGGTCAACTATCACTTTGACCGTAATCCCTAAACAGGGTTTCGTCAGGGTTTAAGGATTCGATTTTTTAGAAAATACTTCTCGACCACCCGACCGCACGGGAATCGAGATACATCATTTTAAATGTTATTCCCAAAAATTTAGAAAAAAAATTTATTTGATCGGGTAATTCAACGGTCAACTATCACTTTGACCGTAACCCCTAAACAGGGTTTCGTCAGGGTTTAAGAATTCGATTTTTTAGAAAATACTTCTCGACCACCCGACCGCACGGGAATCGAGATACATCATTTTAAATGTTATTCCCAAAAATTTAGAAAAAAAAATTTATTTGATCGGGTAATTCAACGGTCAACTATCACTTTGACCGTAACCCCTAAACAGGGTTTCGTCAGGGTTTAAGGATTCAAGTTTTCAGAAAATACTTCTCCACCACACGACCGCACGGGAATCGAGATACATCATTTTAAATGTTATTCCCAAAAATTTAGAAAAAAAAATTTATTTGATCGGGTAATTCAACGGTCAACTATCACTTTGACCGTAACCCCTAAACAGGGTTTCGTCAGGGTTTAAGAATTCGATTTTTTACAAAATACTTCTCGACCACCCGACCGCACGGGAATCGAGATACATCATTTTAAATGTTATTCCTAAAATTTAGAATTTTTTTTTTATTTGATTGGGTAATTCAACGGTCAACTATCACTTTGACCGTAATCCCTAAACAGGGTTTCGTCAGGGTTTAAGGATTCGATTTTTTAGAAAATACTTCTCGACCACCCGACCGCATGGGAATCGAGATACATCATTTTAAATGTTATTCCAAAAAATTTAGAAAAAAAAAATTTATTTGATCGGGTAATTCAACGGTAAACTATCACTTTGACCGTAACCCCTAAACAGGGTTTCGTCAGGGTTTAAGGATTCGATTTTTTACAAAATACTTCTCGACCACCCGACCGCACGGGAATCGAGATACATCATTTTAAATGTTATTCCCAAAAATTTAGAATTTTTTTTTTTATTTGATCGGGTAATTCAACGGTCAACTATCACTTTGACGGTAATCCCTTAACAAGGTTTCGTCAGGGTTTAAGGATTCGATTTTTTAGAAAATATTCTCGACCACTCGACCGCATGGGAATCGAGATACATCATTTTAAATGTTATTCCCAAAAATTTAGAAATTTTTTTTTATTTGATCGGGTAATTCAACGGTCAACTATCACTTTGACCGTAACCCCTAAACAGGGTTTCGTCAGGGTTTAAGGATTCGATTTTTTAGAAAATACTTCTCCACCACCCGACCGCACGGGAATCGAGATACATCATTTTAAATGTTATTCCCAAAAATTTAGAAAAAAAAATTTTATTTGATCGGGTAATTCAACGGTCAACTATCACTTTGACCGTACCTAAACAGGGTTTCGTCAGGGTTTAAGGATTCGATTTTTTAGAAAATACTTCTCGACCACCCGACCGCACGAGAATCGAGATACATCATTTTAAATGTTATTCCCAAAAATTTAGAAAAAAAAATTTATTTGATCGGGTAATTCAACGGTCAACTATCACTTTGACCGTAACCCCTAAACAGGGTTTCGTCAGGGTTTAAGGATTCGATTTTTTAGAAAATACTTCTCGACCACCCTACCGCACGGGAATCGAGATACATCATTTTAAATGTTATTCCCAAAAATTTAGAAAAAAAAAATTTATTTGATCGAGTAATTCAACGGTCAACTATCACTTTGACCGTAACCCTTAAACAGGGTTTCGTCAGGGTTTAAGGATTCGATTTTTTAGAAAATACTTCTCCACCACACGACCGCACGGGAATCGAGATACATCATTTTAAATGTCATTCCCAAAAATTTAGAAAAAAAAAATTTATTTGATCGGGTAATTCAACGGTCAACTATCACTTTGACCGTTACCCCTAAACAGGGTTTCGTCAGGGTTTAAGGATTCAATTTTTTAGAAAATACTTCTCGACCACCCGACCGCACGGAAATCGAGATACATCATTTTAAATGTTATTCCCAAAAATTTAGATTTTTTTTTTCTTTGATCGGGTAATTCAACGGTCAACTATCACTTTGACCGTAATCCCTAAACAGGGTTTCGTCAGGGTTTAAGGATTCGATTTTTTAGAAAATACTTCTCGACCACCCGACCGCATGGGAATCGAGATACATCATTTTAAATGTTATTCCCAAAAATTTAGAAATTTTTTTTTATTTGATCGGGTAATTCAACGGTCAACTATCACTTTGACCGTAACCCCTAAACAGAGTTTCGTTAGGGTTTAAGGATTCGATTTTTTTAGAAAATACTTCTCCACCACCCGACCGCACGGGAATCGAGATACATCATTTTAAATGTTATTCCCAAAAATTTAGAATTTTTTTTTTATTTGATCGGGTAATTCAACGGTCAACTATCACTTTGACCGTACCTAAACAGGGTTTCGTCAGGGTTTAAGGATTCGATTTTTTAGAAAATACTTCTCGACCACCCGACCGCACGGGAATCGAGATACATCATTTTAAATATTATTCCCAAAAATTTAGAAAAAAAAAATTTATTTGATCGGGTAATTCAACGGTCAACTATCACTTTGACCGTAACCCCTAAACAGGGTTTCGTCAGGGTTTAAGGATTCGATTTTTTAGAAAATACTTCTCGACCACCCTACCGCACGGGAATCGAGATACATCATTTTAAATGTTATTCCCAAAAATTTAGAAAAAAAAAATTTATTTGATCGGGTAATTCAACGGTCAACTATCACTTTGACCGTAACCCCTAAACAGGGTTTCGTCAGGGTTTAAGGATTCGATTTTTTAGAAAATACTTCTCCACCACACGACCGCACGGGAATCGAGATACATCATTTTAAATGTCATTCCCAAAAATTTAGAAAAAAAAAAATTTATTTGATCGGGTAATTCAACGGTCAACTATCACTTTGACCGTTACCCCTAAACAGGGTTTCGTCAGGGTTTAAGGATTCAATTTTTTAGAAAATACTTCTCGACCACCCGACCGCACGGAAATCGAGATACATCATTTTAAATGTTATTCCCAAAAATTTAGAATTTTTTTTTATTTGATCGGGTAATTCAACGGTCAACTATCACTTTGACCGTAATCCCTAAACAGGGTTTCGTCAGGATTTAAGGATTCGATTTTTTAGAAAATACTTCTCGACCACCCGACCGCATGGGAATCGAGATACATCATTTTAAATGTTATTCCCAAAAATTTAGAAATTTTTTTTTATTTGATCGGGTAATTCAACGGTCAACTATCACTTTGACCGTAACCCCTAAACAGAGTTTCGTTAGGGTTTAAGGATTCGATTTTTTAGAAAATACTTCTCCACCACCCGACCGCACGGGAATCGAGATACATCATTTTAAATGTTATTCCCAAAAATTTAGAAATTTTTTTTTTATTTGATCGGGTAATTCAACGGTCAACTATCACTTTGACCGTACCTAAACAGGGTTTTGTCAGGGTTTAAGGATTCGATTTTTTAGAAAATACTTCTCGACCACCCGACCGCACGGGAATCGAGATACATCATTTTAAATGTTATTCCCAAAAATTTAGAAAAAAAAATTTATTTGATCGGGTAATTCAACGGTCAACTATCACTTTGACCGTAACCCCTAAACAGGGTTTCGTCAGGGTTTAAGGATTCGATTTTTTAGAAAATACTTCTCGACCACCCTACCGCACGGGAATCGAGATACATCATTTTAAATGTTATTCCCAAAAATTTAGAAAAAAAAAATTTATTTGATCGGGTAATTCAACGGTCAACTATCACTTTGACCGTAACCCCTAAACAGGGTTTCGTCAGGGTTTAAGGATTCGATTTTTTAGAAAATACTTCTCCACCACACGACCGCACGGGAATCGAGATACATCATTTTAAATGTTATTCCCAAAAATTTAGAAAAAAAAAATTTATTTGATCGGGTAATTCAACGGTCAACTATCACTTTGACCGTTACCCCTAAACAGGGTTTCGTCAGGGTTTAAGGATTCGATTTTTTAGAAAATACTTCTCGACCACCCGACCGCACGGAAATCGAGATACATCATTTTAAATGTTATTCCCAAAAATTTAGAATTTTTTTTTTATTTGATCGGGTAATTCAACGGTCAACTATCACTCTGACCGTAATCCCTAAACAGGGTTTAGTCAGGGTTTAAGGATTCGATTTTTTAGAAAATACTTCTCGACCACCCGACCGCATGGGAATCGAGATACATCATTTTAAATGTTATTCCCAAAAATTTAGAAAAAAAATTTATTTGATCGGGTAATTCAACGGTCAACTATCACTTTGACCGTAACCCCTAAACAGGGTCTCGTGAGGGTTTAAGGATTCGATTTTTTAGAAAATACTTCTCCACCAACCGACCGCACGGGAATCGAGATACATCATTTTAAATGTAATTCCCAAAAATTTAGAAACAAAAAATTTATTTTATCGGATAATTCAACGGTCAACTATCACTTTGACCGTAACCCCTAAACAGGGTTTCGTCAGGGTTTAAGGTTTCAATTTTTTAGAAAATACTTCTCCACCACCCGACCGCACGGGAATCGAGATACATCATTTTAAATGTTATTCCCAAAAATTTAGAAAAAAAAAATTTATTTGATCGTGTAATTCAACGGTCAACTATCACTTTGACCGGAACCCGTTAATATAAATATTATATAAATAATTTAATTCGATTTTAAATTATATAATTATCTTTAATATTGAGAGCACTTCCCCACACTTGAATGGTTTATTCCCCTCCGTGAATAATATAATATAATATAATATAATTTACATATACAAAAAAGCGAAAAATATCATTACTATATAATAGTAATAATATAATGAAGAAAATCTAAGGGCATAGTTTATGTATTACTGATTCAAAATATTAACATGTTGCTCAACTTGGTGGAGTGGTTTGGTTGTGGAATTAGTAGAGTGGAGGTCATTGGTTCGAAACCCATCTTCCACTTTTTTTTAATTAACATCCATTTACACTACAAATGGCTGGACACGTGGCAGTCTGTATAAGCGACACGTGGCAGCCTGTCCAATTGACATGTGGTAGAGTGGGTCCCACACTGACATGTGGCAGTGGGACCCAGATGACACGTGGCAGTGTGGCACCCACAATGACACGTGGCAGTGGGGCCCGGATGACACGTGGCATTGTGGGACCCACACTGACACGTGGCAGTGGGGCCCAGATGACACGTGGCAGTGTGGGACCCACACTGACACGTGGCAGTGGAGACCCACATGACACGTGTCACATGGGGGGGAGCTAGTGACACGTGGCAGTGGGCCCACGTGACACGTGGCAGTGGGCCCACGTGACACGTGGCAAAGTGGACCCACCAATGACACGTGGCAGTGGCCCCCACGTGACACGTGGCAGTGTGGGGCCCACGTGCCACGTGGCAGTGGTCCACGTGTCACTTGTGTCAGTCAAATGTGACACTGATTTCAGCAAATGTAACACTGCTTCTTGAAAATGCAACACTTCTGTGGGACCCACATGTTCATTTTTTTTAATTTATAAATGTTAAAAAAATAACAACTGCAACGCTCAATCGATAATGTAACACAACGAATATATTGCAACAGTACATGTTCTACTGCAACAGTACCTTCACAAGTAATGTAACACAATCTCCACAGTGTTTCAGTAGGTCAAAAAAGGTACCTCTAATGTAACACAAAGTGGGCGTTACAATAGAAAAGCATTGCGGACACCCATCTATGGCGTAGTGAACTGATTGTTTCTTAGAATTAAGCCCATGGTATATTTCTCTATAAACTGAAATTTTCTTCCTCAAACACTGACATGACCTCGTTCACAATCACGTACCTGTCACTCTGCTACTTTACAACACACAATTACATTTCCACACAGCTTGCACACAATGCAAAGCCTCTGGTTAACTACATCTACAAGCAATTGGAATAAACTTATTACCTAATTAAAAGTTTTTGTATCATCTTCTGACCTAACACTCATTCCCCTTGAATCTTGATTGCTGTATTTTAGATTAATCTTCTTCACATATATTTACACCCAAATTTTACATGACCAACCGGTGCGAATCTATAACTTCTCTATCGAACTCAACCTGACATATAGGCCCCCGTTGTCGCACCTAGACACATAGGCCCTCGCAATCGCACCAAGCCGCTGAGATTAATTGTAGCATTAGAACATGTAGGAACAATTGTTATGCCATGTGTTTACACTTAAATTGTTATATATATATATATATATATATATATATAAAAGACATGACTGTACAAAGAAGTTACCAGGGATGTATGAAAGCAATGCATAGTTGCCATCCGCAGCAGCAAATGACCGAACTTGACTGACCTGTCCAGTTTTTAAGTGATTAAGTACCAAACAATTTTCTTCTACTTGAATTTAATAACAGATAAACTTTTTTTTATTTAAAGCTAGATTAAAAAAAGTGTTATATATTATATTTAAAAATAAGATAAAAGAACTTGACCCAAAAAAAAGTGATAAAAACAGGTTATCTAGAGAATAACATAGAAAATTGACCACGCGACATGACCAACGTTTAGTGTCCCAACCATGTGATGTCTACCAGCAGTGCATACCACATACCAGGAGCCAAAGCAAATTATATGACTATATGCAGATAAATAGATCATGCGCAGATTGAGTTTGACTTGTATAAGAGAAGTGTGCTCATGTTATTTTAATTTATTAGATTAATATATTGTCAAGGAAAACTTGTTTGAGCACAATCTAATGGATTCACGTGGTTTAGAACGATATTAATTTTATGGTCAGAATGTAAACCAGAACCACTATTCCATAATCTGGACTCACCATAGCCATCACAATTTCCAAGAGAAGTGTGAAGGTGAATGTATAGTCCACAGAGTACCTAATTTGCATATAATGGCAGCCCGTCTATGGTTGCAAGTCGTTTTAAGTATCATCATCACATGTAGTGTAATATCATCAATGCAGTTGAATTTTGTATTTAATCTAAAATTATAAATAAGGTCATTTAGTTGGACACATTAAATGGAAGAAAAGTACAAACAATCCACCATCTTGCCTAACTTTAGAGGGAAAAATCTAATCATGTCAAAAAACTATAATTCTAAGTACAGTGCCCACAAGGAGCGAGAAGCTGTAATTCTATATCCAAGTAAGCTAGGTATGCATACCTTTCATAACAAATAGGATTCTGTTGTGTGAAGATAATAAAGTTATCCTCTTGTGCATGTTTGTAGTTTTACCAAAAGAAAGGAGACAGTTCTGATTACACAACATTTTTGCAGGCAAGCCAGCATCTCTAGCATATCCCTCGAATGATGTCGATGTTCTCTCAAGAGAAGACTACACACCAGATCACGTGATAGCTTCCCGCAGAATTCCATTTCAGAAAAACTGCATCAGCATAAATATATGATTCAATTGATAAAACCAAGAAACTAAAGGCTTTTTCAAAAAGATTCCTTCTTAGGAAAACTGCAGCAGCAGAAAATATATGATCCACTTGATAAACGAATGAACTAAAATGTGTAGTTTGACAACTAAGTCTGTTTTCAAACATTGGTACCAGTCTTGAGTTAAACATATCACCCACGTCCGCGAGTCTAAGCCACTCCTTGATGAAGTACTGGGTTAGGAAGCTGAACCCGGCATTGTTATTTTATTTCCGAACATCGTGGAACTGCCCAAAAGATGTAGTTGGAAGTTGCTAATTGAAGCAAGCAATTGAATTACAAGATACTTTCTCAAGCTTTTTGTCATATTCGCATTAAAAGAATTAGGTAATGTACCTATTTTTGGGATTACACAAATTTCCAAATAAGACATGTACATGAGTATATTACATATCTTATACAAACCTGGTTGCACAGAAATAATGCAGAAACTCCCAGATCTATTATAAACTTTTTATTAAGAGTGATTGCGTGCAATTTATCTGAGCATTTTATCAAGCAGGTAGGCAACGCTCCTTAATGCAGAATTACAATTTTAGCCAAAGCCAAATAAAAGAACCATGTTAATTTAACTATTTGAATGTCAATTGAGGGCTATAAAGTGTCCCACAACCAAGAAAAGAACAAATATGAGGATAAATATAATATGTCAGAGAACAAATTAGCACTTTGTTTATTTATGTTAACCTAAAAAATCACTTTGAACAGAATAGGCCCCAATAGAAACATCATAATATCCTTTTGAACTCACTGCACTACCTTTTTTGCAAGCAAAAAGTAAAATAATATAGTTACCAAATTACTCTGAACCTCAACGGGATACTTGATATAATAGAGAACGCTACGGTCACTTGAATATTCTACCTCATTTGTAATGAAAGAATGTGTGCATAAAATATTATAATGAAATCATAATGAATTAGGCTCAATCACTATATGTTATCTAGAATACACACATATTAGCATGAGCAAAAATAATATGCCAAGATCTTTAAAAGATAAGTAAAATTGCTGCGAATTGTAAATGAACTAACTAACATAAGACGGGAAAAAACATCAGTTAAAACCCAACAAAATTAACGCCAAAAAACCCCACATATAAGAATTTCATGATTATTGATAAAGATTTTGGATATGTATACCATCATGTCGCACGCGATCAAAAATGGGAAATAAAACACAGTGGAATATGCTCCCCCAGAGCCCTGCATGGACACAAAATGTTAAAATAACTGTTAAAATAACAATAGTCTATCTCTCCCGTACAATTCTGTATCTCTCTCCCAAGATAATGAGAATAAGTGCATCAACATCTATTAGCGAGCTAGGCCATAATATTTTAAAGCAAAACACTCATCATCGGGAAGGCAATCTTTGCTAGTTTCACATGTAGATTTTAAATAAGAAAATGTTAGTCCCTGGTTTTAATAATTTTACATTTAAGCCATTGCCACACAATTCACTTAATGATCTATGAGCTAAATGAATAGGTGATTAAATGTACATTATTGATCATTTAAATGTAGCTGAGATAAATTACCGATACCGACTTAATCGCTACTATTTGAGGCAATTCATTAACTCCATAGGATTCGTTTGCAAAGCATACAAATATAATCATATACATGGAGTAAGTACAATAGTATCTAGCAATATTTGTGAAAACAGAAAAAAGACCTTCTTGAGAGGAAGCGATTAGAAGCCGACAAACTTTCTAGCATACACCATTTGTTGCATCATTTCTTTTGCCTGCCTCGACGTCTTTTGTCATTCAATCACACGATGGCCATGCAAAACAAAAAGAAATCTTAAATTGATAGAAAATTCACTCTGATCACTCTCTAACCAGCATTTCTGGAATTAATTTGACTATGGTAGTGCTCCAAATTTAGTTAAGGGAGAAAATAATGGCGCTTCATATCAATTTACAAACATTACCAAGGTTATACATACATTACATTACATATATTACCAAGGTTAACCTACAAGAACAATTCTATACATTTTCAGAAATGAAAAGTTTCAATGTTGGGCTTCTTCAAGAGCTGTTATTCCTATTTGATCCCCTAAAATGATAACATCTAATCACCTGATCATCAAAACTATGGGGAACATTAAAGTGTATATGTCATGAAACTATGCATACCAAGGAAAGAAAAAGTAAAATACACTAATTTGGAGTGACAAGGGTAGATACTCACCTGAGTTGCCCACGCTTATGACAATCAGTTTGCTTGCATAAAATCTAATAAGATGCAAGAAAACTGACTTAATAGATGAAAGCAAACGTAGTCTTGTTTTGTATTATAAGAAACTGATTTTCAAAACGTTAACCCAAAGAAATCACCAATTGCTGAGACTGTTGTGACATTTTCATTTGGACATTTGGTCAAACAGTAGTCTAATGCCATTGGTACGTGTCCAAAATGTTTAGCAATCAAAGGGAAAATATGACGTCTTTTGGGCATCTTCTTTTTTCTTGCCACCTAAATTCAACGTCTGGGTAGACTGTTTCAAGAGTTTACAAGAGCGCAAAAGATGAGAGAGGCGCAGAGGCAGACATTATACATATAGGTGTGCAGTAGATAACGGGGAAGTTAACGATTGGGGTTAAATGGCTGACGTGGAATAAAATGATTCACGTAAGAGTATGTTGTAGTATTAGATATATAATAGATAGATGAGGCAGACTAAGTTGAATTAGGTTTGTAACCAACATAATTTTCGTATAACTAATTCAATGTAGTGCTGGGGTATGAGTATGCCTTTCGGATTAGTTGAGGTGCGCGCAAATTTGCCCGGACACCGTATTATAAAAAAAAATTCATTCAAATGTAGTTGATTGAAATATCCATTAATTTAATATAAAGAAAAGTTTAGCAATGCTAAGTTATTTGTTTGAGAAAAGGTTTAAGAAAAATGCTAGGGAACCAAAAAAGTGTCCTAAAAAATTCCCCAAAATTTTATATGTTTGCTTTTAATTGGTTATAAAAATAATAATGGGATGAGATCCCTGCATTCACACCAACCATCTAATTAAAACCTTCCACATATTTGCCACATCATTTTGTACAAATTTTTTGGTAGAATTTTTTGGTTCTCTAGCAATGCTCATGGTTAAATTACGAAATTTTGTTAGAGAAAAGGTTAAATTAGACCAATGTTCGATTAGTGGATGTGTAACATTAATACAATTCTTTATATTACATTTTTGGATAGATCCGTATTGATTTGGCCAATAAAAATTTGTGATAAATAACTACTCCCTCTATCTCATCCATTTATTTAAATAAAAAACTGCGTATCTGACACGTATTTTAAGGTGCATTTTAAGGATAGTTCTATAACTTATTTTTGATATTTTCTTTTTTTGTATAAAAATATGATTGTTCTATTTTTTTTTAAAAAAAATATCAAAAATAAGTTATAGAACTATCCTTAAAATGCACCTTAAAATCCGTGCCGGAAACTGGTCCCCAAATGTAAACTACTACATGGGACAGAGGGAGTAAAAAACAAATATGCATATTATCACAAACTTTAAAGAAGTTATAAGATCATCAAAATTATTATTAATATTATCATTAATATGATAAATTAAATTTTACTAATTTGAGGATTATCCGTTGTAAATCTAACAACTTGAAGATATCTAATACCGTGATTCTATTATATATGGTGATAACTAACAACTTGAAAATGTACATACATACATGTATCTATATGAAAAATGCTAGGGAACCAAATAAAAGTTCCAAAAAAGTGTTAAAAATGACACGTGCCTTCTTATTATTGGTTGATTAAATAACTAATGTGATGGACCCTACGTGCATTCATATGAATCCCCCAATTAAAACTTCCCATTTTGCCAAATCACACATGCCACGTAATTTTGGGTATATTTTTGGAGAATTTTTTTGGTTACCTAGCATTACTCTATGTATATTTCATCACCTCCTATAATATGTATATCTTCTAAGTTTTGTGCTTCATATGCGAATGAAATACTGGATTTGCACAAAGATAAGTAGCACATGTGTTGTTGTCGCAGAAGAGTGTTGGAGGATGAGGCAAATTAATTCCCATATCGAGGAATAGGTTTTGTATCCAAAATATTTCAGCAGTTGTGTTGGCAATGGCTTTGTATTCAGCTTTCGAAGAAGATCAGGATATATCCAGATTTTTGACGACTAGACTTCCAAGATATGGCATTAGAGCCTATGTAAAGCACATAGCCTTTAGTGGAGCGACAATCATCATGATTGCCACCCCATTCCGATCACTAAAGGCCTGCAATTGCAGGGATGTACCTTTATGAAGGAAGAGACCATGAAAAATGGTGTTTTTCAAGTATCAAAGAATGCGTTTCAATAACTTGGTAGGGGAATGCATGAACTGAGATAGTCAGTTTACCATAAATGATACATCTAGACGTGGACACGTACTGAAGCCCACCTACTAATTTCCTATAAGGTGTTGGATCTATAGGACTTGAACCATCTTTGAGAAATAGTGGTGAAGTATGACATAGAGGTGTAGTGACTTCTTTGGCTCCATCTATAGAAAATGTTGCAAGAAGATCAGTAATATGAAGATCAATATTACTTCAACACCTAAAAAGTGATTTCGAGTCCTTAAATCTTTTAAGGAGAATCTGCAACTAAGCTCAAGCACAAAAGATTCAAGAAATTTTTCATTGTTTCTAGTAAGTACGTACTATGTCATCGACATATACCAAAAAATATAGACATATGTCATATTTGTTATAAATGAACAGGGAAGAGTCAGCTACTGAATTCACAAAACCGAAAGTGATGAGAAAAGCCTTTAACTCTTGGTACCAAACTCGGGAAGCTTGTCTTAAACTGTAGATACCTTTTTCTAATTTACAAACATAATTGGGCATGGAAGGATGAATGAAACCGGGAGGCTGAGCCATGTAAACATCATCTGAGAGTGTACCTTGAAGAAAGGCGTTATTGACGTTTTGCTGGCGAAGTTTCCAACCAAAATTAAGAGCAAGGCCAAGAACCAAACGGATAGTTGTAGGTTTCAAGGCAGGACTAAATTTTTCTGAATAATCCAATCCTGGTCGCTGGTGATAACATTTGGCTATCATCTTGATAAATGTACCTTGCAATTGTACCATCTAGATTTTGTATTAATTCGAAAGACCCAACGACATGCTACTACATTGGTTGCAATTTCTGGTAGAACATGATTCCAAGTACCATTGTGCATAAGTGCATCAAACTCTTCTGACATTGTTGCACGCCATTTTTCATCTTTTACAGCTTCTGAGAAATTCTTTGGCTCAAGTGAGAGAGGCAGTGGATGCATAGTTATATGATTTACAGATGCTGGATTATAATACTTTGGATTTTGTCTCCTTTCCCGAGTGGGACGGGTGTTGTGTGGCAATGTGGGGACAGTAGGGGTAGAGCTTGTTGATGATGGTGATGTCGGTGAGTTTGGTAGATGTGTGAATGTGGTTTTTGAAGTTGGTGAGGTTGGATTTGTTTGTATGATGAGTATTGAGGACATAGGTATGAAATTTGGGTTGACTCAATGGTAGTAGATGGTGGAGTAGTAGTGGGAGTATGACATCTTGATGTGAATCTACTGAGGACCTCTGCGTAACTTGCGAGGATGTTATTAGATGTCTATCTGTGGCCTGCATGGGAAATATATGTTCAATAAATTGAACATGACGAGGGATAAGGGTCTTTTTGGTGATGGGATTGAAACATTTATATGCATGTTGAGTGTGCTTGAAGTTTTGAAGTTGTGTAGGGTCGTAACCAAGGATAGCATAAGCATCCAAAAACTTTTAGACGAAAGTAATTTGGTGCTTTGTTGAATAATACATGAAACATGGATTTGAAGTTTAGTATTGGAGTTGGAAGGCAGTTGATAAGGTATGGAGCGGTTTGAAATGCATAAGGCCAGTAAGTGATAGGAAGAGATGCAGTTTGAAGGAGGGTTAAATCCATCTCAACAACATGGCGATATCGCCTTTTTGATGTTCCATTATGCTCAGGTGTATGGGGAGGTGTTTTAAAGTGAGAGATACTATGAGAATTCAGAATAGGTGCTACGGCAATGTACTCACCACCATTATCTGTGTATATACTGATAAGTGGACGCTGGAAAAATCTTTGACAAGTAATTTAAACTGGGGAAATAGTATTGCAACCTCTGATTTTTTTCATAGGATATAACCAAATATATTTACTGAAGTGGTCAACAATTATAAGATAATTAATATCGATAACCATCGAAAGATAAATCAGTAGGTCCCCAAACATCAGAATAAATTAATTCAAGAGGAACATTACTATGGAGAGAATTTTCTGCAAATGGTAGTTTATGACTTTTATTGTAATCACAAGCGTTACAATGAAACCTCGTACTTGAGGAAGAATTTATTTTTAAGTTACATGTATGAAAGATAGAACGGATGATTAGAAAAGATGGGTGACCCAAACGTTGATGCCATTCTGTGAGTTGAGTTTTAGTGGTGTGATTGACTCGGGGATTTATTGAGCTTGGAATGCAGTAGACATCATTAATGTTTTTCCCGCGAAGTAGTAGCGCCCTCGTGCATAGATCCTTCATAATGAAATGAAAGGGAAAAATTCAAGTGAGACATTATTAGATTGACAAAATTTTGAAACATATACTAAATTACTCTTGATGGAGGGTGCACACAACATGTTATCTAAAACAAATGATTTGTCCTTAGGAACAAGAGTACTGTTACCAATATGAGATATTTTCAAACATGTACCATCACTAATATTGATTTCATCAGGGCCACCATAGTCTGAAAAATGCTACAAATTATTTATGTCGCCTGTGATGTGATGCGAGGCACCAGAATCAAACAACCATTGTTGAGCAGTAGGTTGATTGAGAGGCCGTATTAGCCATAGGCTGAGAGTTGTGAGTGTGGGATGATGTGTTGATTTACACATTATTAGTTTTGAGAAATTGAATCAGCTTACGACATTCATTGGTGTGGTGTCAAGGTATTTCACAAAAGTTGCATAATAGAGCCTGTGAGTTGTCTTTATGGTATAGACAACGGTCTTTTTGTAACAGAAGTGTTGTGTGAAATATAGATAAACAACGTTTTAATTTCATTAGTATGTTGTATGTGTTATAACTACATCACACTTTCTTTGTTTACTACATGTTGTCTGAATGTATGAGACACAACGTTTTGATTTTTGTAAAAGTATTGTGTAAATGTGTAACGTACAATATTTTCATTTCGTTATTATGTTGTTAAAAGCATGGCCTGGTTATAAAGCACATGATGGTTTTTTTTTTATAAATCTTGGGTATTAAAAAGCATTGTCTGGTACATAGAATAACAAGTATTCCAAACAATGCCTTAATTGGCTACATACTAGAAAAATCCAAATATTACATAAATTAAAAATACACAACTTGTCCACAAAGCTAAAATAAAAGGACAAAATCAAAGCCCTATCATATATACTAGAACTTGTCCATTGAACTCGTCGATGACACTCAATCTCTGCACTTGAAGTTTCCCACATAGTGTTGCACCATATTGTCATACTCCAAGCATGTCATATTGTCTTAGTGTTACAACGATATGTTATAAAGATACCGTTGTTTGACACTAGTTATGTTTTTTTTGAACATAAATGTAAATTAACATAATAAATTTGAATTTTTTTAATGATATATCCAGTCACATTTCTCGACGATCCAAACGTACAGATGTCAAGATATATCTAATATATTGATATTCCCAAATTTTCAAAAAATAAAAAATTGATTTGGTTGGAGATCTTAGTAGATCACTAGTATATTGACTAGTACCCGTAACTAGTGCTTTGTCACGGATTGTTGTTTCTATTTTTTTAAAAATATTTCTCAACAATCCAACCTTAAAGATATCAAGATATATCTAATATAATGATATTCAAAAATTTTCAAAAAATAAAAAATTAATTTGGTTTGTAAAATTTAATATTTAATAAACGAAGTGGTTTTACTAAACGAAGTGGTTATTTGTCAAATACCGTTGTCTCGAGTGATACCAGACAACGATTTTGGACAAATAAACTGTTGTCTGATAACAGCTAATTTTTTCTTAATCTAACGGCTAATATCTAATCTCATTTTAATCAAGTGCTCTTATTTCACCACCTCAGCAATCCAGGTGAAAGATTTTCCACCAATCACTTGTTGTCACATCAGACAACGGTTTATTTGTAAAACGCTTGTATAGATAAGTTTATGACAACAATTTAAATTTGAAAAAGCTTGTCTGAAAGTGTTGAAGACAACATTTTAATATACAAACCTGTTGTGTGAACATGTATATATATTTTCTTAATCTAACGGCTAATATCTAATCCCATTTTAATCAATGGCTCTTATTTCGCCACCTCAGCAATCCAGGTGAAAGATTTTCCACCAATCATGTGTTGTCACATGAGACAACGGTTTATTTATAAACTGCTTGTATAAATAAGTTTATGACAACATTTTAAATTTTTAAATGGTTGTCTGAAAGCATTGAAGACAACGATTTAATGTACAAAACCATTGTGTGTTGCATGCAAGTCAGACAACAGTATTCACAAATCATTATCTGATTACATTTTATGCAACGTCTTATCAAAACACTTGTCTGATTTTAACAACGTTTATGGAAAGCATTGTACAACACATTTCGTCATGTGCGCACAATTATTTAAACTTACTATACATATCGAGATATTGGGTGACCTCGACCACTGCACCAGCTTGAAAGTTGAAATGACATGCATGGGATGTTTGTGTGTACTTACTTGTGAGAACTACGTAGAGGTATATCGTTTGGACCATAATTTCATCCTCACATTCATGACCAATTTACTGCACCAGATTACTAAAACACTTAGATTTGAATACAAACTTGGCCGTTTGTACGTGAGTACAAAATGTACATATTCTAACTAGTTCTTGAATCCTTTATGCATTACATATTTCCATACTAGTAATAGATAAAGAAAAATAGAGAGATCGAGAGGATGAAGAAGTTGGCCTTGCTAACATTTCTTCTGGCACTGCTTACTTTCTCCTTTGCATGTTTTCTATAGAATGATGCACTTTCTTGTAGCCCAAGCGGCAAAATCAAGGGAAGAAAAGCACCACATGGGTAATGACCACGAGAATGACTCTGATTGTTGTGTTCAAGGAAAGTTTTACACAACTTACATATGTTCGCCTCAGGTTACCGATAATACCAAAGCAACTTTGACTCTGAATAGTTTCCAGAAGGGAGGAGATGGCGGCGGTCCATCAGAATGTGATAATCATTACCATGATGACGACACACCGGTTGTGGAACTATCTACTGGATGGTATAATGGAGGGTCACGATGCCTTAACAAAATTACTATAAGTGCTAATGGTCGAAGCGTGGAGGCCATGGTTGTCAATGAGTGTGATTCGACAATGGGATGTGACGATGAACATGATTATCAACCACCCTGTCCAAATAGTATTGTTGATGCTTCAAAAGCTGTGTGGAAAGCCTTAGGGGTGCCTAAAGATAACTGGGGTGACTTGGACATTACTTGGTCTGATGCTTAGCCAAGCTTAATCAGATTGCATTTCAATTATTTGTCTCTTTTGTTCCGTGTGTGTATTTATACCTTGCATTTGCATGGGATACTTTAATTTGTCAAATGTAACTTATAAGAAATATATAGATGCATAATTATTAAGTATTATTATGCATCTATATATTTCAGGACCCCTATGACTTTCCATAAATACTAAGTCTGTAGTTTAGGAGGATTCCATAAAAAGAATTAAAAAAAAAGTAATTAACGGGGCACCACAAATGAGAACAATATTGTGTGCCCCAAATGAGAACAATATTGTCAACGGTTATCCACCAAAAGCTCAAATTTCAATTTTCAATTCGTCATTACCACCCATAATACATATATATAATGTACATGAATGGGCTCATTAGAACAAGAAACAAGCAAAGAAACATCACTTAATTAACTTGTCAAGCGGGGCATATATATTATCAAGAGCCAAATATATAAATAAATTGTCATGGGCATCAAGATTGTTATCGTTATAACTCTTATTTGCAGTTTCATCTCTTTCTCATACGCAACTCGTGGGAGGGCTGGTCATGCTGACAGTTTCATCCGTGAGTATTAACATATTATTATTACGTATTTACATTAGACATTCTAATTCTTCAATTTTTTCAAGCTACAATATTATTTAATAAGCAATATTTTCCGTTAATTAGTTTCATAGCTCACACAAAACTACAAAATATATATACCGCAATATTATTTATCAACGTACACAGGCATGCATATATATATATATATATATATATATATAGTGATGGTACGTAGACATAGCATTACTCTTTCAAAATTTATTTGACTGGATTTTTGTGTGTAGCATCTAAAAAATGCCCCGATATTAAGGAGGCGGGAACATATACGGTGGCCTTGAACTCACAAATCTTTAGTAACCACGGATATGTTTGCGGGGCGGGCTTGAGAGTCTTGTGTGGAGTGTATGGTAAAAAACAACCATATTGCAAGCATGGTAATTTCATTACCGTCAAAGTTGTGGAGGAGTGTTCTCCAGAACAATGCCCAGGAGAAAATGATATTGTTCTATCTAAAGAAGCGTTTACTGATATAGCGAACGTACAAGAACAAAAAATAGATATTGAGTGGACACACGGTTTTATGTAATAATAATAAGATGTACAATAAATACAACGCATTTCGTCATGTGCGCACAATTATTTTAACTTACTGTAAATATCGAAATAATTGATTGTAGTATGATATATTATGTGTGGATGGATCATCACCCTTTTGTCATTGTACTGATTCTTATCTAGAAGTACTATTGCTGCTTTTTACATAACACTTTTCCATTGTGGTCTTGTTGCATTATGATAAAATAGTCACAAAGTCTCTTCTCATTAATGGTGGAGGCACTCGCCTCGAGTTTATTACAATATATCACAATTATTTATATAGCAAATCCCTAATTCTCAATAATGGAAATTAACATATTAAGGGAACTCTCCCTATTTCGCTAATCTTAATAATAAAGGTAATTCTCCTATTTTCCCATAATAATACATTAACTTATTTGTCAACATCCCCCCTCAAACTCACGATACTCAATCGAGAGTTTGCCAAATTAAAAAAAAAAAAATTGAATCATCCGCTCCAATCATCATAATCATCGCTTGAATCAGCTTCTAGTTACGATCAATTTTTCATCCTCGTTTTCATCATCTTTGTCCTCATCGCTATCTTTGTTTACGCTGTCATAATTCTTCTTAAAGTTTTTCTTGTCGTTTAGGACGTTCTTTTCCACAAATCCATCATCATCGTCTTGCTTTCGTCTTGTCTTCAACTTCGTAATCAAAATTTTCCTTTTCTTCCACATTCAAGAACTCTCGTAGTTTTTTTTCACCCACAAACTCTTGTAGGATCATTTTTTTTCTCAGATCTATGAACTCTCGTAGATTTTTTTTCTCTCACCCACGAATTCTCGCGGGATCTTTTTTTTCTCTCACCCACGAACTCTTGCAGGATTTTCTCACACCCACGAACTCTCACCGGCTCTTGATACCATGATAAAATAGTCACAAAGTCTATTCTCATTAACGGTGGAGGCACTCGAGCCTCGAGTTTATTACATTACATCACAATTATTTATATAGCAAATCCCTAATCCTCAATAATGGAAATTAACATATTAAGGGAACTCTCCCTATTTCGCTAATCTTAATAATAAAGGTAATTCTCCTATTTTCCCATAATAATACATTAACTTATTTGTCAACACATTAAATATATTTTTTCTTCAGTTCTTACTTTTGAATATATTGCAAGGAAGTAACCATTATTAATATTCATGAATAGAAATCAAAAATTAAAAATCATCATAAGATTTAGAAGGGAATTAAGGTCAGGATGAGATATGATATGTTCAAAGAATACGCCAATTTTTGTGTCATGTAAAGAATTTTATGTATAACAAACTCATGATACCAAATATATAGAGTTTGAAGTTTTCATCTAAATACGTTAACTTAATTATATCCTTATATGTAATAAGTATAAGAGGGATTTTATCCATAATTTTGGTCATTGTACTACCAAATTAATCTCAACCATCGATCTTATCTTTTTAAAAATACACGATCAAGATTATATCATATTAAAAAGAAAATTATAATGTAAATCTAGAACGGATATTAATTAAAAAGTTTGTATTAGAATTGAATTTCCAAAAGAAAATTATACTATGAAAAGGTTTTTTTAAAAAAAAGGATACAATTGAATTATGTTTATTTTTTATTAATATTAAAAAAAAGTTTATATTTACTATTTGTGCTTTATCTCAAGATCTAGAAATCAGATTTTGATGATTTTCCAACCCACACGAAGGTTATAAAATTATCTTTAATTTAGGGATGATTCAACAATTATTATCCAAATGGAAACACTCAAAATCTCAATAGAGAATGTAATTACGAAGTTTTACATTAATCACATAGATAATCCTATTCTATATAGAAAACCAAATTATATATGATTTAAATCTTTGACATTCACTTTTTTCGTCTTTGAGTATAAGTACACTTTTTAGTTTACATGTTAAAAGGTAAAATATTCTTTTTGCTATATCCAACTTTTTTCATTTATTTATTTTATGATCTAATGGTTCTTATTTATTTTGTCTCACTGAATACCCGACTACCAAAATTTGGAACAAAATCACTCTTACACTTATGATTAAAACTGTATTTTGTTGTTAGTATAAGTACATTCAAATAATAAGAAGTGTATTTTGACAATCAATACAAAAAATAAGTAGATTTTAAAAAATTTAAAAATTAAATAAAGTTTTCAACGTAAAAATCTTCATTTTTTTCCTTTTTCTCTACGTAATTTTAATTGGAAAGTAATCTTTAAACCATCACTAAATTAAAGATTATTTTGTTAATTTCATGTGTGCTGTAAAATCGTAAAAATCAAATTTTAAGAATTCAAGATGTAACACAAATATTAAAGGGATATTTACATAAATAAATAAGATTTTAATAATTATTTCCAATTTTACTACCACCCAACTATCTTTTCACTTCTATAAAATCATTTTTTCAAAAATACTACCTCATTATACTTTTATGTTTTCAAAATTCCAAAAATACTACCTTCCTCAATTGCAACTTTTGCAACCTCATTTGCAACTTCCAGTTTTCAAAGAGTCCGAAAAAGAGGTCGAAAATGACATCAGAACCCCAGAACATGAAATCAGAAATTTGAAAACTGGAAGTTGCAAATGAGGTTGCAAAAGTTGCAATTGAGGAAGGTAGTATTTTTGGAATTTTGAAAACAAGGTCGGTATTTTTAGAATTTTAGAAAGATTGGTAGTATATATTTAAAAATCTAATAGTTCACATGGGTAGTTTTGAAACTATCCCAATATTAAATTGAACGTCTAAAATCTTATAAATCAATTTTTTGTTTAAAAATTGATATATAAATTAATAATATAGATATATTTAAAAAATAGTGTAATTATAAATATTGAAAAAGGAACCGTGCATTGCACGAGTTATAAGTTAGTATATGTAACATTGTTAAGTTGAGTTTGGCATTGTTGTTATAGACAATGACAATAACCTTTTTCTGTAAATTCAAAAAGCAGATTATTTTTGAAGAACGATTTTGGGTGAAAAATTACTCTAAGAGAAAGAAGGTCTTCTTGTGAATATATTGCAAGGAAGCAACCATAAGTAATCATGATAATAAATCAAAAATTAAAAATCATCTTCAAAATTAAGAAGGGAGGAGCATGTGATTATGAGGCTGTTTGGTGAGCTTATTTTTCACAAAAATTGGTTTATTTTAAGAAATAAGATAAGCCTTTTTTTTTGAAAAAAAATACCTTTTTTTGCAACTTATGAAATTTCAAACACAAATTAAATACTTGTATAAAACAATTATCAAAATATAAAATTTTTATCCAAAAATAAAGGGTTAAGGAGCAAAAACACCCTTATGATATAGGTGTAGGATCGGAGCAAATACATCCTTATAATTTAAATAGGAGCAAATACATCCCTATATTTTAAGTTTATGGTTCAAAAACACCCTTTTAGTTAGTTTTTTTGTTAACCATAGTTAGAAAATAATTTATAATTAAAAACATTTAATATAACTAATATTATTAATTTAGTAAAGGCTGTTTACTCCCAATTTGGAATTTAAAAAACTTGGTATTTAAATTTATTTTATGTTAATATATATAACATATATACTTAAAATAAAATTTATTAATTTTCAGATAATCATAATAATATAAAACAAAATAAGATTTTACATAATTTTTCATTAAAACTTATTTTGGATATATATATATATATATATATATATATATAATGAAATATAAACCACTCTTATATTCCCGTGTTACCAAAATATTTTAGATTTCTTATTATCATAATAAGTTGGTTTGTAGTAGTTTAAGGCTCTATATATATTACCCCTTTGTTTCTTTTTAATACTCACTTCGTCCCAAATTAGTTGTTCAGTTTGACTTTTCAGTGATTGACTAACTTTTGACCGAAGATTAAAATTAATCCGTTTATTATTTTAAAAAACTGAAAATCACATATTAAAATATATTAGAAGTAGTTTACAATGGTATAATTTTTTTAAATATTTTTCATTATGTAATATATATAAATTTCAGTCAAATTTGAGTCAATTTGACCAACAAAAATAGAAACTGGACAACTAATTAGGGACGGAGGGAGTAATTGCTTAACTTTTGGCAGGTACTATAATGAGTTTTGATTCCATAGTAAATATTATATTTTTCATTTTTTTTGTGAATAAAAATATATAATTAAAATTTTAATTTACAAAAAGAAATTATAATACGTGCCGAAAATTCAGGTGATTTTAAAAGAAAATATAAAGAGCATAAAACATGAAATATGATTTTAATTTAATGTTTTTTAAATTTCAAATTTAGAGCAAAAAAACCTTCTAAAGTTTAGGAGCAATAATACATTAATGAAATTAGTAATATTAAATATTGTTAATTCTAAATTAATTTGTAACCATGGTTAAGAAAAAATTAACTAGAAGGTTCTTTTTGTACCCTAAAATAAAATAAAGGGATGTATTTGGTCATTTTAATATTACAAAGGTGTATATGTTCCTACACATATATTACAGGGGTATTTTTGCTCCTTAACCCAAAAATAAATCCATAAGAACTTATTTTAATTGAGGCCAAACAGCACCTATGATATGTTCCAGATATGCCGGTTTTGATAAACAATTATATAACAAACTTCTTGTTTCAAAATATCCTTGTTCAAAATATCTTGATTTTAAACTTATAATGGAATTTTTTTCCCCTGAAGACTGCATTTCATTAGATATATTGGAGATAATATATTATACAATCAAAACATACAAAATTTATAATTTTGCAAAGAATGTTTTATGAACATCACTTTTTTATTGAAAATTTTAAAAATCTTGTATGTTTTGCAAGACTAACCGTTCTTGTAAAAAATACGTATTTACAATGTTGTGTTTGTGGAACAATGTGATTTTCAAGATTTACAATGAATTTTTCTAACAAAACATACTTGATTTTTCAAGATTTCAATGAAATAATTATTTTGATCAAACGTGATTTGCAAAATAATACGTTTCATATTATTTTACTAGCAGAACATACATGGATTCTACTTTCTAATGAAATTATGTCATATTATTTTACTAGCAGAACATACATGGATTCTACTTTCTAATGAAATTATGGTCTCCATAGAACTTAACTCATTTGGGCGGAGCACGGCAACGCTTGTAAGCATTTGGGCGTATGTTCTACGCTTGAAAGTTGAAATGACATGTATGGGATGTTTGTGTGTACTTACTTGTGAGAACTACGTAGAGCGGTAGAGGTATTGTTTGGACCATATATAATTTCATCCTCACATGACCAATATTTTACTGCACCAGATTACTAAGATACTTAGATTTGAATACAAACTTGGCCTTTTGTGAGTGCAAAATGTATATATACTAACTAGTTCTTGAATCCTTTATGCATTACATATTTCCATACTAGTAATATATAGATAAAGAAAAATAGAGAGATGGAGAGGATGAAGAAGTTAATTAGCCTTGGTAAGTGGTAACATTTCTTCTGGCACTGCTTACTTTCTCCTTTGCATGTTTTCTACAGATTGATGCACTTTCTTGTAGCCCAAGCGGCAAAATCAAGGGAAGAAAAGCACCACATGGGCAATGCAACCGCGAGAATGACTCTGATTGTTGTGTTCAAGGAAAGTTTTACCCAACTTACACATGTTCGCCTCAGGTTACGGATAATACCAAAGCAACTTTGACTCTGAATAGTTTCCAGAAGGGAGGAGATGGCGGCGGTCCATCAGAATGTGATAATCATTACCATGATCATGACGACACACCGGTTGTGGCACTATCTACTGGATGGTATAATGGAGGGTGACGATGCCTTAACAAAATTACTATAAGTTGTGGAGGCCATGGTTGTCGATGAGTGTGATTCGACAATGGGATGTGACGATGAACATGATTATCAACCACCCTGTCCAAATAATATCGTTGATGCTTCAAAAGCTGTGTGGAAAGCCTTAGGGGTGCCTAAAGATAACTGGGGTGACTTGGTCATTACTTGGTCTGATGCTTAGCCAAGCTTAATCAGATTGCATTTCAATTATTTGTCTCTTTTGTTCCGTGTGTGTGTTTTATACCTTGCATTTGCATGGGATACTTTGTAACTATTATTTATAAAAAACTAGCTTATAGGGTGCAAAGTACGGGTTAATTTTAAATACTTTTAAAATTATACGATTAAATAAAATAGAGTATAATAATTTATTATGGATATAATTTAACTTTGTAATATTAATTAATAAAATTAGTAGTAATAATAATAGTTATTTAATAAATGATATATATTAATTAGAACTAATAATATAAAATCTTAATGTAACGGGATTCGAAACTTGGATCTTAGAAGAGGGATTTAAATATAGAATATTCCTTATTATTAGATCTAACGGCTATCATCTATTTACTAAATATCTAACGGTCACTATTTTTTTAGATGGTTGAACCAAACAACCAAATTATACCACTGTTTGCTTATTACATAATAGTTTAGATTCTATTAAAATTAAATTGTTTTTCACTACAAGAATCTCGGCTAAATTCGACTCCCAGTTAGCACTCGAATTTAGCTAAATTCTACTGCTAACTAGCAGTCGAATCTAGCTTAGTGGAATTTAGTAAAAAGCAGTCGAATTTAACAAATTCGATTGGCTAAATTCGTCTGCTCAAATATGACTGGATAAATTCGACTGGTCAATTTCGACTGGAATCAGTTGAATTTGTCCTCGGGTAAATTTTTGAAATTTTTGGCGAAAATCTGAATTTCCCGCCTAGCGAACTTACTTCTGACTGTTTCTAGTCAAATTTATAAAATCGACTGATCTCATTAGTGCAGTCGAATTTATAAATTCGACTGCTTTTAACGTCGAATTTATAAATTCGACAAAATCAGTCGAATTTATAAATTCGACAGGTTTTCCAGTCAAATTTATTGAACACCAAAATTTTTTGGTTTGTTAAATTCGACTGCAAGCAATCTAATTAACATGCCATAAACAGTCCATATGCATGCTATATTTTTTCCAGCCTGTAATGTAAACCAATCACAACCTAATTTGCAAAACAATTAGGGGATGGGGCAGAATACCAAAAATATAAACAATTAAAATATATAACCATTCAACCATCCATAAGTTTAAGTTAACAAATTACATTATCTTTTACATTAGAAGTTAGTCCCAAAAGCTTAGCATAAAAAGTCATTAATGTAGCTAACAAAATGAGCAATGCTCTACAAAGCCCAGTCACAAAAGCTTAACGTTAGTGCTGTCCAAAAGCTTCATCATAATTAAATGTTAATACAGCTAATGAAGTGGATAATTCCTCACATCTTGATCTTCATCGTCGTCTCCGTCTCCGTTTCCAGAGATATTGGTGTTGGTGTCGATTGGTGCCTTTTCTATACTTGTACCCTGCAATTGAATATATTAGTACAGAGATGAAAAAAAATACAACAAATATCAAATTTGCTCTTTATAAGTACACCATGAAATTCAGTCCTTTAAAACTATAATTAGTTATGTATTTATACAAGCTGAATTAATTGTACATACTAGCTTAATTCATTGCAGGAATTATTTTTAATATGATGCAGGTACAGGTGCTTACTGCAATAAAAGGAGTACTATAGAGGGCATCAACAGTTACCTCAAGGATGACCTTTTTGTACAGCACCATGGCATCAGCAACAAAGGACGATGCTAGCCGCATATACTCAAACCACGAATCCTGCTCCTTGCGGTCATAATCTCTGTTTGGAAAGGCTTCATTTGCTAATAAATGCATTTGTTCATTCAACAAGGAACGTGGCACCTCATGCATTTCCAAGGAATTGACCAACCTATTCATATCACCTGAAACCCTTAACACAAATTGTAGTGAGTCATTAGATAAATGGCGGGGAGGGGCATGCGAGTTTTGTGTGGACTGAGATCTGGTCCACTGTGATGCCTCGTGCGATCCAAGAACCTCTGGCACTGTATGTCGAGGAAAGAGAATGGTCTTCCCCTTCTTTGGGGGTCTCACCTGCAGTGCAAGAGTAAAATTCTTCTTCAATTGCAACTTCTTTTGGCTACGTGGTGATAGAGGTGGATCAGTAGTTGACAAGTCCTCGGGTGTGAATTGTGTAGCCATCTCTCTTTCCATATATCTTCCTGCGCTTTTTCCATAGCTTCCTGCAATATGCAACATATAAGCAAAAATACAATTCGAAAACTAGAATCATAATTGTGTTCCAGGTCCTGCGTAGATAAAAACTAGTAAACTTTTGCTAATTCTAGAAACATAACTGTTCGCATATCTATTGAACTTTTGCTAATTAGAATTTCTTTTTGACATCAATAAATTTTATAAATTTAAGGAATTTAAGACCTGTACTCGAACTATTTGAGATTATCAAGGTCATTAATGAATCTAGGCTTCCGACTAATAAAACTACCTAAACAGAGTATAGATCAAGTTGGAGCTAGACCAGTAGACTTTTATTAACGAACTTGAATCAAACCCAGCCGAGGTCTGCTGTCTGCTATCTGCAGTTTAAACAAATCTTGAAATTTGTCTAAACTGGGCTCTTTCAAATTAGCCTCTAATTGAGAAAATAGAATGTGTTTGGATGTTGATGAGAGAGTGAGTGAGAAGGAAGAATGCTTGAACAAGCCATTACTTATATTCAAAGGAAAATTATGGTAATCAGTCATAAAGAAGAGTTGAGTTGTTGTCTGCACCAGATGGTTGTTGAGATTTATACTTGTAACCTAATGTTTACACCTAATATATTAACAAGTTGTCCATATTCAAACTGTTCTAAAGGAAGGAACTCAACCGGGACAGAATGACCAGGTTTGAATCTGTATAATGTACTAATTAATTAGCCCAAGCATTCGGTACATACCAATTCTATTGTTGATCATGGAATACATATAAACTAAATGTGTTTGACTCACACCTGCTGTTAGAATATAATATAAAGATCCGGTTGGGCCTCCCTCTAACACCTTAAGGTTTTAGATGAGTTGGTTAATTAACATGGTATCAGAGCTCAGGCACGCAGAGGTCCTAGGTTCGGCTCTCTGCAACCCCCAATATTCTTAATATTGAATATGGACACGAAGGCAATTTATGCTCCAAAGATGAGCGCCCGTGATCCACTCTTCGACCCAAAAATGGGGTTTCGAGTGAGGGGGAGTGTTAGAATATAATATAAAGATCCGGTTGGGCCTCCCTCTAACACCTTAAGGTTTTAGATGAGTTGGTTAATTAACACCTGCCATTTGCATTTTTTCTTATAATTTATTGTCTTTTTAAGTCTATGCACATGTGTGATAAACGGATTTTTAAAAGTATTGCACAATTGCGACCCTTATGCAGATAGAACACTAATGACATGTTAACAGATAAAAGTAGAATATTTTTCTGAAAAAATAAATAAAAATAGATCTCACATAGACGGTGCCAGGGATAAGACAAACCTTAATTAGTTTCAGATCTTCTGGTTTGTCAAAGTGATAGACAGTATTTATAAACTCAAGATTGGAGACAGGTTTTTGCTTCTCAACCTCCATATCCTGTTTATTAGAAAAAACTAATATGAAACTCATAAAAACTTGTTTACAAATCTTTTATCAAGCTACCATTATAATCTCCCTCCGTCGTTACAAATTTAATTCCGCGAAAAATTTTGTTTGCGCGAAACATTTCCCGCCTGTGTAACCAAATAAATTCGACTCGTTGAATTCGACCGCACCTCTAAAATCGATTGCTTAAATTCCAACCGCTTCAAGTCGATTTTAAGTTTGACCAATAATTAATTGGGATTGACCTTAAATTCGACTGGTTGAAGTCGAATTTAGGCCAGTCGAATTTAAGCAGTCGATTTTACCAGAGTTTTCTTGTAGTGTTTCAATATTTAGTTGTTATTATAATTTCATGTTTTTTTAACTTTAAAATCATAATATTTTCTTTCCTTTTTTTCACTCAATAATTTTTTAATACTAAATAATTAGTTTTTATTTTTCTGATAAAATTACAAAATAATGTCTTCAAATCTCATTCATAATTTATGCTCTATGATATACATTTTTTACTATATATTTAATATCATTTAAAACATACATTATTCAAAATAATTTTGGAATGACATATTTGTCCACAACCAAATCACATAAACCACTTTACACAGAAATTCCCTGGGATCGAAATATGAAAACATTTTTTCATTTTTATGGACACACAAAACATAAAATATATTCATAAAATTAACATAATGCATTATGATGCACATATATGAATATGTTAACGTTTTTCCATGTTTTTTCATGTTCTATTTCACAATCAATGAGCGTAGGGAAATTTTTTAAAGTACCCATTTTTCAATTTTTTTTTATAAATATGGTTAAAATTGTACATATGATCGTAGAGTAACTTGCAAGTAGTTGCATTTTTCCATCGTATGTTTTTTTGAAAATAATATTTTAAAAAAGTCCTATTTTGTTTTGTCAGTAAACAATTTCAAATGTTTCTTTTAAGTTTAAATCAACGGTCTATATATATTTAGTTAATTTATCAAGGGTCTTAGTTAAATTATACTCCCATCCGTCCCTCTCACTTTTCTTTACAGTTATTATTTTGGGATGTCACTCTCATTTGTTTATGTTATCATAACACTACAAGAAAAATGGCCAAAACCGACCAAGCAAAACGTACCAAAAAAAATTGGTCGGAAATGAGTGAGCATTTCCGACCAAACACGAAATTGATCGGAAATGGTGCGTGTGGGGCCCAAAGTTTGCACACATAAGCATCAATTCCTACAAATTCTTGGTCGGAAATCAAAACCTACCAATATTGGTCAGTTTTGATCAACATTTGGTCGGTTTTGGCTGTAAATTGGGCCCCACAATCCACATCATTTTCCGCCAAGAAGTTGGTCAAAAAAATTGAATTTCCCGTGCCATCAAAACTGACCAATATTGGTCGGTTTTGATCAGTGAATTTCCGCCAAAAAATTCGTGAAAAATTGAATTTCCCGCTCGATCAAAACCGACCAATATTGGTCGGTTTTGGTGACATTTTGGCCGTGAAAGGACCCCACCTTCCACGTCATAATCCCTCATATTTTAAAAGAAAATTAATTTTATTTGTCAGGGGCATTTCCTACCAATCTTGGTAGGAAATGAGGCTTTTCCTTCCACGTCATCAACCTCTATTTTAGAATTTAATAAACAATTTAATAAAAGAAAAATAATTTTATTTTGCCAGGAGCATTTCCTACCAAGATTGGTAGGAAATGAGGTCAGATGCAAATTACGTCACCCCACGTCATCAGACCAATACATCATATTTTTATATTAATAAACAATTTCTAAAATAAAAAATATTTTATTTTTCCAGGGGCATTTCCTACCAATCTTGGTCGGTTTTGATCAGTGAATTTCCGCCAAAAATTTCATGAAAAAATTGAATTTCCCGCTCACATCAAAAATTAATTATTTTTATTAATTACTATTAAAAATTATTGCCAAAATCCATCATTCGAATGTTATTCCCAAAATTTCAGAAAAAAATAAATTTATTTGGTTTGGTAATTTAACGGTCAACTACTACTTTGACTACAACCCTAAATAAGGTTTCGTCATGGTTTAGGATTTCTTCGACGATCAAACCATATGGATGTTAATTAACACTCATTTTAGTGTTGGGAAAAAATAATCTAAAAATAAAAAAGTCGGGTTGTACGAGATTTTAACAAAAATTTCGTAAAAGAGATGTTTCCTTTAATGGGACATGATACAGATTCACGGCATAAATTTTTTGAATGATTTATTCGACGATCGAACCATACGGATGTTAACAAACACTCATTTTATTGTTGGAAAAAAATATTCAAAAAATAAAAATGTTAGGTTGTACGAGATTTTAACAAAAATAAAGTAAAAGTGCTGCTTCCTTTAACGGGACACGATCCAGATTCATTGAAGAATTTTTTTGAATGATTTCTTCGACGATCGAACCATACGGATGTTAATAAACACTTATTTTATTGTAGGAAAAAAATAATCAAAAAATAAAAAGGTTAGGTTGTATGAGAGTTTAATAAAAACGTAGTGAAAGTGCTACTTCCTTTAACGGGACATGATCCAGATTCACTGAATAATTTTTTCGAATGATTTCTTCGACGATCGAAGCGTACGGATGTTAATAAACACTCATTTTATTGTAGGAAAAAATAATCAAAAAATCAAAAGGTCAGGTTGTATGAGATTTTAACAAAAACGTAGAGAAAGTGCTGCTTCTTTTAATGGGACATGATCCAGATTCACTGAATAATTTTTTTGAATGATTTCTTCGACGATCGAACCGTACGGATGTTAATAAACACTCATTCTATTGTAGGAAAAAAATAATCAAAAAATAAAAAGGTCGGGTTGTATGAGATTTTAACAAAAACGTTGTGAAAGTGTTGCTTCCGATAACGAGGCACGATCCAAATTCACTGAATAATTTTTTTGAATGATTTCTTCGACGATCGAACCGTAAGGATGTTAATAAACACTCATTTTAGTGTTGGGAAAAAATAATCAAAAAATAAAAAGGCCGGGTTATACGAGATTTTAACAAAAACTTAGTAAAAGTGCTATTTCCAATAACGAGGCACGATCCAAATTCACTTAATAAATTTTTTGAATGATTTCTTCGACGATCGAACCGTACGGATATTAATAAACACTCATTTTGGTGTTGGTAAAAAATAATCTAAAAATAAAAAGGTCGGTTTGTACGAGATTTTAACAAAAACGTAGTTTAACCATTTAAAAGTGTAAAACTTTACACAACGGTTTTTACGAAAAACTGTTGTTGTGTAAAAACCGTTGTCTGAATATTTTTTTATTTCCCACCAAATCAAATTCAGATTTTTTCAGTATTTCCCACCAAATTAAATTCAAATTATTTCATTATTTCCCACCAAATATTTCATTATTTCCCACCAAACATTTCATTATTTCCCACCAAATTATTCAATTCAAATTTTTCTATAGTTCAGATAACGGTTTTATAAAACTGTTGTCTAGTAAGGCGACAGTCAGACAACTCTTCAGTAAAAACTTTTGTCTCAAGCCACATTATGTACAACGGTTTATTATGAACTAAAACATACTTGTGTTAATACACGTTACACAATACCACCGTAAACTACCATTGCCTCATCTGACCAAAGGGGCACCAGTTAGACAACGTTTTTAAAAACGTTGAATAACCATTGTCGGTAGCTGAAAGACATAATGCTTTTTCGTTAGCTAACAGTTCACTGTTGTTATGTTTTTTGGGACAACAGTGTTTTTCGCGACCATTGTATGACATGTGTTGTCTGATTCGATTTCTGGCGTAGTGTGTGTATTCTGATTCATTTTTTCTTATGAACACTTTGCCTTATATTATATGTATTTGTATTGCAATATAAATCATTTTCATACGTTAACATTAACCATGTGATTTGTTTATTTTTTTTGTGAATGGTTAGTTTCTTTATGCACTTTGTTATGCACTTTGTCCCTGATGTACATGATTATTAGTATGTTCTTTAATCTTACCCTGATTTAATTTTGATATAGGATTAAATTATTTATCTTGTTAATAATTGTTGTGGCAGTTGATATAATAGGGAAATTTGATTAGCATACATTGTTGCACACGAAGCAAGGAATGTTGTTATAATTGTGTTTTAGATAACAATTTTATGATATCTACCTTGTATAATTGTTTTCGCGTTTTTGGATAAATGTCAAGAAATTTGATTACACATGTATTGGCATCATTTGTAATGCTTGGATCCGAAAAATGAGAAATAAATTATTTTCGAATAATTTTGAAGTTTTCCTTGAAATATATAGAATTGTACTAGAGAAAATTTCTAGTAAAACTCCAAAAGGGGAGTATAAAAATTGTAAATAATAATTGGGTATAAATTATGAATTAGGAATTATCGTTAAAATAGACGATACCGTATTAATTAGAGAGAATTTTATTAATGCTTGGAAATTGAGCATAAATATTAATAGTAAGTTGGCTATATATGAAAAATGGAATGGAATAGTTTCAACAAATTTGTAATGACGAAAAATACAAATTTTACCAGAATTGGTAAATATATTGGTTATGTCTGAAATGGTTGTTGAAAAAAAAATTAATAATATTAATAATATTGCCAACATTACTAGTTGGAGCCAGAAAATTAAATTTGATTTATCTTTGTAGATTGAAATAAATTGTTTCGAGATAATTTGGAATTTGTTGATGAAGAGAAATGACACTCAACAAAAGATTTTTTTTGTGATGCTTAGAATAGAGAGCACGTGAAATATTAGTTTGTCGACAAGCAACTATTTGACTGAGTTAGAGGAACTCGAGAAAAGAATAAGGGCAAGCCTTAAAGAAAAAGATCATTGACACCTATCTAGAAGTGGGAAGGATCGAAAAAAATTGTTAAGTGATTGAAAATGCTATTTTCAAAAATATTCCGAGGAATAAGGAACTGTATTTAAAGATATAAATACATCTAGTTGTCATATATGTGATTATGACGATGAATTTTTTTTATTGAGGCATGTGATGAAGTACACCGAAATGAAAGGCCATGGTCTGAATATTGGTATTGAACTATTAGATATGGTTGTAATTAAGAAATTAATAGTTACACAAGAGTGGGGAATTACTATTAGGAATATAATAGTGAATTATATTGTTTTTCGGTACAAATGAATGTAGGGGATGCTAATGATCCAACTACTTGTATAGAAGCGACCATATCGCAAGAATCTGAATTATCGGAGGGAAATCATGAAAGACTATTATGAGTTAATAAGAAAGAATTAATTGTTGGAGTTGTGTGATCAACCTCAATATAGAAAATTCATAGGTTGTGTATGGATTTTTGAAAGGGAAATATAAGAAAAAAATGTGTCTGGTTCTAAAATGGAAGTATGTTCAATTGCGAAAGGTTTTATCCAGAAATTGGGAATATTTTATCGAGAATAAATTAGACAATTGTATCTATATTTTGAAAAGTGGGAGTTTGTTTACAATATTATCATTATATGTTAATGATATATTGTTGTTAGTAATTGATAAATGAATGCTCAACAAAACTAAGTTGGAACTTAGTGGGAAAGTTGAGAATATAAGTGAGATCTGATAAGTTCAGGGAATTAAATATTTTGAATATTTAGTGTGAACTAGAAAGGTATCCGAGTGAAATGCTTAATCGTTCTAGGATGCAAAATTGCAGTCCGACGCCAACCCATTGGTAATGGAGAAACCGCTAATGCAGAAGTTTGATGGATCATATGCAAGTAGTCGGAAGTTCGATGTTGTGTAATCGATTGACTTGACTTGGCATATTTGATTGGTCTAGTGAATGGATACGAAAGAAATCCTATTCAATAGCCTAATGAGAGGTTGTGGATAGGATAATGAAGTACTTGAAGTGTACATTGCACCACTAATTGGTTATGAGGCAGACGACGTGCCTGAATTTATTGATTGTTTTGGTGCAGATTTCGAAGGTGATAAGATAATGAGAATTAAGCTTCAGAAGATCTATTAATTTATGGTGGATTCGAAGTTGGGAAAGTAAGAAACATGTTAATTTTGATTGGACTTAGAAATATTTGAGTCATTAAATATGAATTGTTATTCTAATATATAGTGAGAATTATAAACTCTGAGAAGGTGGGAGTCACGAACACTATTTGACAAATACGTCAAGGGGGAGATGTTATATTTTAATTAATTTGTCAAATGTAACTTATAAGAAATAGATGCATAATTATTAAGTATTATGTATTAATATGTAAGTTACATATTGAATATTTTAATGATATTGATTTATATATAAAATGGGCGGTTATATACGAGGGATGGAGGAGGTGTTTGGTTAGCCCATATATAGTGGTTGAAACCAAAATGAAAAAGAACTTCTTGATACATGCTTGTTGTCAACACAATCCGGAATCCCCTTCCATTGCTTCAATTTTTTCTCCATTTATACTATATAATAATATACACAAGTGAACAATTTACTACAGGTGCAAAGTACGGGTTAATTTTAAATACTTTTAAAATTATATGATTAAATAAAATAGAGTATAATAATTTATTATGGATATAAATTAACTTTGTAATATTAATTAATAAAATTATTAGTAATAATAATAGTTATTTAATAAATGATATGTATTAATTAGAACTAATACTATATATTCTTAATGTAAATTTGTTGTTGACGGGATTCGAAACTTGGATCTTAGAAGAGGGATTTAAATATAGAATATTCCTTATTATTAGATCTAACGGCTATCATCTATTTACTAAATATCTAACGGTCACTATCTTTTTAGATGGTTGAACCAAACAACCAAATTATACCACTGTTTGCTTATTATATAATAGTTTATATTTAGATTCTGTTAAAATTAAATTGTTTTTTAATATTTTAGTTGTTATTATAATTTCATGTTTTTTTAACTTTAAAATCATAATATTTTATTTCATTTTTTTCACTCAATAATTTTTTATTACTAAATAATTAGTTTACAATTTTATGATAAAATTACAAAATAATGTCTTCAAATCTCATTCATAATTTATGCACTATGATATACAATTTTTACTATATATTTAATATCATTTAAAACATACATTATTCAATGGTTATCCACAACCAAATCACATAAACCACTTTACATATAAATTCCCTCGGATCGAAACACGAAAACATTTTTTCATTTTTATGGTCACACAAAACATAATATAGTTTACTAGTCCTCTATATCTGAATTGATACTAGTCCTGCATTGGATAATATAGTTTACTAGCTTGGATGAGTCTGTAGAATCCCTTTAATTTTGATCGCCTCCATTAGAAACAAGAAAAAAAAAATACTTCAGGACCCCTATGACTTTCCATAAATACTAAGTCTGTAGTTTAGGAGGATTCCATAAAAAGAATTAAAAAAAAAAAGTAATTAACGGGGCACCACAAATGAGAACAATATTGTGTGCCCCAAATGAGAACAATATTGTCAACGGTTATCCACCAAAAGCTCAAATTTCAATTTTCAATTCGTCATTACCACCCATAATACATATATATAATGTACATGAATGGGCTCATTAGAACAAGAAACAAGCAAAGAAACATCACTTAATTAACTTGTCAAGCGGGGCATATATATTATCAAGAGCCAAATATATAAATAAATTGTCATGGGCATCAAGATTGTTATCGTTATAACTCTTATTTGCAGTTTCATCTCTTTCTCATACGCAACTCGTGGGAGGGCTGGTCATGCTGACAGTTTCATCCGTGAGTATTAACATATTATTATTACGTATTTACATTAGACATTCTAATTCTTCAATTTTTTCAAGCTACAATATTATTTAATAAGCAATATTTTCCGTTAATTAGTTTCATAGCTCACACAAAACTACAAAATATATATACCGCAATATTATTTATCAACGTACACACGCATGCATATATATATAGTGATGGTACGTAGACATAGCATTACTCTTTCAAAATTTATTTGACTGGATTTTTGTGTGTAGCATCTAAAAAATGCCCCGATATTAAGGAGGCGGGAACATATACGGTGGCCTTGAACTCACAAATCTTTAGTAACCACGGATATGTTTGCGGGGCGGGCTTGAGAGTCTTGTGTGGAGTGTATGGTAAAAAACAACCATATTGCAAGCATGGTAATTTCATTACCGTCAAAGTTGTGGAGGAGTGTTCTCCAGAACAATGCCCAGGAGAAAATGATATTGTTCTATCTAAAGAAGCGTTTACTGATATAGCGAACGTACAAGAACAAAAAATAGATATTGAGTGGACACACGGTTTTATGTAATAATAATAAGATGTACAATAAATACAACGCATTTCGTCATGTGCGCACAATTATTTTAACTTACTGTAAATATCGAAATAATTGATTGTAGTATGATATATTATGTGTGGATGGATCATCACCCTTTTGTCATTGTACTGATTCTTATCTAGAAGTACTATTGCTGCTTTTTACATAACACTTTTCCATTGTGGTCTTGTTGCATTATGATAAAATAGTCACAAAGTCTCTTCTCATTAATGGTGGAGGCACTCGCCTCGAGTTTATTACAATATATCACAATTATTTATATAGCAAATCCCTAATTCTCAATAATGGAAATTAACATATTAAGGGAACTCTCCCTATTTCGCTAATCTTAATAATAAAGGTAATTCTCCTATTTTTCCATAATAATACATTAACTTATTTGTCAACATCCCCCCTCAAACTCACGATACTCAATCGAGAGTTTGCCAAATTAAAAAAAAATTGAATCATCCGCTCCAATCATCATAATCATCGCTTGAATCAGCTTCTAGTTGCGATCAATTTTTCATCCTCGTTTTCATCATCTTTGTCCTCATCGCCATCTTTGTTTACGCTATCATAATTCTTCTCAAAGTTTTTCTTGTCGTTTAGGACGTTCTTTTCCACAAATCCATCATCATCGTCTTGCTTTCGTCTTGTCTTCAACTTCGTAATCAAAATTTTCCTTTTCTTCCACATTCAAGAACTCTCGTAGTTTTTTTCACCCACAAACTCTTGTAGGATCTTTTTTTTTCTCAGATCTACGAACTCTCGTAGATTTTTTCTCCTCTCACCCATGAACTCTCGCGGGATCTTTTTTTTCTCTCATCCACGAACTCTCGCAGGATTTTCTCACACCCACGAACTCTCACCGGCTCTTGATACCATGATAAAATAGTCACAAAGTCTATTCTCATTAATGGTTGAGGCACCCGCCTCGAGTTTATTACAATACATCACAATTATTTATATAGCAAATCCCTAATTCTCAATAATGGAAATAACATATTAAGGGAACTCTCCCTATTTCGCTAATCTTAATAATAAAGGTAATTCTCCTATTTTCCCATAATAATACATTAACTTATTTGTCAACACATTAAATATATTTTTTCTTCAGTTCTTACTTTTGAATATATTGCAAGGAAGTAACCATTATTAATATTCATGAATAGAAATCAAAAATTAAAAATCATCATAAGATTTAGAAGGGAATTAAGGTCAGGATGAGATATGATATGTTCAAAGAATACGCCAATTTTTGTGTCATGTAAAGAATTATATGTATAACAAACTCATGATACCAAATATATAGAGTTTGAAGTTTTCATCTAAATACGTTAACTTAATTATATCCTTATATGGAATAAGTATAAGAGGGATTTTATCCATAATTTTGCTCACTGTACTACCAAATTAATCTCAACCATCGATCTTATCTTTTTAAAAATACACGATCAAGATTATATCATATTAAAAAGAAAATTATAATGTAAATCTAGAACGGATATTATTTAAAAAGTTTGTATTAGAATTGAATTTCCAAAAGAAAATTATACTATGAAAAGGTTTTTTTAAAAAAGGATACAATTGAATTATGTTTATTTTTGATAAATATTAAGAAAAAGTTTATATTTACTATTTGTGCTTTATCTCAAGATCTAGAAATCAGATTTTGATGATTTTCCAACCCACGCGAAGGTTATAAAATTATCTTTAATTTAGGGATGATTCAACAATTATTATCCAAATGGAAACACTCAAAATCTCAATAGAGAATGTAATTACGAAGTTTTACATTAATCACATAGATAATCCTATTCTATATAGAAAACCAAATTATATATGATTTAAATCTTTGACATTCACTTTTTTCGTCTTTGAGTATAAGTACACTTTTTAGTTTACATGTTAAAAGGTAAAATATTCTTTTTGCTATATCCAACTTTTTTCATTTATTTATTTTATGATCTAATGGTTCTATTTATTTTGTCTCACTAAATACCAGATCACCGACTACCAAAATTTGGAACAAAATCACTCTTACACTTATGATTAAAACTGTATTTTGTTGTTAGTATAAGTACATTCAAATAATAAGAAGAGTATTTTGACAATCAATACGAAAAATAAGTAGATTTTAAAAAATTTAAAATTGAATAAAATTTTCAACGTAAAAATCTTCATTTTTTTCCTTTTTCTCTGTGTAATTTTAATTGGAAAGTAATCTTTAAACCATCACTAAATTAAAGATTATTTTGTTAATTTCATTTGTGCTGTAAATCAAATTTTAAGAATTCAACATGTAACACAAATATTAAATTGAACGTCTAAAATCTTATATATCAATTTTTAACAAAAAATTGATATATAAATTAATAATATAGATATATTAAAAAAATAGTATAATTATAAATATTGAAAAAGGAATCGCACGGGTTATAAGCTAGTATATGTAACATTTTTAAGTTGAGTTTGACATTGTTGTTATAGACAATGACAATAACCTTTTTCTGTAAATTCAAAAACAGATTTTTTTTGAAGAACGATTTTGGGTGAAAAATTACTCTAAGAGAAAGAAGGTCTTCTTGTGAATATATTGCAAGGAAGCAACCATAAGTAATCATGATCATAAATCAAAAATTAAAAATCATCTTCAGAATTAAGAAGGGAGGAGCATGTGATTATGAGGGTGTTTGGTGAGCTTATTTTTCACAAAAATTGGTTTATTTTAAGAAATAAGATAAGCCTTTTTTTTTTGAAAAAAATACCTTTTTTTGCAACTTATGAAATTTCAAACACAAATTAAATACTTGTATAAAAAAATTATCAAAATATAAATTTTTATCCAAAAATAAATCCATAAGAACTTATTTTAATTGAGGCCAAACAGCACCTATGATATGTTCAAGATATGCCGGTTTTGATAAACAATTATATAACAAACTTCTTGTTTGAAAATATCTTTGTTCAAAATATCTTGATTTTAAACTTAGAGGTCGTTTGGTTGACAACATTTATGTAGGTATTTCAAATAGCTAGGAAGTGAGATTTGAACTAGTTGTTTGGTTGAATAAAAATATAGGTATTGTAACTTACTGGGAAATGCAAATAGCAGTATAATGTGGGAAGTCGCTTACCCACCCCTACCTAGTTTATCACACAAAACATTACAAAACTAATAAAATCAACCAATAAAATTAGAAAAACTTTCTACATAAGATTTAATTTTTTTAATAAATTGTTTTAAAATAAATTTAGAGTATTTCTTTATTTTTAAAATATTTATTTTCCTAGTAAATTTTATTATTAGAACATATTCTTTAACTTTTTTCTAGTAGTTTCTGACATTTTAAAAAAAATCACATTTTTTATTTTTTTTAAATGCTAGCGTTCAAAATTTTGATTTGAATATTATAGGGATTTGTAATTAAAAATTTTAGGTTTAAATTTATTTTTTATGTTAATTCAACTTCTAATTCATTTTAAAATTTAGAATGCACATTTGCTATTGACTAAAAAATTAGAAATATAAAAAATAAATAATTTTTTTTAATTAAAACCTGAATCAAGAAATAGTTGGTAAACATTAAATTCACATAAATTTGATAATCTATACCTCTTTTAAAATTTAAACATTAAAATATTTGATATAAATACCAAATTACAAGTTAGTTATTTTTATTGGTAAAAGAAAGATTGTTAATAATTTCAAATATTATAATATAATATTATAATGAGAGTAGGGAGCCTAAGATATATCTCAGGTAAGTTTCCCGAGATATCTAATTTTTATATATAAAAATGTGGTGGGTATTTTAGTAAATTCAGATATTTTTAATTAGCCCTGCGGGCCCAGCAAGATTTAAAGGATATTTTGCATATATCTTAAGAAAAGTTCCCTGAGATCTCAGGGTCCTTTTTCTTTATTATAATATTTATAATATATTCGAGGTCATTACAATCAATCAGTGGGAAGTAAAATATTTTTACCAAACAACATGAGGGAAATGAATATCCAAGAAGTTTAATTTCCAGCATAACAACCAAACAATTTTCTTATACTTCCCAGGAATTCTAAAAACACATAAAATTTAACTTCCCTTGGGAAGTTAATTCCCACTATATACCAAACGACCACTTATAATGGAATTTTTTTTCCCCTGAAGACTGCATTTCATTAGATATATTGGAGATAATATATTATACAATCAAAACATACAAAATTTATAATTTTGCAAAGAATTGAAAATTTTAAAAATCTTGTATGTTTTGCAAGACCAACAGTTCTTGTAAAAAATACGTATTTACAATGTTCTGTTTGTGGAACAATGTGATTTTCAAGATTTACAATGAATTTTTCTTACAAAACATACTTGATTTTTCAAGATTTCAATGAAATATTTATTTTGATGAAACGTGATTTGCAAAATAATACGTTTCATATTATTTTACTAGCACAACATACATGGATTCTACTTTCTAATGAAATTATGGTCTCCATAGAACTTAACTCATTTGGGCTGAGCACGGCAACACTTGTAAGCATTTGGGCGTATGTTCTACGCTTGAAAGTTGAAATGACATGTATGGGATGTTTGTGTGTACTTTACTTGTGAGAACTACGTAGAGGTATATTGTTTGGACCATAATTTCATCCTCACATGCATGACCAATTTACTGCACCAGATTACTAAGACACTTAGATTTGAATACAAACTTGGCCTTTTGTACGTGAGTACAAAATGTATATATACTAACTAGTTCTTGAATCCTTTATGCATTACATATTTCCATACTAGTAATAGATAAAGAAAAATATAGAGATCGAGAGGATGAAGAAGTTGGCCTTGCTAACATTTCTTCTGGCACTGCTTACTTTCTCCTTTGCATGTTTTCTACAGATTGATGCACTTTCTTGTAGCCCAAGCGGCAAAATCAAGGGAAGAAAAGCACCACATGGGCAATGCAACCGTGAGAATGACTCTGATTGTTGTGTTCAAGGAAAGTTTTACCCAACTTACACATGTTCGCCTCAAGTTACCGATAATACCAAAGCAACTTTGACTCTGAATAGTTTCCAGAAGGGAGGAGATGGCGGCGGTCCATCAGAATGTGATAATCATTACCATGATGACGACACACCGGTTGTGGCACTATCTACTGGATGGTATAATGGAGGGTCACGATGCCTTAACAAAATTACTATAAGTGCTAATGGTCGAAGTGTGGAGGCCATGGTTGTCGATGAGTGTGATTCGACAATGGGATGTGACGATGAACATGATTATCAACCACCCTGTCCAAATAATATTGTTGATGCTTCAAAAGCTGTGTGGAAAGCCTTAGGGGTGCCTAAAGATAACTGGGGTGACTTGGACATTACTTGGTCTGATGCTTAGCCAAGCTTAATCAGATTGCATTTCAATTATTTGTCTCTTTTGTTCCGTGTGTGTATTTTATACCTTGCATTTGCATGGGATACTTTGTAACTAGCCTAAAGATAACTGGGGTGACTTGGACATTACTTGGTCTGATGCTTAGCCAAGCTTAATCAGATTGCATTTCAATTATTTGTCTCTTTTGTTCCGTGTGTGTATTTTATACCTTGCATTTGCATGGGATACTTTGTAACTAGGGATCCATGTGAACTATTAGATTTTTAAATATATACTACCAATCTTTCTAAAATTCTAAAAATACCGACCTTGTTTTCAAAATTCCAAAAATACTACCTTCCTCAGTTGCAACTTTTGCAACCTCATTTGCAACTTCCAGTTTTCAAATTTCTGATTTCATGTTCTGGGGTTCAGATGTCATTTTCGATATATATATATATATATATATATATATATATATATATATTAGAGTCCAAAAAAGAGGTCGAAAATGACATCTGACAAATGGAACTTGAAATCAGACATTTGAAAACTGGAAGTTGCAAATGAGGTTGCAAGGCCCCGCCAGGGGCACTCATAATTGGTGAATTTGGGTTGCAAGGCCCCGCCAGGGGCACTCATAATTGGTGGATTTCTGATTTGCAACTTTCAGTTTTCAAATTCACCAATTATGAGTGCCCCAGGCGGGGCCTTGCAACCCAAATTCACCAATTATTAGTGCCCCTGGCGGGGCCTTGCAACCTCATTTGCAACTTCCAGTTTTCAAATTTCTGATTTCAAGTTCCATTTGTCAGATGTCATTTTCGACCTCTTTTTTGGACTCTAATATATATATATATATATATATATATATATATATATATATATATATATATAGGGTTGGACTCCATAGCAAACACCTTATATAACAAACAATAAAGAACAACTCATATCTAATAGATCCATTGCCCCTGGCGGGGCCACCCAATACAAAAAGTTCTTATTTTTTTACCCTATATCCATCCATCATCTCAAAAAAAAAATAAAAAAAAATAAAAAGTTACTGTTCATGACGATGACGTCATCAGTGACGTCATCAGTGACGTCATCATGAACAGTAAAATTTTTATTTTTTATTTTTTTTTATTTTTTTTTGTTGGCTTGATAGAGGATAAAAAAATAACAACTTTTTGTATTGAGTGCCTCTGGCGGGGCCAAAGGATCTAATAGATCTAAGGTGTTCTTTGTTGTTTGTTATATAAGAGTGTTCTGTATGGAGCAAAGGCCTATATATATATATATATATATATATATATATATATATATATTAGAGTCCAAAAAAGAGGTCGAAAATGACATCTGAACCCCAGAACATGAAATCAGAAATTTGGAAACTGGAAGTTGCAAACGAGGTTGCAAAAGTTGCAATTGAGGAAGGTAGTATTTTTGGAATTTTGAAAACATAAAAGTATAATGAGGTAGTAATTTTGAAAAAATGATTTTATAGAAGTGAAAAGATAGTTGGGTGGTAGTAAAATTGGAAATAATTATTAAAATCTTATTTATTTATGTAAATATCCCTTGTAACTATTATTTATAAAAAACTAGCTTATAAGGTGCAAAGTAGGGTTAATTTTAAATAGTTTTAAAATTATATGATTAAATAAAATAGAGTATAATAATTTATTATGGATATAATTTAACTTTGTAATATTAATTAATAAAATTAGTAGTAATAATAATAGTTATTTAATAAATGATATGTATTAGTTAGAACTAATAATATAAAATCTTAATGTAAATTTGCTGTTTACGGGATTCGAAACTTGGATCTTAGAAGAGGGATTTAAATATAGAATATTCCTTATTATTAGATCTAACGGCTATCATCTATTTACTAAATATCTAACGGTCACTATTTTTTTAGATGGTTGAACCAAACAACCAAATTATACCACTGTTTGCTTATTACATAATAGTTTAGATTCTATTAAAATTAAATTGTTTTTCACTACAAGAATCTCGGCTAAATTCGACTCCCAGTCAGCACTCGAATTTAGCTAAATTCGACTGCTAACTAGCAGTCGAATCTAGCTTAGTGGAATTTAGTAAAAAGCAGTCGAATTTAACAAATTCGATTGGCTAAATTCGACTGCTCAAATTTGACTGGATAAATTCGATTGCTCAATTTCGACTGGAATCAGTTGAATTTGTCCTTGGGTAAATTTTTGAAATTTTTGGCAAAAATTTGAATTTCCCGCCTAGCAAACTTACTTTTGACTGTTTCTAGTCAAATTTATAAAATCGACTGATCTCATTAGTGCAGTCAAATTTATAAATTCGACTGCTTTAACGTCGAATTTATAAATTCGACTGATTTTTTGTTTATCGAATTTATAAATTCGACAGGTTTTCCAGTCAAATTTATTGAACACCAAAATTTTTTGGTTTGTTAAATTCGACCGCAAGCAATCTAATTAACATGCCATAAACAGTCCATATGCATGCTATATTTTTTCCAGCCTGTAATGTAAACCAATCACAACCTAATTTGCAAAACAATTAGGGGATGGGGGTAGAATACCAAAAATGTAAACAATTAAAATATATAACCATTCAACCATCCATAAGTTTAAGTTAACAAATTACATTATCTTTTACATTAGAAGTTAGTCCCAAAAGCTTAGCATAAAAAGTCATTAATGTAGCTAACAAAATGAGCAATGCTCTACAAAGCCCAGTCACAAAAGCTTAACGTTAGTGCAGTCCAAAAGCTTCATCATAATTAAATGTTAATACAGCTAATGAAGAGGATAATTCCTCGCATCTTGATCTTCATCGTCGTCTCCGTCTCCGTTTCCAGAGATATTGGTGTTGGTGTCGATTGGTGCCTTTTCGATACTTGTACCCTGCAATTCAATATATTAGGACAGAGATGAAAAAAATACAACAAATATCAAATTTGCTCTTTATAAGTACACCATGAAATTCAGTCCTTTAAAACTATAATTAGTTATGTATTTATACTAGCTGAATTAATTGTACATACTAGCTTAATTTATTGCAGGAATTATTTTTAATATGATGCAGGTACAGGTGCTTACTGCAATAAAAGGAGTACTATAGAGGGCATCAACAGTTACCTCAAGGATGACCTTTTTGTACAGCACCATGGCATCAGCAACAAAGGACGATGCTAGCCGCATATACTCAAACCACGAATCCTGCTCCTTGCGGTCATAATCTCTGTTTGGAAAGGCTTCATTTGCTAATAAATGCATGCGTTCATTCAACAAGGAACGTGGCACCTCATGCATTTCCAAGGAATGGACCAACCTGATAACTCTGAGACTTGATCGGGTACTTCCTCGCCAACTCCTGCCTCGGAAGTGGTGTAGCTGTAGTGGGGTGTCTGCAAAACAACACCGGAGGGGGGGTTTGGCCCCGAGGTGCCTCCGGCCTGAGAATAAGAGTTGGCTTTGGAAGGTAATAATCAAGTAGAGTATCGCAAAGTAATAAATGTGTGCAGGTGTGTAATAATGGCTAACCCCTAAACCCTATTTACTAGGGGTATTTATAGCCCTAGGCCTAGGGTTTAGGGGTAGGTTACCTTCACCCCCGACCGTTGGATCTGGGGGACAAGCCGCTGAACTCCCGGGATGTAGGACGCGTGGCCTTGTCTGGGGTGACCATTGACTGGAGTGTGGCCATGTTGTGGTGGGCATGATCTGGCACGTGTCTTCCCTTGTCTTTTAGTGTTGGTCAGCGCCACAAATAGGAGTGTCAGCTGAGGTGGGGTGCCACGTATACTGAGTGCCACAAGTCGGGGGGGTCCCCTAGTCCGGGGTGGGGACCATGCCACGTGGTGGTGGCACCGGGACCGGGGTCCACTACTCTGGGCTGGGCCATTCTTATTCTCATGAGATGATTTACTTATTGTTTTGGGCTCCTTGTTGGGCCTTGGCTGTTTATGGCCTATCATTTGCCCCCCACTCCCTCATGCGGATTCTCCGGATGGGGGAGTAGTAAGGAGTGTTCTTGCCTTGGAGAGTGAGCTTTCTGGACTTTCTAAAGTGCTAGACATATGTCCTCGGGGCTGGAGGTTTTTGTAGTTGTTCTGTGAGTCCGTGTCTTCTTTGGGGGAGAAACTTTTACCTTGGTTGCCCCCAGTTCCGGGGTGTGCACTGAAGTACGTACGCCCGGGGCTAGTGGTTGTTGGAATTTGAATGCTTTGTTGCTTTGGCTACCCCCAGGCCCGGGGTTGGTACTGAAGTGTGCATCCCGGGGCTTCGTCTTCTGTAGACTCCTGATTTTGGAGATAGTGGGCCGATTTTTTGGGCCGATTTTTTATAGACTCCTGATTTTGGAGATAACAGCTGTCATCCACTATCTCCGGATTTTGGAGATAGTGGGCCGATTTTTTGGGCCGCCACGTGTTCATGGCGTTTGGAATTCAAGGCTTTGCCTATAAGTAGTGGTCGCCTCCTTCATTTTTTCTTTTACGAGTTTTTCATTTGCTGCCGGTACTCTGCTCTTCTGAAGTCTAGCGCTCCGGGCTAAAGGTTCTTACTTTCGATTCAAGTGCTCTCTGTTCCCTGCTCTCCGGATTCCTTTGTAAGTCTTCTTACTCCGATTTTGTGATTCCTGTAATATTTTCTTGCTCGTACTTCTTTGCCTTGCTTTGCGTTTTGGGTAGATATACTAACTTAGGTTTTTATTCTTGTTGGGTAGCCCGGGGTTGTAGACTTGTATGGTTAGGAGGCGTGTAACTGCTAACCGTGTGTTGATACCCCTATCCGAACCTAGTAGTTCCTGTAGTTGTAGTTCTTCGGATAGTAGCCTTGAACTGATAGATATAGATTGGGCTATCATGGGTAAGAAGAAGAGTAGCTTGCCCGTACTTACAAACGTAGCCACTAAGGATATGGGTCCGGGGTTCAGCCTTAGCGAACCGGATGGCAGCTGGAGTCATACCAAATTTTACTTTGTGAGGAAGGATCCGGGGATGCCCCAGGCTTTTTATTATCGGGATCTGAGCACCGAGTTTTCCCAGAATTCGGATGTGGCAGATGTTATAAAGTATGACAAGGCTTATCTAGATTCAAAGTTTGGAAATAAGCCGGGTTCCGGGATGGATGTCGCCCCTTTCAGATCCCAATACTTAGAGAATCCAGTGGATTGGGACCCCATATTCCGGGCTACATTCCACTTGGAAGATGAAGTAGAATGGAGGTGGCCCGAGCCCGGAGAGAAGATTTATGACCGCCCGGAGGGAGGCTGGGTCGGGGTGTGGTTAGAGCACCTTAGGTCAGGGTATAGGCCCCGGTGTCATCAATTTGTCAAGTCTTTATGCTTGTTCGAGTATGGGATCCCTATAACACAAATGACCCCGAATGTTGTGAAGTGGATCTTCTATTTCCTGGGATGCTGCGAGAAGGCCGGGGTGCTTCCTACCTTTAAGCTCTTCCACCACTTATTCTAGTTGGTCCGGTCCAACAATAAACCCCTTTTTGAGTTTAGGTTCCGGGGCAAAGCTTGTGGTTATCCATCCGGGGCCTCTAAGCCTCTGGGTATGTTGCCCTCTATGAAGGGTTGGAATGGAGAGTTCGTATTTATCCAGGGTTTGGATATGCAATATATGCCCACTTTCAAGGAGGATCCCCTGGCTATGCAGTTTGAGGTTTTTGACCTTCAGGATGCGGCTTTGGAGCAGGTTAATGCCTTTTGCCGGGGTTTGGGGAGGCAAGTGACCCGGGATGACCTTATGAGCCACAAGTACCTCTCTGAAATAGGATGTAAGTTCGGGGTCCGTTGGTGTTGTCATAGATATTTACTTTTTGTTTTCTTGTTTTCTAATACTCCTTTTGCCCGGGCTCATGTTCTTTGTTTCTTCTTTGCAGGTCTCCCAGGCTATAATCCGGAGTTTGAAAAACTTGCCATGGATAAAGCCCACGCCTCTCTTCACTCCGCTCTTCTCGGCATCGGCCAGGTGCGCGACAATACCAAGGTGCCCGGGGAGGCCAGCGGTTCGCGGACCCAGCAAGAAGGGGAAAGCACCTCTAAGGCCCCGGAGGTGGCGGCTGCTGATGTGGATGGGGATGAGTTGCCCCTAAATCCGAGGAAAAGGAACCGCAGTATAGTGCGACAGGAAAATTTTGGGGACCGGGGGTCCGATTGCGAGATCTGTCCCCCCGGGGATCATCCCGAGATGGAGGCTCATTTTCAGCCCCACGTCCCAGCTGCCATTGCTCCGGAGGAGCGAAATTTCCTTGGTTTCCTGGCCGGCCTCCCGAGCCAGAAGGAATGGGATGCGATGGGCAAGGATTCCGCGATCTCCCTCTTTGAGGATATGGCTGCGGTCTACGGCCAGGTAACCTTTCCGCCGAGCCTGTCTTAACTTGACGTTAATTTTGTGTTCTGACTTTTGTTTTTGTATTTGTAGCTCGGGGTTCGTGCCGCCGGGGCCGGGGCTGCTATTCGCCGAGATATGGAGCTAGTCAAGGAGGCCCGGGAAGCGGTGAGCTCTGTGGCCGAGGTCAGGAAGCTGATGAATGAGGAGGTGGATGCCCTGAAGAAAGAGCTCGCGGATGTGAAGGAGGCATCTGAGGCCCGGGCTAAGGAGCTGAAGGAGGCTGCCAAGACCCTCCAGAATGAGCGGGACTTGGTCCGGACCAAGTGGAGGGATTCCAAGGATGATGTTAAGAAGCTCCGGGAGGAGTTGAAGAGCAGGAAATCCGAGGAGAAGGTGATTGCCGAATTCCGTGATTCAGATACCTATAACACTGATCTCGCCAAGGCCGCAGCGTCAAAAATCCACCGTTGCTGGGTTGTGGCCGAGAACATGTGTAAAACTGATCCGGAATCGGCCACTTGGGAGCGCTTCGTCCCCGAATATATGAAAGCTGAGGCTGCCCTGGCCCGGGGCGAAGGCGAACCCACTCCCTACAAAGCTCCAAGCTCCTCACCTCCTGAAGAATGACTACTTCCAAGAGAATGCCTCTGCAAACTGGCTGCATCCAGGATCCGGGCCGTGCCCGTGTAATCTCTTTGTGTTTGTTGATGTACTCTTCAAAACTCATTATATAACTTTGAATTGTGTCCTTGTATTTTTGTAACTTTATAATTACCGGGTGTTTCGGGCTGTTGGTCAGCCCGGCCCGTTCGTCACTTTGTTTTTCTTCATAAATTTTGGGTTTTTCCATGCTCATTTGCTGTTGTCTGTTTATGATTTGTACTACCCCCCTCTCTTTAATTCGGGTATCCCGGATTGAGGAGTGGTGGTTTGTCCCCGGGTTTTGGTCCACTTGGAAAGGATGAAAACTTTTCCAAGTAGGAATTGGATGCCTGTGGCTTCCCGGGCCGAAGCATTACTAAGGTCCCGGGCTTTGGTCTACTTGGAAAGGATGAAAACTTTTCCAAGTAGGAATCGGATGCTTATGGCTTCCCGGGCCGAAGCATTGCTAAGGTCCCGGGCTTTGGTCTACTTGGAAAGGATGAAAACTTTTCCAAGTAGGAATCGGATGCTTATGGCTTCCCGGGCCGAAGCATTGCTAAGGTCCCGGGCTTTGGCCTACTTGGAAAGGATGAAAACTTTTCCAAGTAGGAGTTGGATGCCTATGGCTTCCTGGGCCGAAGCATTGCTAAGATCCCGGGCTTTGGCCTACTTGGAAAGGATGAAAACTTTTCCAAGTAGGAGTTTGATGCCTTTGGCTTCCCGGGCCGAAGCATTGCTAAGGTCCCGGGCTTTGGCCTTCTTGGAATAGGAGTTGGATGCCTATGGCTTCCCGGGCTGAAGCATTGCTAAGGTCCCGGGCTTTGGCCTACTTGGAAAGGATGAAAACTTTTCCAAGTAGGAATTGGATGCCTATGGCTTCCCGGGCCGAAGCATTGCTAAGGTCCTGGGCTTTGGCCTACTTGGAAAGGATGAAAACTTTTCCAAGTAGGAATTTGGTAATAACTGTAAGATTGAAGTGCCAGGTAAGAACTAGAACTCTTTTTCATTGATAACAGAACGATTACATGATTTCCAAGAACAATTCCCAAAAAATGGCCATATATGGGTTAAAGCTATTTTCTTTTACTGGTAGTACTTTCTTAGTCTGAGGCCGTGCCAGGTGTTGGGGACTTCAGTGTTGTCCATGTGACTGAGCTTGTAGGTTCCAGGGCGAAGTACTTCTTTAACCCTGTAGGGACCTTCCCACTTAGGCATAAGCTTTCCTGTGTTAGTGGGGTCTGAAGCTTCGGTATCCCGGAGTACTAGGTCCCCGATTTGGAAGTTTTTGACCCTTGACCTCTTCCTGAAGTACTCTCTTGTTTTCTCTTTATACTTCTCCATTCTCTGAACTGCTTTGTCCCGGACCTCATCGACTAGTTCCAGATTAACTCGTAGCCCATCTTCATTTGCGCCTTCATCAAAGTGAATTACTCTGTGGGAGGGAGAACCTACTTTGACTGGCAACATTGCTTCGGTTCCATATGCTAGTTTAAATGGGGTTTCTCCTGTTCCGGACCTCGGGCTAGTTCTGTATGCCCATAGCACATTTGGTAGTTCTTCGGGCCATTTGTTCTTGCTTTCCTTCAGCCTCTTCTCGATTCCCCTTAGCAAAATTCTGTTTGTCACTTCCACTTGCCCATTTCCCTGGGGATAGGCTACTGAGGATTTCTTGTGTTTGATTCCCCTTTCCTTCAAGTAATTTTCAAAATCTGAGCCGACGAACTGGGGACCATTATCTGAGACCAGGACCCTGGGTAGGCCGAACCGCATTAATATGTTGTCCATGAACTTGATGCAATCTTGTTGATTTATGGTCCTCATTGCCTTTTCTTCGGCCCACTTAGTCATATAGTCAATCGCTACAAGGAGGTACCTCAGATCACCCTTGGCCCGGGGGAAAGGCCCTACTATATCGATGCCCCATACAGCAAAGAGGATAGGTGATAGAACTGAAGATGGCAGGACCGGGCTTTGCCTTGGTATATTGCTGAACAGTTGGCAGTTTCTACACTTCTTGACGAATTCTACTGCATCTGTGTGGATTGTTGGCCAGTAGTAACCTTGCCTTATGATTTTGTATGTGAGGGCCTTTGCGGACATGTGGTCCCTACAAATCCCTTCATGTACTTCTTGTAAATAGTAAGTGGCTTCTTCCGGGCCTACACACTTCAGTATTGGAGATGAGAAGGTTCGGCGATAGAGTTGGTTGTCTTCTATGAAGTATTTTGAAGCCTTGTTTTTCAACCTTATGGCCTCATTCTTATCTTCGGGCAATTCTCCTTTTTCCAAATAGAGGATGAAAGGGGTCATCCAGTTCGGGGTACCGTCTATCTCCATTATCACTTCTTGGTCGATGGCCGGGGTTCCTAATTCTTCAAAGTAGACCGAGCTGCCTAGTTCGGCTGAGTTCTGGACTAGTTTGGATAGCTCATCAGCTTCGGAGTTTTCTTCTCTGTTGACCTGGTTGATTCGGTACTCCGGAATGGTGGCTAAGTAGCTTTTGACAAGTGCTTGGTATTGGGCTAGTTTTTGATCTTTGGCTATGTATTCGCCTTTGGTTTGCCGCACCACGATTTGTGAGTCACTATAGATGTCCAGGTTGTTGATTTTCAGAGTTCGTGCTAACCTTAGCCCGGTTAGGAGAGCTTCATATTCGGCTTGGTTGTTGGTTGCTGGGGATTTGAATGTTATGGCCTGTTTGATTTGGAAGTCTTCCGGGCTTTTCATGATTATTCCTGCCCTGGACCTGTCAGCTGTTGAGGATCCATCCACATGGAGAGTCCATGATCCCGGGGTTCGGTTCTGGTTTGCCACATGTTCAGCTACTGTGGTAGCTTGCTGCGGTTCTGGGAAGGAGCATTCTACTATGAAATCTGCCAGAGCCTGTGGCTTGATGGCTGTCCGGGGTACGAATGTCAAGTGGAATTGGCTTAGCTCAATTGCCCAATTTATCAATCTTCCTGATGCGTCCGGCTTATGGATTATTCATCTTAGTGGCTGATCTGTTACAACCTTGATTTCTCTGCCTTGGAAATAGTGCCTGAGTTTCCTTGAGGCCGTGACTAAGGCAAAGGCAAACTTCTCCAGATTGGGGTATCTGGTTTCTGCATCTTTTAAGACTTGGCTGACGTAGTACACCGGCCATTGGTTTCCCTCGACTTCCCGGACTAGGGCCGCGGCCACAGCCAGGGGCCCGGCGGAGAGGTATAGATGTAGGGGTTCCCCGGGCTCCGGCTTCGTTAAGAGGGGTGGTGATGATAGATATTGCTTGATAGTGTCAAGAGCCTGCTGGCACTCAGGGCTCCAAGTGATTTCTTTCTTGTTGCTGGCCCCCTTGAGCAAATTGAAGAAGGGTAAGCACTTTTCTGCCAACTTGGATATGAATCTTCTTAGGGCTGCCAATGATCCGGCTAGCTTCTGAATGTCTATCTGAGTCCGGGGTGGTTGCATGTCCAGGATGGCCCTTATCTTCTCCGGATTAGCCTCAATCCCTCTTTGGCTGATCATGAAGCCTAGAAATTTTCCTGCTGCTACTCCAAAGGTGCATTTCTCCGGATTTAGCTTCATCTCATTTTTTCTAAGGTTTTCAAAACATTCCCGTAGGTCAGGGACATGTTCCTTGACGGTTTTAGACTTGGCAATGATGTCATCGACGTAGGACTCCAGATTCCGGCCAATTTGGTCCTTGAAGACCTCCACCATGGCTCTTTGGTATGTAGCCCCGGCATTCCGGAGTCCAAAGGGTATGAACTTATAAGCGTAGACAGCTCTGTGAGTGATAAATGCGGTTTTGGCTATATCTGCAGGGTTCATTTTGATTTGGTTGTACCCAGAGAAGGCGTCCATAAAGCTAAGCATCACATGTCCGGCGGTGGCGTCGATGAGCTGGTCTATACTTGGTAGTGGATATGGATCTTTGGGGCAGGCTTCATTTAGGTCCGTGTAATCAACATACATCCTCCATTTTCCACTCGGTTTTTTGACTAGAACCACGTTGGCTAGCCACTCCGGGTACTTGACCTCGCAGATAATATCTGCCTTGAGTAGTTTGTCTACTTCCTCGTCTATAGCTTTTTGCCTCTCCGGGGCGACGTTCCTTCTTTTCTGTTTCACAGGTTTTCTCCTGGGATCAACATCCAGGCTATGCATGGCAAGGGATTCCCGGAGCCCGGGCATGTTAGATGGGCTCCAAGCAAAAACATCAGCATATTCCCGGAGTAGTTGGATTAATTCTTGCCTGAAGGCAGTTTCTAGACCGGTTCCGATCTTGATTTTTCTTTCTGAGTTTCCCGGAATGAGCTCGATTGTCTCAATTTCTACGGCGGGCTCTAGCTTGGCTTGATCTTTCACCAGGGATGATTTCTAGACCCGGGCATGGGAGTTTGAGGCTAGGTATTCCCGGGCCTCGGATGTACCTGGTTCCTAGTTCGGGGCCCTTGTTGTTTCAATGTTTTGTACCTCCTTTCCGGGGTTCTTGTAGGTTGAGGCTCTGTCTTTCTTTCTGCTTAGATTCTTCTGGTAAGAGGAGGCTTTCCTCTTATTCTCCAGGTCTGTCTCTGCCATGACCAGGGCTTGGCCATAACATCGGCTGGCTGTTTCAGTATCGCCCTTTACCTCTCCAACCCCGGAGGCCGTGGGAAATTTGAATTTAAGGTGTGGGGTTGAGGTTATGGCTCGGAGTTTGGTCAAGGCTGGGCGCCCCAAGATCACATTGTAGGAGGAAGGAATATTGATCACGTAGAATTTGACCATATGGGTTATCTGCTTCGGGGCGGTGCCGAATTGGACAGGCAAGTATAGGGTTCCTTGGATGGGGACCAAGTTGTGGCCGAAGCCGTATAGCGGGTCTTCCCTGCACTCGTTCATTTTGACATTTCTGAGCTGCATTCTGTCCATGGTGTGTTTGAATAATACGTTGACAGAGGAGCCATTGTCAACAAGGATTCTCTTTACCTCATTTTCAGCGATGTCTAGGGTCACCACTAGGGCTTCATTGTGGTTAGGATCCACTCCTTCAAAATCAGCATTACTGAAAGATATGATTTGTTCTGGGGCCGAGTCTATCATCATTACCTCATCTCCGGGGTCCGGACTTGCCGGAGGGGAATTGGATCCTCCCAATACCACGTGCACCACATGCTTGGTCTTCTGGGCCCCGGATCCTTCTCCCCTTTCCGTGGTTCTCCGAGCTAGGTATTGGCCCATATTTCCTTTCTTGACCTGGTCTTCGATAAAGAACTTAAGGGAGACACAACTTTCTATCTCGTGGCCATGAGTTGCATGATAGTCGCAATGTTTGTTCCGGGGCTGATACCAAGGGTTTGGGTGGATAAAAGAATGGTTTGTTCCGGACTTCTTTTAGTATGTCAGCTCGTGGCTGGTTCAAGGGTGTCCAGTCTGGTTCCGGCCTCGGCTCGGCTCTCCCCGGTCTCGGGGGCTTGGCTTCAGATTTGGCCCTGGAGGAGTGGTCTTTGTCCGGGACTGTCAGTTGGTGACTTGGGATATAGTTGTATTGCTTGTTGGGTTTAAACTTCTTGTCTGGGTTATGGTCATTTCTAGGGCGATCATCTTTACTTCTTCCCGAGGAGGTGCCCTGCCGGGTCATCCTCATTGCTTGTAGGATATCAGTTTCTTTGATGAACTTGGCGGCCATAGAATAGGCTGCAGCCAGGCTCTGGGGCCCTTTGTTTACCAATTCAATTACATAGCGCTCGCTACGCTCCGGGTCTAGGTTCTTCCGGAAGATGCTCAAGGCTTCCATTTCATCCAGATTCGTGACTTGGTTTATGGCTTCTTGGAACCGTTTCATGAAGGCTGAAAGTGTCTCGTTGTCATGTTGCCTGATTGTTTTAAGGTGGCACATGTGATATTCCGGGGTTTTGTTGGCTCGGAACCTCCGGAGGAAAGCTTCCCTGAACTCCTTCCAGCTATGTATGCTCCGGGAAGGGATCCGGCTGAACCATCTCTGAGCCGCTCCTTTTAGTGTGGAGGCAAAAAACCTGCACTTGGTTAGGTCGTTATAGAAGTATATCAGGGCTATTTGCTCAAAGTAGTTGAGGTGTTCTTCTGGGTCTTCCAGCCCATTAAAGGAGTCAAAGTTGTAGTGCTTGAGGTTCTTTTGCCGGGGCATGGCTTCAAGAGAGCGGCTGAAAGGGGTGAGTGTGTCTTGGATCTCAAACCCGGAGTCATTATTGACTTTCCTCTGTAGCTCCTGGATCATTTGAACCAGGTTGTTGGGATGTTCTTCATCATCTGAGATAATCTCCGGGCTTACCTCTCTCCGGGTTCTTTTGGATTTGGATTTTCTTATTCTTTCCTCCTCTTCTTGGAGCCTTCTTTGGATTCTGTGCTCCAACTTAGCTTGTTCCTCTTGTCTTATTTTTTCCCGGAGTCTTTCTATCCGTTTTAGCTCGTCAGCCTCATCATCTCTGACCTTACTCTGGGTTGGATGGTCCCTTTTGTTTCTTTGGCCTTGATTCCCGAGGCGAGCGAAGACCGAGGCTCGCGAGTTTTGGGAGTTGGCTGATCCTTCGGAGTTTTCCGCCTGGTCGGGTTCAGGTTCCGGATGGGGGCGATTTCGATAAGCCCGGATTGCTTCGGCGAGTTCCTCCGGGGTTAAATTCTCCATTTGGGCAGAGTCAAGGGGTACGTCGGTATACTTGTATCGGTTCACTTCAACCGTGATCCGAGCATCATTCGGACCGATCCCGAGCCTCTCCTGGACCTGGTTTTGCGGGATCTGCTTCGGGATCGGAGCCAGGGGCTCTTCCCTCGGGGTGCTGTTTTCTGGGCGTTGGGTGGACTTGCTTGGTCGAGGCATGGTTTGCGGTTTTAGGTAGTTCGGGTTGTTTCAGTTTGGCTGTTGGTTCGGGGTTCTGGAGTTCGGAGGTTCACCCCCTCCTTCTAGCGCCAATGATAACTCTGAGACTTGATCGGGTACTTCCTCGCCAACTCCTGCCTCGGAAGTGGTGTAGCTATAGTGGGGTGTCTGCAAAACAACACCGGAGGGGGGGGTTTGGCCCCGAGGTGCCTCCGGCGTGAGAATAAGAGTTGGCTTTGGAAGGTAATAATCAAGTAGAGTATCGCAAAGTAATAAATGTGTGCAGTTGTGTAATAATGGCTAACCCCTAAACCCTATTTACTAGGGGTATTTATAGCCCTAGGCCTAGGGTTTAGGGGTAGGTTACCTTCACCCCCGACCGTTGGATCTGGGGGACAAGCCGCTGAACTCCCGGGATGTAGGACGCGTGGCCTTGTCTGGGGTGACCATTGAGTGGAGTGTGGCCATGTTGTGGTGGGCATGATCTGGCACGTGTCTTCCCTTGTCTTTTAGTGTTGGTCAGCGCCACAAATAGGAGTGTCAGCTGAGGTGGGGTGCCACGTATACTGAGTGCCACAAGTCGGGGGGTCCCCTAGTCCGGGGTGGGGACCATGCCACATGGTGGTGGCGCCGGGACCGGGGTCCACTACTCTGGGCTGGGCCATTCTTATTCTCATGAGATGATTTACTTATTGTTTTGGGCTCCTTGTTGGGCCTTGGCTGTTTATGGCCTATCACAACCTATTCATATCACCTGAAACCCTTAACACAAATTGTAGTGAGTCATCAGATAAATGGCGGGGAGGGGCATGCGAGTTTTGTGTGGACTGAGATCTGGTCCACTGTGATGCCTTGTGCGATCCAAGAACCTCTGGCACTGTATATCGAGGAAAGAGAATGGTCTTCCCCTTCTTTGGGGGTCTCACCTGCAGTGCAAGAGTAAAATTCTTCTTCAATTGCAACTTCTCTTGGCTACGTGGTGATAGAGGTGGATCAGTAGTTGACAAGTCCTCGGGTGTGAATTGTGTAGCCATCTCTCTTTCCATATATCTTCCTGCGCTTTTTCCATAGCTTCCTGCAATATGCAACATATAAGCAAAAATACAATTCGAAAATTAGAATCATAATTGTGTTCCAGGTCCTGCGTAGATAAAAACTAGTAAACTTTTGCTAATTCTAGAAACATAACTGTTCTCATATCTATTAAACTTTTGCTAATTAGAGTTTCTTTTTGACATCAATAAATTTTATAAATTTAAGGAATTTAAGACCTGTACTCGAACTATTTGAGATTATCAAGGTCATTAATGAATCTAGGCTTCCGACTAATAAAACTACCTAAACAGAGTATAGATCAAGTTGGAGCCAGACCAGTAGACTTTTATTAACGAACTTGAATCAAACCCAGCCGAGGTCTGCTGTCTGCTGTCTGCAGTTTAAACAAATCTTGAAATTTGTCTAAACTGGACTCTTTCAAATTAGCCTCTAATTGATAAAATAGAATGTGCTTGGATGTTGATGAGAGAGTGAGTGAGAAGGAAGAATGCTTGAACAAGTCATTACTTATATTCAATGGAAAATTATGGTAATCAGTCATAGAGAAGAGTTGAGTTGTTGTCTGCACCAGATGGTTGTTGAGATTTATACTTGTAACCTAATGTTTACACATAATATATTAACAAGTTGTCCATATTCAAACTGTTCTAAAGGAAGGAACTCAACCGGGACAGAATGACCAGGTTTGAATCTGTATAATGTACTAATTAATTAGCCCAAGCATTCCGTACATACCAATTCTATTGTTGATCATGGAATACATATAAACTAAATGTGTTTGACTCACAGCTGCCATTTGCATTCTTTGTTATAATTTATTGTCTTTTTAAGTCGATGCACATGTGTGATAAACGGATTTTTAAAAGTATTGCACAATTGCGACCCTTATGCAGATAGAACACTAATGACATGTTAACAGATAAAAATAGAATATTTTTCTGAAAAAATAGATAAAAATAGATCTCACATAGACGGTGCCAGGGATAAGACAAACCTTAATTAGTTTCAAATCTTCTGGTTTGTCAAAGTGATAGACAGTATTTATAAACTCAAGATTGGAGACATGTCTTTTCTTCTCAACCTCCATATCCTGTTTATTAGAAAAAACTAATATGAAACTCATAAAAACTTGTTTACAAATCTTTTATCAAGCTACCATTATAATCTCCCTCCGTCGTTACAAATTTAATTCCGCGAAAAATTTTGTTTGCGCGAAACATTTCCCGCCTGTGTAACCAAATAAATTCGACTCGTTGAATTCGACCGCACCTCTAAAATCGATTGCTTAAATTCGAACCGCTTCAAGTCGATTTTAAGTTTGACCAATAATTAATTGGGATTGACCTTAAATTCGACTGGTTGCAGTCGAATTTAAGCAGTCGATTTTACCAGAGTTTTCTTGTAGTGTTTCAATATTTAGTTGTTATTATAATTTCATGTTTTTTTAACTTTAAAATCATAATATTTTCTTTCATTTTTTTCACTCAATAATTTTTTAATACTAAATAATTAGTTTTTATTTTTCTGATAAAATTACAAAATAATGTCTTCAAATCTCATTCATAATTTATGCTCTATGATATACAATTTTAACTATATATTTAATATCATTTAAAACATACATTATTCAAAATAATTTTGGAATGACATATTTGTCCACATCCAAATCACATAAACCACTTTACACATAAATTCCCTCGGATCGAAATATGAAAACATTTTTTCATTTTTATGGACACACAAAACATAAAATATATTCATAAAATTAACATAATGCATTATGATGCACATATATGAATATGTTAGCGTTTTTCCATGTTTTTTCATGTTCTATTTCACAATCAATGAGCGTAGGGAAATTTTTAAAAGTACCCATTTTTCAAATTTTTTTTAAAAAATATGGTTAAAATTGTACATATGATCGTAGAGTAACTTGCAAGTAGTTGCATTTTTCCATCGTATGTTTTTTTGAAAATAATATTTAAAAAAGTCCTATTTTGTTTTGTCAGTAAACAATTTCAATTGTTTCTTTTAAGTTTAAATCAACGGTCTATATATATTTAGTTAATTTATCAAGGGTCTTAGTTAAATTATACTCCCATCCGTCCCTCTTACTTTTCTTTACATTTATTATTTTGGGATGTCACTCTCATTTGTTTACGTTATCATAACACTACAAGAAAAATGGCCAAAACCGACCAAGCAAAACGTACCAAAAAAATTGGTCGGAAATGAGTGAGCATTTCCGACCAAGCACGAAATTGGTCGGAAATGGTGCGTGTGGGGCCCAAAGTTTGCACATGTAAGCATCAATTCCGACCAATTCTTGGTCAGAAATAAAAACCTACCAATATTGGTCAGTTTTGATCAACAATTGGTCGGTTTTGGCTGTAAATTTGGCCCCACAATCCACATCATTTTCCGCCAAGAAGTTGGTCAAAAAAATTGAATTTCCCTCGCCATCAAAACCGACCAATATTGGTCGGTTTTGATCAGTGAATTTCCGCCAAAAAATTCGTGAAAAATTGAATTTCCCGTTCGATCAAAAGTTCAAAACCGACCAATATTTGTCGGTTTTGGTGACATTTTGGCCGTGAAAGGACCCCACCTTCCACGTCATAATCCCTCATATTTTAAAAGAAAATTAATTTTATTTTGGCAAGGGCATTTCCTACCAATCTTGGTAGGAAATGAGGCTTTTCCTTCCATGTCATCAGCCTCTATTTTAGAATTTAATAAACAATTTCATAAAAGAAAAATAATTTTATTTTGCCAGGAGCATTTCCTACCAAGATTGGTAGGAAATGAGGTCAAATGCAAATTACGTCACCCCACGTCATCAGACCAATACATCATATTTTTATATTAATAAATAATTTCTAAAGTAAAAAATATTTTATTTTTCCAGGGGCATTTCCTACCAATCTTGGTCGGTTTTGATCAGTGAATTTCTGCCAAAAATTTCATGAAAAAGTTGAATTTCCCGCTCGATCAAAACCGACCAGTATTGGTCGGTTTTGATCAGTGAATTTCCGCCAAAAAATTCATGAAAAAATTGAATTTCACGCTCACATCAAAACCTACCAATTTTGGTAGGAAAACATCAAAAAATTAAAAAAATTGTTTTTAATTATAACAAACAATAAATAGATTATTTTTTTATGGAAAAATTGGGTGAAAAATAATTTGTAAAAAATCAAAATAGTGTCAAGATACATCAAAAATATTTTTCGACGACCCAACCATACGGAGGTCAAGATCCATCATTTCTAATTTTATTACCAAAATTTCAAAAAAAAAAATTTGATTAGATAATTTAACGGTCAACTACTAGATTGACTGTAACCCCTAAACAAGGATTCGTCCGGGTTTTGTGTTTCGATTTTTTAAAAAATATTTCACGATGACCCAACCATACGGAGGTCAAGATCCATCATTTCAATTGTTATTGCCAAAATTTCAAAAAAAAAAAAAATTGTTTGATTTGGTAATTTAATGGTCAACTAGTAGTTTGACTATAGCCACTAAAAAGGGATTCGTTCGGGCTTCGTGTTTCGAATTTTTAAAAAATATTTCTCGGTGACCCAACCATACGGAGGTCAAGATCCATCATTTATAATGTTATTGTCAAAATTTCAAAATAAAATAAATTTGTTTGATTTGGCAATTTAACGGTCAACTAGCAGTTTGACTATAACCACTAAACAGGGATTCATCCGGGTTTCGTGTTTCGATTTTTTAAAAATATTTCTCGACGACCCAACCATACGGAGGTCAAGATCCATCATTTCTAATGTTATTGCCAAAATTTCAAAATAAAATAAAATTGTTTGATTTGGTAATTTAACGGTCAACTAGTAGTTTGATTATAACCAATAAACAGGGATTCGTCCGGGTTTCGTGTTTCGATTTTTTAAAAAATATTTCTCGACCACCCAACCATACGGAGGTCAAGATTCATCATTTCTAATGTTATTGCCAAAATTTCAAAAAAAAATATTTGATTTTGTAATTTAACGGTCAACTGGTAGTTTGACTCGAACCCCTAAACAGGGTTTCGTTCGAGTTTCGTGTTTCGATTTTTTAAAAAATATTTCTCAATGAAACAAGCATAAGGAGATCAAGATCCATCATTTCTCATGTTATTGTCAAAATTTCAAAAAATAAAAAAATTATCTGATTTGGTAATTTGACGGTCAACTATTAGTTTGACTACAACCCCAAACAATGCCAAATTTAAAAAATTAAATAAAAATAGAAAAAAATGCCAAATTTTGAACTAAAATTCACACACACCCAATTAGTCGTACTTAATATTTGTGTGACGATTGTTACCCAACTTTCCCTAATTTTCAATTTTTTTGATTTTTTCCCATTTTAACTAGTTTGTAAAATAAATTAAATAAAAATAGAAAAAATGCCAAATTTTGAACTAGAATTCACACACACCCAAGTCGTCATACTCACTATTTGTGTGATGATTGTTACCAAACAAGTCTTGTAATTTTCTATTTTTTATTTTCTTCCATTTTTATCTAGTTTGTAAAATAAATTAAAAAATAAATAAAAATAAAAAAATGCCAAATTTTGAACTAAAATTTATACACACCCAACTGGTCATACTCACTATTTGTGTGATGATTGTTACCCTACTTTTCTATTTTTTTTGTTTTTTCCCCATTTTTAACTAGTTCATAAAAAAATTAGAAAATTAAATTAAAATAGGAAGAAGTGTGTATTTCTAATTTTCTAGGGTCAAAACCGACCAATATTGGTAGGAATTGAGAATTAATTCAAATTTTTTGACGAAAATTTTGAACTGACCGCCAAACTCAAATTAAAAAAATGGCACTCACGTTCGAAAATTCAAAATTTTCATCAAATCTCATAACCTACCAATATTGGTAGGAATTGAGCACAAATTTCGTGAAAATTTCAAATTTGGCGCCGAGACCAAAATATTCAAAAAATCCGCCCAAAACCAAAATTCAAAAAGTCCGCCCAAACTTATAACCTACCACAATTGGTAGGAAATAGGTGACTTGAACCTCTATAAACAACTTTCTTCTTTCTTTTCACTTTCATTTTATTCTTCTCCACCAAACTACTTTCTTCTCTCTTTTTCACTTCTCCTTCATCTCTTTCATTTTAACCATCTCAAATATCAAGGTATAAATCTTATCCTTCTTACATATGTGTTTTTAATATTCTTTTTCTTCTTGATTAGTTCATATATTCATTTTTTGATGATGATTTATGTAATTTGTTCTTTGTTTTTCAAATGAACTTGATATTTTACAATCATGTACTATTTATGAACTACATGTATTCATTGTTTATGGGTGTGTATAATTGATACTAATTAACTATTCATACTTTTATGTAGATTGTTGAAGGTGAACATGGTGGTGTCGAGGCCAAGAAAATGGTAAAAACGAGATGAAGATAACAAAATTACGAAGAATGAAGCCAACGATTCAACAATGATGGAAACTTTGAAGATGATGAGTTTAAACTTTTTAAACATTTCCAAATTTGTTCTCATTTTTTGTAATTCGAATAGTTATTTGAAGATGTAATTATAATTTCTTAATACAATGATTGTGATAATGTCAAACTATGATTTATGATGAATGTATGCATTTTGGTTATGGGTGTATGCCTATGATTTAGAGATTGATTTTATTGTGCAATTTGTTCTACTTGAATATTAATGAATCACTATTTTTTTAAAAAAAATTGGCCAAACAATTCCTACCAATCTAGGCTATAACCTACCAAATTAAAGCCATTTCCTACCACATTCAAGCCATTTCCTACCAAAGTTACAATGGTAGGAATTGATTGGTAGGAAATGCCAATTTACATGGCTTCTGTTATAAAACCTACCAAATTGACATGCCTTCCGTTGGTAGGAAATAGTCATTGACTTTGGTCAAATGACCTATTTCCTACCAACATTGGTAGGAAATAGTCACTGACTTTGGTCAATGACCTATTTCCTACCAATATTGGTAGGAAATAGGTCATTGACCAAAGTCAAAAATGACCTATTTCCTACCAATGTTGGTCGGAAATAGTCATTGACTAAAATCAAAAATGACGTGGCAGAAATGACGTGGATGGGTCCCACTTGACATGTGGATGACATGTCAACATTTGGGGTCCATTTTTCGATGACGTGTCATGTGACGTGTCTTGGTCCCACGCCATGTGACATCCCATGTGGAGAGCCACTTAGGCAGCCACGTGGCATCCCATGTGGAGAGCCACTTAGGCAGCCACATGGCATGTGGGAGCTTTTGGAAAAAAACTAGCAATTCCGACCAATTAGCAATTGCGACTAGAGCAATTCCTACCATTCGAGTTGGTAGGAATTGATGGCAATTCCGACCAAAAAAGGGCCAAAACCGACCAATCGCGTGGTTGGTTTTGGCCTTTTTTCTTGTAGTGTAAATAGTAAGTTTCCTCCACTATTACACCCACTACTTTCTCATATTTAATAATAAAAAATACTATTACACCCACTACTTTCATCCACTATCTCATCTATTAATTAATATTGATAGGTCCCACAACTTTACCCTTGCATTATCTTCGTCTCCGTGTCCCGTCCAATGTAAACAACTGAGGGGGAGAGAGGGAGTATTGTATTAGCTTATAGCCCATGCCCGTGCAAACTACAAGTTATTTTTTTAATTTACTTTTATAGTGTAGTATATTTATTAATTATACTATAATATTATATAATATTATTTTTAATATGTTGTTGGAGTTATTCAAAACTTAAACCTTTGAATAACAACTTTTAGTATTACATCTAAGCAGTGGGAATCGAAACTCCAACCTTTCTATATAACATCTTTTAGTAATAATTTTAAATATAATCTTGTTGGTGGGAATCGAACCTTACACCGCAATACATAAAAAATTTTAGTATTGTATCGAACAACCATTATTTATTTGAGTTGCAAATCTAACTATTGTAAATGAAAGAGTTAGGGATAACCGTGCCGAAAATGAGAGTTAACCAAATTATAAAATACTAGCTTATAACTCATGCAAAGAACCGGCTATCATATATTATTATTATTATGAATTAATGTATTAGTTATTTGATTTAATATAAAATTTTAATTTTTTTTAATAAATTTTATTATTAATTTTAAATTTACATATGTTCCATACTTAATTTCATAACATAATAAATACCATTAATTTAACGTTAATTTTAAATTTATTGTTAAATATCTTAAGAATGCAATAGATTATTTTAACAAATTATTTAGTGTAACCTAAAAATCGTAGAATAAAGAATGTAGGAAGAAGTGTGTGCCGGCGATGTGACTAATGAAGATATAATTGAAAATGTTTATAGTTCTATAAAACATGCGATTTTTTATTTTTAATAAATTTTATATGATTTGATTGAATTTGGAATTTTTAATACGTTTTTTTAATTTTGAAAATATTTTTTTGTGCCATATTGGTAAATATTTTTGTTAATAATAAATAAATTAATATTTTTAATATATAATTCTTTTAATTGTTATTTTTAGGAAGGTCTTAACAATTTTTTGAAAGCAACCAACTAACCAAATATGATTTGTTGTTTTGCTTATAATGGTATAGTATAAATTTAGGAAGGGTTAACAATTTTTTTTGGAAGATGTTGACAATATACCTTACATTACTTATAATTAGGAAGGTGTTAACAATGTTTTGGAAAGACGTTAAACTATTAATCGTAATCAAATATACTTGTTTTGTTTATAATAATATAAAAACTTAATAAAAGTAAAAGTGTTACTTCCAATAACGAGGCACGATCCAAATTCACTGAATAAATTTTTTGAATGATTTTTTCGACGATCGAATCGTACGGATATTAAGAAACACTCATTTGGTGTTGGTAAAAAATAATCTGAAAATAAAAAGGTTGGGTTGTACGAGATTTTAACAAAAACGTAGTTTAACGATTTAAAAGTGTAAAACTTTACACAACGGTTTTTATGAAAAACTTTTGTTGTTGTGTAAAAACCGTTGTCTGAATATTTTTTTTTTCCCCACCAAATCCAATTCAGATTTTTTCAGTATTTCCCACCAAATTAAATACAAATTATTTCCCACCAAATATTTCATTATTTCCCACCAAACATTTCTTTATTTCCCACCAAATTATTCAATTCAAATTTTTCTGTAGTTCAGATAACGATTTTATAAAACCGTTGTCTAGGAAGGCTATAGTTAGTCAACTCTTGAGTAAAAACTGTTGTCTCAAGCCACATTATGTACAACCGTTTATTATGAATTAAAACATACTTGTGTTAATACACGTTACATAATACCACCGTAAACTACCATTGTCTCATCTGACCATAGGGGCACGAGTTAGACAACGTTTTTAAAAATGTTGAATAACCATTTTCGGCAGCTGAAAGACACAATGCTTTTTCGTTAGCTAACAGTTCACCGTTGTTAAATTTTTTGGGACAACGGTGTTTTTCGCGACCATTGTATAACATGTGTTGTCTGATTCGATTTCTGGCGTAGTGTGTGTATTCTGATTCGTTTTTTCTTATGAACACTTTGCCTTATATTATATGTATTTTTATGGCAATATAAATCATTTTCATACGTTAACATTAACTATGTGATTTGTTTTTTTTTGTGAATGGTTAGTTTCGTTATGCACTTTGTCCCTGATGTACATGATTATTATTATGTTCTTTGATATTACCCTGATTTAATTTTGATATAGGATTAAATTATTAATCTTGTTAATAATTATTGTGGCTGTTGATATAATAGGGAAATTTGATTAGCATACATTGCTACACACGGAGCAAGGAATATTGTTATACTTATGTTTAAATAACAATTTTATGATATCTACCTTGTATAATTGTTTTCGCGTTTTTTGGATAAATGTCAAGAAATTTGATTACACATGTATTGGCATCATTTGTAATGCTTGGATCCGAAAATTGAGAAATAAATTATTTTCGAATAATTTGGAAGTTTTCGTTGAAATATACGGAATTGTACTAGAGAAATTTTTTAGTAAAACTCTAAAAGGGGAGTATAAAAATTGTAAATAATAATTGGATGTAAATTATGAGTTAGGAATTATTGTTAAAATAGACGATACCGTATTAATAGAGAGAATTTTATTAATGCTTGGAAATTGAGCATAAATATTAATAGTGAGTTGGCTATATATATATATATGAAAAATGGAATGGAATAATTTCAACAAATTTGTAATAACGAAAAATACAAATTTTACCAGAATTGGTAAATATATTGGTTATGTCTGAAATGGTTGTTGAAAAAAAAATTAATAATATTAATAATATTGCCAACATTACTAGTTGGAGCCAGAAAATTAAATTTGATTTATCTTCACAGATTGTGTTAGGTCCGTTAAGATTGTAGAAGGGGGGGGTTGAATACAATCTATATCTTTTTATCGAAATTTGTCCGTTAAATAAAATTTAGTTTAGACAAATTTGAGCGGAATTAATTGAAACAAAATTCAAGTTAAATATAACGATATATTAAACTTGATGGTTGTTACAAAATCAGTACAGAGTATTATCACGTTAATAAAAACTAATTAGAAAATTCGACATGAACTTTTCTAATTTAGTTAATAAAAATCGAGATAAGAACTAGGAAACTTAATTCGCTAGTAATACAAGAGTCACAAATAATTAAGTTCTATCGGATCAAATATTACAAATGAGTTGAACTTAATTTTCTGTGAATTAAATGAGATGGTCAGTAGCTCTTAAAGATGAGAGAGATGTTATATTTTTGCTCCTGTCTTTTTTTTTGCTTTTCTCGTGCATCTGTGAATGTGGGCTACTGTCTCTTTTGTAGTTAACATCTTCAAAATATCTTCTGTCTATTTTGTTCACAACAACAGACTATCCACAGACTGTCAACAATGCTTGCAGACTATCCAGGGGACACACAGACTACCGGTGTGACTATCTGTCTTGCTTCAGACTACCGGTGTGACTTTCCTTCTTCATCAGACTACCGGTGTGACTATCCACACTCTACAGACAACCGGTGTGACTATCAATTCTTTACAGACAACCGGTGTGACTATCAATTCTTTACAGACAACCGGTGTGACTATCAATTCTTTACAGACAACCGGTGTGACTATTCTTCTTGGCAGACTACTGAATTCTTTAGCAGACTATCACTTAGACTATCTCAAATAGTCTTTTAACAATAAAACCATAGTCTTAAAACACTTCTGATAGTCTTTCAGCAATCTATATTAATTCTAAATTAATTAATTCAATAATTAACTTAATAAATAAATTAATTCTTGAAGAATTAATTTATTAATTAAGTTAACTAAATACTTTAAATTAATTAATAGAGAATTAACATAATTCATTTGATAGTCTAATCTTCACTTTTAAACCACTGAAATAAATAAAGAACCTCCACTGAATATTTGTTGACGCTCAATGCACGGTCTGGTTCATGAACGACTAACTTCAACTTCTGTTCTTCATTTTGACTTTAAGTTGTGGTCAATTTCTTCTGACACCTTTCTTCAAATATTCTGTACTGATACTGTCTCTTGTCACTTTTAGAAATCTCTGTCCTTCTGAATTAAATCCATGACTTTGAATACCACACTGAGGCTTGATCAGTAGACTGAACTTCTTCCAGTGTAAAATATCAAAACTATAGATTGACTTGTAGATTTGTTCCTTCTGATAGATAGCATCTTCTGAGATTCCTGTGACAGTTAATGTTATTTACTTATTACAATCTACTTTAAGTTGAGTTGGATCCTCGAACTACAAATAGGCTGAGTCATATGCCTTTCAATCTCCCCCTATTTGTTTGTTATAAACTAACAAGCAAATTCCTAGAGGATAACTCAACTAACTCAACTTAAACTAGTAAATGATAAAACTGTAATTGCAAAGTAAATAATGAAAAAGTTCTGGTATTTATAACAATTTCCAGATTCAAACATAATGATAAATACAAGATAGATGATCCTCTAGCCTGATCATATTAAACATTATCCTATCTTGATCTATCTAACTCTAAAGATATTACATGTAGAGTTGTTCTTCATTTCTGACTGTCTTCCTTCCTTATTTCTCCATCTTCTGGATCATCAATTTCTGGCAGATTTTTGTGCAGTTCTGCATCAACTAGCAACTCTCTTCTTGATGAGAATCCTGTAGGGCGAACAAGAGGAATTCCAAGTGCCTTTCTCAGCTGACCTTTGAACTTCTCATAATCCTTAAAAAATTTGACTTCTGCATAGGATTTAATACGATCAGCAATTTCTAACTTCTCTTTAGTAGAAAATCCTTGATTTCTCAGAACATGTTCAATATAGACCAGCTGCTTGGCAGAGTGTGTGAACAATTCTTCATTCTCAAGATTGATTGTATGAAGCACCTCACCTTTAAGGAATTTCAATTGTCTAGGCAATTCAACTATTTCAGGACCAGCTCTTTCAGCAAACTCTTTGAATTTCTCATGAAGTAGTACACCCAACTCAGAAGAAGTTCTTACCTTTGGCCTAAGAACCCAGATTTCTGTCAATGATTTGTCATAGAAGAACTGAATTGAAACTCTTTGTGTTCCAAACTCATGACAATCAACAAATATTAAAAGCTCATCTGTTTTCGTTTCACCTGCAGTTGTTATTCTCACAACTTCTGTTCTTAGAGCTCTCATGTACATGTCGTGAGTTGGATTAAGCTCTTTGAGTCTTTCAAAGATAGAAAGAAGTCTTCTATCATCATTATCAAGAGATTGATGTGAGTCTATCATTCGTTGAGCACGATCCCATTTCTCACCACTCTTAAACTTGACGTATAACTTTCTCTCTTGAGTTTTAAGTACATGTTCTCGTTGCCTTGCTTCTGCTTCCTCTTTTTGAAGTCTTTCTTTGTGTGCAAGCATATCTAGTGTTCTCTGAAGCTTTTCATCTCGCAATTTGAGATTTGCTTCTTGCCTTTCAACTTCTAATTCAGCTTCAAAATCCAGTTTTGCTTGCTCAGCTTCATATTCATGATCAACTGGCACTTCATCTTCCCAGCTGCTAAAGTCTGGTTCTGGTATTTTTTCACCCTCATCAGAGAACTTTAGATCAGCAAAAACATCAAAGTTGTCTGGTTCACCTGAGTAGTAATACCCTTCAGTGTCTTCTGCACTCTTCTGAGAATCTGCTATCTTCTTCCCCTTATCTCTTCCTTGTTCAGTAGCTCCCTCTCTTGGCTTCTCCCCCTTAGTTGAGGAATCCTCTACCGAAGTGTGAAATGCACCATCTCCAGGGTCACGCTCATCACCATCTCCACCTGTTTCTACAAAGAATTCCCTTTCTTCTGCTGTGGGTGTGTGAGTTCTGCTGATCATGTTGAACAAATATTTGATCCCCTTACCTTGTTGTGCATTCTGCCTTTCAATCACATCAAGACGGCGTTCAGTAGACAACTGACTCTTGATTAATGCTGTTTGAAGATTTTCAACTTTGTCGGAGATTACAGAAATAAGTTTATCTTGAGTCACAGTAACCTCTCCAGCATCATCAAGTGCCCGTTCAAAGGATAATTCGAGAGTGTTGAACTTGTTTGTGTAAGTTGTCTTCATCTTGGTGATGTCATTCTTTATCACAGCAAGCTGATTTTTGACAGAGGTAGATGAAGAAGACCGTTCATCCACTTGTGCTCGAAGTAATTTTGCTTCAGCTTTACTGGCCTCAAGTTCCTTTTCTAGAGCTTTAATCTTTTCTTCCAATGAACGAGTGTATGTGTCAGTGTGTGCACTCACCTGAATATCACTCTGAGTTTCACTCATCTGACGTGCATGTGTTTCACTCAGTTTAGTGGTGTTCCTCACATCACTCCTCACTAATTCCTTAGCTGCTCCAGAAAGTATACCTGCAGATAAGATCACCCTAGCCTCCTCTTGGAAGGTCAGTGGTGGTGCAATGGGAGTTCGCAAATCCCTTTCCTCAGTCATTTCTGTCATCTCATTTGGAATTGATGTCTGAATTTCTTCAGTGACAGAAAGATTGAGTTGCCTTCCACTTTCTCCAGTTGAAACTGCGAGTGGAAAATCCCTTGAGGGAGCCAGGAATGTTCCTCCTGGGAGGGGAGATGATGACTCTATTATTTGTGGCTGAGAGTCAAGATTTCCCTCATTAACCTGTGAAGGCTCTTCTACCGTGACTATGGTAGGCACTGTTTCAGTAACAACCCTATTGTGCTCTCCTTGCTCATTGTCCCTAGCCACATTAGATTCTACAGTTATGTTTTCCCCCATTGTGAGTAATAGGGGTGTGCTTGACTCTGTACAAGGTGCCATGGCTGACTGGCGAATTTCAATGGACTCATCCTGTTGAGAGAATGGTTCCAGTAACTGTTCATGTGCCATTTCAATGTCCGTATCCTTTTGGGAGGATATGGATGGGCTGACAGTTGCCTCAATTAGAAAGTTTCTTCGCTTCTTTAGTGGAGGCAGAGCTGTGGGATCACTCATATCACTACTTCTTACTTTACGTCTTTGCACTGTTAATTTACTTCTGGCTTTGGGTTTAGAGATTTTAGATGACACTGTGTTTGGCTCTAAGACCTGGGATAGAAGTTGTGGTTCTACAACCTCTTGGTCTAACCTATCAGCCACTTGGGCTCCAGAAGTAGTTTCAGGGAAAGATAATACCTGTTCAGTAGCAGATGCAGAAATCCCAGCAATAGTGAGTTGAGCCACTTGAAGTTGATGTTCAGGTACAGGAGCAATTGCTGCTTCTTGTTCTGGTTGCTCAGGAACATACTCAGGTTGCTGTTGTGGTGGTTGTTCTTGTATGATTGGCAGTTCTATGAAGTTGGACATATACTGAGTAATGACCACTGGAACATTTGTATACTTCTTCATTGTTGCTAACCTTGTGAAAAATTTTTTATGTGTTTTTCCTGAAGCTTCAGTACGAGAGTTAGCAAACAATCTTTGATGAACATCAGAAACAACATGATTAAATATGAGAGTTAAAAACCTTGGATAGTAACAATCAACTTTACTACCCAAATCATGATCGTTCTTGGCAGTTGTGAGACGATTTACTATGGCATCAAAAATTAATTTACCAAAATTAACCCTTTGATTATTAGCAACTGCATAACCAATTCTCTGAAGCAAAGTAGAAATATTGTGAAAATTATTCTTTTTAGTGTTAGCAAACACCTTAGCAATTGTGTCAAAGAAATAATCCCACTCAGCCATAAAGTTACTTTTAGATAACTTAGAAAGATCAACTTCTCCTTGATAATGGATGTCATTGAAAAATTGTGTCAGTACTGCTTCAGATGGAAGATCAACAAAGTCATTTGTTGGAAGTCGTAGAACGGTGTTAACAGTTGAGTCATTCACAACATAAGGTGTGTCTCCCACAGTAAAAGTAAAAGATGTTGAGTCCGAGGAGAGAACAAATGTAGAACACATTGCCGACAGTGAATCAACTTTTAAAGGAGCATCGAGAATCAAGGCATGACGAATAAGAGAATGCTCATTTAAAAATCGAATCCACGGTTTAACCCTCTCGAGAGTACAATTATCGGGATTAAAATGACCAACAAAATTATGATTTATTATCACCATATTACCAGCCATTTTAATTAAATTTAAACACCTTGAAAATTTCAGATTTTAACAAATTAATGAATTAAACTGAATTATTTCGAATTAATAAATAATTAAAAATTCGAAAAATTTCAAAGTTCTTTAAAAAATTCTGAAGAATTCACACAATGATCTAGATACACACATGAACACTCAGATAATTTTAGTTTTCGAAAAATCAACACCAAAATCCTTGAATTTCAGATCGTATTTTCGATTTTAGGAATACAAAACTACCAAGAACTCGACCAAATCGTGAAATCAAACCACCAAAACAAAGATAATCGAATAGAGAATCGTTGGACGTCCTTCGTTTTCAGAGATGATAAGAATTAAGCGATTAATCGAAAAAAAATTTGCATGGGTTCAACAGTTCGACGGTGTATGTATTTGTGTGTATCGACTGTACTCTGTGACTTAACACGAGAGTTTAGACTAACAAGAAGACTAACGATAGTCTCAAGACAATTCTGTATATATATACTAACGGTAGTCTAAAATAGAATTAAAAAGAGAATTAGACTATAGACTAATAGACTAATAGACTATACTAATTAAACTATTTAGACTAACAATACCGATAGTCTAAAATAAATAAAAGAAAATTAACTACAACAGACTATTGTTGTATAGTCTGAAGGATAGTCTATTAGAGCTAATTAAACAACTACAGACTATTAATTTACAATACAGACTATTAATTAACGACAAAATAGACTAAGAGACAATTAGAGACTAACTATGTAGACTATAGACTATAAGTATAGACTATTAATTTACAATAATAATAATAACACCACACAAATATTAGGTCCTATATAGACTATTAGAAGATTTTCGAGTTAGGGACTAACTCGAACTCTAACTCGAAATTCGACTTAGATTTTCGAGTTAGTGACCAACTCGAACTCCAACTCGAAACTCATCATCTCGAAGTGCAACTCGAAACTGCCTATCTCGAAGTTCTACTAACTCGAAGTTCGACTTAGGATTCGAGTTACCAGTGCTTAGATTCTTCAAAATTTTCGAGATAACTATCTTGAACTTTATCTCGAAGTTCGAGATGAGGACCAATATAACTATTCTAACAATCAATATTAACAGAATATGTACCAGATTATTTACATGAAAACAAAACATTAATAATAGAAAGACAAACACTACAAAATATTAAGTATTAATAATTTACATAAATATTCATGGTAAATTAATAAATCTATATATTTTCTAATAAAATAACTTTCTAATAGAAAATTATTTAAAAAGAAAATATGATTTATTTAACCATCATAAATATAATTTTTCAAGAAAAATAAGTTTCTCATAAATTACAACTTGTAAAATTTGAGAAAAATATTTTTAAGGAAAAAGAATTATTTTAACATTGAAAAGAAGTAAGTAGGGATATATTAAAATGATAATAGCAATGATTTGAACATTCACAAGTAACAAGGTAAGTTGATAAAATAATTATACAAGTGATTTTAATCAGCAAATATTAACAAGATAATCACTTGCAAATTATTCAAGATCAAACCTCAGATATTAACTAGTTTAATTACTAGGACTATTTAACATACCCAATTCACCAACAATTCTGGTGAATGTGGATTCGTCAAGAGACTTAGTAAAAATATCTGCTGTTTGTTCTTCCGTGGGTACAAAATGTAACTCCACGGTACCATTCATGACATGCTCTCGGATAAAATGATACCTAATGTCAATGTGCTTGGTCCTCGTATGCTGCACAGGATTGTTGGAGATTGCTATGGCACTTGTATTGTCACACAGAATTGGAATATTGTCAAGTACAAAGCCATAGTCACGTAGCTGATTCCTAATCCACAAGATTTGAGCACAACAGCTTCCAGCAGCTATATATTCTGCTTCAGCTGTTGAGTTGGAAACTGTTTGTTGTTTCTTGCTGTACCAGGAGACCAACCTACCACCGAGGAATTGACAACTCCCAGAGGTGCTTTTTCTATCTACAACACTTCCTGCATAATCTGAATCTGTATATCCAACAAGGTTAAAACCAGATTCTTTAGGGTACCAAATACCTAAGTTAGGTGTACCCTTAAGATATCTCAAGATTCGTTTAACAGCAATGAGATGCACATCTCTAGGATCCGCTTGGAACCTTGCACACAAGCATGTAGCATACATAATATCAGGTCTACTTGCAGTAAGGTAAAGTAATGAACCTATCATACCTCTGTAGCTTGTGATATCTACCTTAGCAGAATTTTCACAAGCTCCAAATTTCACAGCTGTTGATGATGGTGTTCTTGCTGAAGATGAGTCCTCCATTTGATATTTCTTGAGGAGCTCTCTGACATACTTGGATTGACAAATAAAAATTCCATCTGTCCTTTGACTTACTTGTAATCCAAGAAAGAACTTCAGCTCACCCATCAGGCTCATCTCAAATTTACCCTGCATTAACTTAGCAAATTTCTTGCACAGAAGATCATTAGTAGACCCAAATATTATATCGTCCACATAGACTTGGACTAATATAGTATCATTCTTATGTTTCTTAGTAAAGAGAGTTTTGTCTATGACACCTCTAACAAATCCATTTTCAAGTAAAAATTCAGAAAGAGTGTCATACCATTTCCTTGGAGCTTGCTTAAGACCATAAATTGCCTTGAAGAGAAAGTAGACAAAATCCAAGAATTCTGGATCTTCAAAGCCAGGGGGTTGTTCTACATATACCTCTTCATCCAGCTTGCCATTCAGGAAGGCACTTTTGACATCCATTTGATAAACTTTGAAGTTTGAATGTGCTGCGAATGCCAAGAATATCCTTATAGCCTCAAGTCTAGCCACTGGTGCATAGGTTTCATCATAATCTATTCCTTCAGCTTGGGAATAACCTTTAGCAACCAGTCTTGCTTTGTTTCTAGTTACAATGCCATCTTCATCAAGTTTGTTTCTGAATACCCACCTAGTATCAACTACTTTCCTGTCTTTAGGTCTGGGTACCAGCTTCCATACTTCTTGTTGTTTGAATTGATTGAGTTCATCTTGCATAGCAATCACCCAATCAGGATCAGAGAGAGCTTCTTCTGTTTTCTTAGGTTCTATTGCAGACAGAAACCCAGAATAATTGCATTGATTTTGATAGCTCCTTCTAGTTTTTACACCAACATCTGGATCACCAACGATCAACTCAAAAGGATGAGCTCTATTCCACACAGTCTGTCTGGGAAGATTTGACCTTGATGATTCGCCTTGATCTTCATTATGATGTTGAGTATGACCAGTTGATCCTTCATCACCTCCCCCTGAGTTGTTGCCAGTTTGACTAGATGAATGTTCAGGAGTGTCAGTGGTATCTCCAGTCTGATCATTGTTTCCACCACCACCACCCTGATCATTATCATCATTATTACTGTTATCATTAGCAGCAACATCAGGTTGGTTGTCACCATCTGAATCGGAGTCTGTCATATCATCGAAAGATAACTTTTCAGATGAATCCTCCGTTTGGATACTAGGAAGTTTAGTGTCATCAAATGATACATTGACACTTTCAAGCATTGTCTGATGATCAATCACATACACCTTGTAAGCTCTTCTTGAATAACCAATGAAAATTGCTTCATGTGCTTTGGCCTCAAATTTACCACCACGATCATCTCCATCTTTAAGCACAAAGCATTTTGCTCCAAATACATGAAAGTACTTGAGTGTTGGTCTCTTTTCATACATAATTTCATAGGGTGTCTTCATCAAGTCTTTGTTGATTAAAGTTCGATTCTGGGTGTAACATGCAGTGTTAACAGCTTCAGCCCAAAAGTACAAGGGAAGCTTTGCTTCACTTAACATAGTACGTGCAGCTTCAATCAAGGTTCTATTCTTTCTTTCTACTACCCCATTTTGCTGAGGAGTTCTTGGGGCTGAGTACTGCCTAGTTATTCCCTTTTCAGTACAAAAATCATTTAGAACTGCATTCTTAAATTCGGTTCCATTGTCTGACCTTATTGCTCTAACTGGTTTCTTGTACTCCATTTCAATCAACTTGATGTGATCAATCACTAGCTGTGGAGTTTCATCTTTAGAATTCAGAAATAAGACCCATGTGTACTTTGAGTAGTCATCAACAATCACGAGAGCATATCTTTTCTTTGACATAGACATCACATTAACTGGACCGAACAGATCCATGTGCAACAGTTGTAGAGGTTCAGTTATTGATGATATGTCAGTGCTCCTGTGAGTTGCTGTTTTCAATTTGCCTTTTTGACAGGCATCACAGAGTCCTTCTTGAGTGAATTCCATTGAAGGTAAACCTCTCACCAGTTCTCTTTTAACTAGAGAATTCATTGTCTTGAAATTAAGGTGGGAGAGTTTCTTGTGCCATAGCCAACTTTCATCTGTAGATGCTTTAGAATAAAAGCAGTTGATTTCTTCAGTGCTTCCAGTGTTCATATTGGCCACGTACAGATTTCCTTTTCTGACTCCTGTAAGAGATGGTTGTTCATGTCTCTTGTGTGAGATTAGACAATTCTTCTTGTTGAAGTAAGCCTCGAATCCCTTGTCACAGAATTGACTGACACTTAACAAATTGTGCTCAAGTCCTTTCACAAAAGACACTTCATCAATGATAACATTTCCAGCTTCCAATCTGCCATATCCATCAGTTGTACCAATGCTGTTATCTCCAAAGGTAACCACTGGGCCGGCTTTCTCAACCACATTTGTCAGCAGGGTTCTATCTCCAGTCATATGCCTTGAACATCCACTGTCCAAGATCCAGGTCACTCGATCAACCTGTTTCACACCCTGCAATGACAAATAGATTAAACCTTCTTCGGAACCCAAACCTGATTGGGTCCAGAGTACTTAAAGAATTGGCCTTTATCAGGCAAAACAACATTTTTAACATTGACACCATCTTCACCACTAACCAACATACATTTAACCCTATAAACAGATTTGACAATCTTCTGTTTTATCTTGGGTATCCATGTTTCTTTAACAGCAATGACATTTGTTTCACTGACTGGACATTTGACCTTGTAAACAGCCTTACCAAAAGTCTGTTTAGGCTTTGATACAAATGTCTCTCTCCTATCTTGAGGAGGACTAGCAGTCTTTGATCTAACATTTTTATTCTTATTCATGTGTTGTCGAGGAGCAGTCTTACTAGCACATGCTTGATTACCATTAAAGTAAGCAGACATTACATTGAAAGCACAAGACATACAATTGACAACACCACATGCTTTATGATAAACATCAATGATAGGCATGGTATGCATGTTAGACATGTTATTGTTCTTTTTCAGCTTATCACCACTTAACCCAGTTTTAGATGAACTCGTTGGATAAACAACCTTAACTGGTTTCTTAACAGATTTAACATTATCAAGGACTATGCCATTTGCACTGTCCTCATTACGCATCTCTTCTTGAATAATGATAGAAGTGAAGTTTGGAGGTTCTGCAATCGACTTCTTAAAGAGCGGATCTTCAACTTTCTTAAGCACATGTGGTATACCCCTCTCTTTAGCACTAACAAGGTTAGGGGTATTTATGCCTAACAAACCAACAGCTTCGTTATAACCAAACCCTATTCCTACAGTTCGTTCTATAGCTTGTTTATTGAAATGCTCTTTAGAAAGTTTAACAGAATTAAAGCAAGCACTAACCTTGGTTTCAAGTTCAGCAATTTTAGAAAGTTGTTTAGTCACTACTTCTAGAATGGATTTCTCTCTTCTATTAAGTCGTGCTATTTCCTCTTTTTGTTGATCTTGATTAACATGCACCTTTTTCAGTTCTAACACTTCATTTTCAAGTTCAGTGTTTAACAGATTTAATCTAGCAATGTGTTTTTGTGCATTAGCCAAGGAACCACCTAACTGACGAACCAACTCAGAGTCAGTAAGTTTTACCTGTGGTTTAGGATCAGTGATCATGTCACCATTTGCCATTAGTGCAAGATTTCCAAATTCTTCATCTTCACTATCTGTGTCATCCCAGCTTTTACCAGCAGCCACATAGGCTTTTCCAGGTTTCTTCTTTTCAGGAACATAATCTCTCTTCTGGGCTTGTTTAGGTTTCTGACACTCAGTGGCAAAGTGTCCAAGTTCATTGCAATTATAACAACGAATTTTGCTTCTATCAACAGTTCCAGTTTTGTAGCCACCTCTGCTACTGGAGGATGAGGAACCTCCTCTCTGGAATCTGTTGTTAGACTTGAACTTGAACTTAGGATTTCTCCTGAATCTAAAGTTGCCAAACTGTCTAACCATGAGTGCCATGGATTCATCCTCCAACTGATCCAATTCTTCTAATGAGTAAAACTCACTTCCATCCTGAGTAGCTGGTGTCTGACCATGTTCCACTTCAGTCTGCTCCTTGTCTGAGCTGTAAGGTCGAACAACCTTAGCTTCCACTTCCTTAGGAGCCTCAACCACTAATGCTGTAGATGAACTTGCAACTCTACCTTTACCATGAATCTCTTTCTGTTGGACTTGTTCCAACTCATAGGTTTTTAAAACACCGAAGAGTTTTTCAAGACTAACTTTATTCAAGTCACGAGATTCTCTTATGGCTGTTATCCTGTGTTCCAGGTGAGTTGGCATAGTCAGTAAGAACTTCAGATTAATCTCCTTCTGTGTATAGTTCTTGCCATGGATTTGCAAGTTGTTGATTATTTTATTATACCTTTCAAACACTTCTTGAATGCCTTCATTAGGGCCAGCTCTGAAGTGTTCATACTCAGAGGTTAAGATTTGAAGTCTGTTCTCCCTGACTTCATCAGTTCCTTCATTAATGGTTTCAATAGTTTCCCACATGTGTTTGGCAGTTTTACAATTCATCACATGGCTGTACATCACAGCATCCAGGGAATCTATTAGAATGAGTCTGAGGTTTCTATCAAGCCCTGCATCCTCCTTTTCATCAGGTGTATAGGTAGCAGGGTCCTTTTCATAAGACTTAGCAGGAATCACAATTTTTCCCTCTGCTTCAACTTCATCTTCATAGACCATAGGAGTTTTAGGTCCGGTTTTCAAAACAACCAAATATTTAACATTTGTACATTCCAGAAACAACTCCATCTTATTCTTCCACATGTCATAATTATCTTTGTCAAATATAGGTATCTTAACAATGGCTTTAGAAGTCATGATGAATTTTTAAGAGAGTTAAAAATTCGAGCTTGATTTTTAATTGAATAAGAATAGGATCTTGATTTGTATATCAATCAAACGGCTCTGATACCAATTGTTAGGTCCGTTAAGATTGTAGAAGGGGGGGGTTGAATACAATCTATATCTTTTTATCGAAATTTGTCCGTTAAATAAAATTTAGTTTAGACAAATTTGAGCGGAATTAATTGAAACAAAATTCAAGTTAAATATAACGATATATTAAACTTGATGGTTGTTACAAAATCAGTACAGAGTATTATCACGTTAATAAAAACTAATTAGAAAATTCGACATGAACTTTTCTAATTTAGTTAATAAAAATCGAGATAAGAACTAGGAAACTTAATTCGCTAGTAATACAAGAGTCACAAATAATTAAGTTCTATCGGATCAAATATTACAAATGAGTTGAACTTAATTTTCTGTGAATTAAATGAGATGGTCAGTAGCTCTTAAAGATGAGAGAGATGTTATATTTTTGCTCCTGTCTTTTTTTTTGCTTTTCTCGTGCATCTGTGAATGTGGGCTACTGTCTCTTTTGTAGTTAACATCTTCAAAATATCTTCTGTCTATTTTGTTCACAACAACAGACTATCCACAGACTGTCAACAATGCTTGCAGACTATCCAGGGGACACACAGACTACCGGTGTGACTATCTGTCTTGCTTCAGACTACCGGTGTGACTTTCCTTCTTCATCAGACTACCGGTGTGACTATCCACACTCTACAGACAACCGGTGTGACTATCAATTCTTTACAGACAACCGGTGTGACTATCAATTCTTTACAGACAACCGGTGTGACTATCAATTCTTTACAGACAACCGGTGTGACTATTCTTCTTGGCAGACTACCGAATTCTTTAGCAGACTATCACTTAGACTATCTCAAATAGTCTTTTAACAATAAAACCATAGTCTTAAAACACTTCTGATAGTCTTTCAGCAATCTATATTAATTCTAAATTAATTAATTCAATAATTAACTTAATAAATAAATTAATTCTTGAAGAATTAATTTATTAATTAAGTTAACTAAATACTTTAAATTAATTAATAGAGAATTAACATAATTCATTTGATAGTCTAATCTTCACTTTTAAACCACTGAAATAAATAAAGAACCTCCACTGAATATTTGTTGACGCTCAATGCACGGTCTGGTTCATGAACGACTAACTTCAACTTCTGTTCTTCATTTTGACTTTAAGTTGTGGTCAATTTCTTCTGACACCTTTCTTCAAATATTCTGTACTGATACTGTCTCTTGTCACTTTTAGAAATCTCTGTCCTTCTGAATTAAATCCATGACTTTGAATACCACACTGAGGCTTGATCAGTAGACTGAACTTCTTCCAGTGTAAAATATCAAAACTATAGATTGACTTGTAGATTTGTTCCTTCTGATAGATAGCATCTTCTGAGATTCCTGTGACAGTTAATGTTATTTACTTATTACAATCTACTTTAAGTTGAGTTGGATCCTCGAACTACAAATAGGCTGAGTCATATGCCTTTCAGATTGAAATAAAATGTTTCGAGATAATTTGGAATTTGTTGCTGAAGAGAAATGACACTCAACAAAAGATTTTTTTTTTTGTGATGCTTAAAATAGAGAGCACGTGAAATATTAGTTTGCCGATAAGCAACTATTTGACTGAGTTAGAGGAACTCGAGAAAAGAATAAGGGCAAGCCTTAAAGAAAAAAGATCATTGACACCTTTTTTTTTGGTAAGCTAGAAATTCATTAAGGAAAAGACGAGTAACAAAGAGCAGGAGAGTGACCTCGTCAAATCACAAATCAGACCAACAAAGATAGACTACTGCAAACTGCCAACTACAACTGCAAACTACTAAACTAATACTGACCTAGGCCATAAGACACACAGCTAGAATTAAAACTCAACTAACAACCAACCTAACAACATGGGACTTAATTAAACTATTATTCCATCGGCCATTTCTGCATCCTGGTCTTCTCCCTCCAATTCATCCTCCTGGAAGACTGCATCAACATTCACCCCTGGGTGATCCATGAACACTTGGTCACCACCAACTCCTTGCAAGCTACCCTCTTTAGCTATTACTGCTTGGTTAAGCACATACAGTTCATCTTCTGGTAACGCCACCTCATTGAACACATGGCCATGACATCCAAGGCCAAGATCAAGATCAATCAGCTCCCTCATTTTCCCAATTGGGTCACCCAAAATTACCATTCCATTAAGATGACGAGCCCCAGTTGACGCCATGTATATAGGCACTTTGTTTCTTTTAGAGAAAACATACTTAATCCTGCACTGCCAGCATTTATCTTGCTTTCTTGTCACGTCTATTCTACCTTGCTTATTAAAACTAACAGCCTACAGTATGCACTTGGAATAGAAGCATACCTCGCACGTCCCTGGGCTTGTATTTATTGCACTTGTAATACAAATTTTTCCATCTTGCACTTCACCGTCCGAAACCATTTCTTCCTTCTCTGTGCTCAATTTTTCCTCGGGTGTCAATGCAGCAAGGTCATCTAATTCATTGTACCACTATTCACTACAAGGATTTTTGCTTTAGACAACAGGCAAAACGTGTTGTCTGAATGTACCAAAAACTGTTGACTATTGAGAAGCCGTCTGATACACACCTCAGACAACACACAGCAAACGTTGTGTGAAAGTAAAAATCACCTGAAAAGTGTTGTCTGATACCCAGAAACAACAACAGTCGGTTAAAAAATGCTTGTCTGAAATCATTTGAGACAAATGTTTTCAAAACTATGATTGTTGTTGTTCAGTCAAAAAGACAATGGTTTTTGAAATAAAAACAGTTGTTCTGCCGTGTGCGACACAATGGTTTTTAGAAACAAATGCATTGCATGAGTGCCTGTCACACAACTGTTTATTATGAAGGAAACCGTTGTTGAAGTTCGCTACATACAAAGCTTTGCTTATCTTAAAGTGTTGTTAGAACTCCAACACACAACTTTTTATTTCTTCCAAATGCTAGTGTTTATTGTAGTCATACAATGAATTTTCTTTTTTAATTGTTGTATGTGTTCACTTTAAACAATGATTTTTATTTATGTTTCTTGTAGACAGACAATGGTTTTTTCTTTTTATGTGTTGTATGTATATATAATAGACAATGGTTTCTTGAAACATGTACCCATTGTTTGATGATATTTTCCACAAGTGTTTGTAAAAGATGATAACATTGGCTAATGATAAATGAAACAACACTTTATTTACAACAAAAATTAGATTTTATACAGTAGCAACTAACCAATATTCATAACAAAAACTACAAATCAACATTCATCGTTACAAAACTACTACCGGTACCAGTCCCAAAAAAGTACCACTACCATCATCTAAATTACAATGTTAGAATGAGATAACTCAATTTCTTTACCTACTTCTCTAGCTCCCTTGCCCTTGGTTTTGCTTCTTAACTTTGTTCTTCTGCTCAGCGAATGAACCAATATGCATATCTCTACGCCCATTGCTTTAAAGACTCAAAGTTTTGCTAGTAGACCTGCCATTAACACTGGAACCGGTAACTATGAATCAAACATTATTGAAACTATGTTATCAATATGCATATCTTGTTGGGTTTCAACCCAATATGATGTTATGGGCTTGGGTGTTTTAAGATATATATTGGTAAGGTAATAATTGTATGTGTGGACAATTATTATATATGGTATGTCTTGATCACAAAGTTGGGAAATTAGGTGCCAAGAATTGGAAAACTTGTATAACAAGTATGGTAAGACTTGTACAACAAGTATGGTAAGTCTTGGTGGCTAAGTTTTGGATGGCTATATATACATAGTCATATTGTATTTGTTTGATAATGTGAAAGCTTAAGAGATGTAGTCTTAAGTATTGTTTGGGAGATGCTTGAGCATTGTTGGCTCAAGTATCGGGTTGGGACACCGTTAAGGTGTTATTGTTTTGATGTATTATTGATGATTGTTTTGATTAATAATACAAGTTTGGGGCGTGGGTGTTTCTACGTCAAGTATTTGTGTGTTCTTGTTTTGCGCTTTGGTAGATCTTGTCAATTATTGATTGGTGTGTGCGCGCTCTGTATTGGTGATTGTGAATCTCGAATTATGTGTAAGTCCCCTAACCTAACAAGTGGTATCAGAGCCAAGGTTTGGGTTTGTGATTGAAGAGATTGAGGGAAAGTTCGAGAAGGATTTGCTGACAAGGAGATTGCTACTAAAGCGGGTAGAGACAAAGTTACGTGCGGTTTGGAGGTTGGCTTGCACCGTGGATCAATCCTGTGTTCGGACTCGAGATGGAAGAAGATGGAAGAGGTCATCGCAATTGTCCCAATGGCTTGATCAACCAGGTGAATTATTTGGATGATACTAGTGATTTTCTTCAGGAGACCGAAGGATTGTGAAAGCAAGGATCGGGTGACTCAACATGTGGAAGAGCACTCGTGGTGGTTGATGCACGTGATTTTGTAGATGGATACATCGTTATGGTGAAGAACGATGGTTTGGTTTGGAAGGTCACTATATGGGTTTTAGCGACACTCAATGATTAGAAGAACAAGAGGAGGTTCTTGTTCGAGGGGAGGCGTTGGCGAATGGACGTCGATGGCTTGATTGGTTACCGTTCAATCCGATGTGGGTATTGGGTTGAAGGGGAGGATTGTTGGGTTTCAACCCAATATGATGTTATGGGCTTGGGTGTTTTAAGATATATATTGGTAAGGTAATAATTGTATGTGTGGACAATTATTATATATGGTATGTCTTGATCACAAAGTTGGGAAATTAGGTGCCAAGAATTGGAAAACTTGTATAACAAGTATGGTAAGACTTGTACAACAAGTATGGTAAGTCTTGGTGGCTAAGTTTTGGATGGCTATATATACATAGTCATATTGTATTTGTTTGATAATGTGAAAGCTTAAGAGATGTAGTCTTAAGTATTGTTTGGGAGATGCTTGAGCATTGTTGGCTCAAGTATCGGGTTGGGACACCGTTAAGGTGTTATTGTTTTGATGTATTATTGATGATTGTTTTGATTAATAATACAAGTTTGGGGCGTGGGTGTTTCCACGTCAAGTATTTGTGTGTTCTTGTTTTGCGCTTTGGTAGATCTTGTCAATTATTGATTGGTGTGTGCGCGCTCTGTATTGGTGATTGTGAATCTCGAATTGTGTGTAAGTCCCCTAACCTAACATATCTCTACATGAAAATTAAACAGAAAGTAGAGTACTGAACTCCAAAGGGTTAAACTTGTACCTGTGGTCGAGTTCTTTCATCCCGGAAGAAATTGAAAACAAGTTGTGGAGGAAGTGGCAGCCAAATAGTGGCGGCTGCGCTAAGGACCATTCCATGAGGCTGACCAAGATTTGCAAATCTGTGGAGATTGGCTCGAACTTCAAAGTCATTTGTTGTCCCAGATAACGCAGTCCATTGCTGACTGTTAGGCAGATTAATGATAGAACAAAAATTGTTTACCATCCTTTGAGCAAGTTTCATCATGCTTCTTTTACCATAGGGAGATGTTATAACTGGAAAATGGATATAAGTTGTTCAAAGAATCAATTATTTAGCTGTATAAATACCTAATAAACATATGTATATATAAAAAAGGAAGTTAAAGAGCCAGTACCTCCTCCAACATCTCGAGTTGTTCCCGTGACCATTGAACATTCACAGAGTAAATTAGAAAAATACGGCACGAACCAACATTGTAACACTCTAGTTTCTAAAAAATGCTTCTCTGTATCACCAATGACCAACCTACAAAGCTCCTACTATAATTTTCTATAAAATTCTGTTTTACTCTATATCAAGTAAATTAGGTGTTGTACCTGAGCTGTTTTCACTAGCGTAAGCGCAATCCAGGGGCTCCATGACACCAATGCACAAGAACATCATTCTCATTTTCATCAACTGCAGGATAGTTCCCACTTGGTAACCTGTTATTAACCATGTACTTAAGAGTGGCCCTAACATCCTCGCGCTCATCAGGCTTCAATTCTAAATCCATTAAGACATTAACCAGAGGAATCCTGCTCTCTCAAACAATAGCAAAAATGCCCTTGCGTCTGGCCTACCCTGATAGGATTGATGTCTATCTTCCTAATATGCATCAAGTTCCTGCTCAGATCTCTATGATCGAAACAACAAAAATTAAGTCAGTCAATCTCATACATGAATAAAAGCAAAATGTTGAGCCAAACAAGTTACCATCATATATAAGTTACCTTTCCGATTTCAGCCATTGAAATTTGTGTTCTAGTGCTGCTGTGATCAGCATCTTGACTTGTCTGACCACCAGTATTGTTCCATAGCTTCAGCGAACTCATCCAGCTCTTCTTATCACCACTAATCTCATCCTCCATTCGTGTGCCAGCATCTCTTTTACCTTCATCATAACTCTCTTTTGAAGGTAAGAATTCTTGAAATACTGGTTGAACATTTGTATTTCTGCACCTAATAAGTCCGTCCTTCAAAGCAACAATGGCTGAAATAAAAAACAACATCATTTCAGTATGAAGAAAATAAATATAAAACAAATCCATGAAAGAAAAATAAAAACAATTCACTACAAAGTTACCATTACTTCAACACACAACACAATAAAACTCCTAAAACTATCAAATCTAACCTAACGTGCTCCTTGTATCACGCTTCAAAAACACATACATTTACACAGACGTTACTAATACTCCTAAGATGGGAGTAAAAAAATAAGACAACACCGGAAACAATCACTTAAAATAAGAAACAACGAACACAAAACAAACTGAAAAGATAGACATACCATCATTGAATCTATTTAAGTTGGAAAAGAGGAGCAACGAATTAATTTGTAGTTGGTGTATGGTGTTTGTGTTTTCAATTTGTGGATTTTGTGTGGATGAGAACGCGGAGGGAGAAATGAAATTTGGGGGAGGGGGAAACAAGAGGGGGGAATGAAATTTGGAAGAGGGGGAAATGAAAATTATACAAGGAGGGTGAAATGAAATTTGGAAGAAGGGGAAATGAAAATTATACAAGGAGGGAACCGAAATAGTGGGAGGGGTGTCAACAAAAATAAAATTTTATTACATGTTATAATAATATATTTATGTAATTAATATTTATAATAATTTATTTTTATTTTAATTTATATAATTTAATCTATAATTTAATATAAATTTAATTCTTGTACTTGTTTATAATATAAATTCTTGTATGATATTTTAATGGTCAACTATCAAAGTATTACTTGGTCAAACTAGTATAATTTTGGAATAATATTTTTTAAAAAATATTTTTTGACGCTCCACCCATACGGATGATGTTATATACTGATTTTAGCGATGTGTAAAAAAAAGAAAAAAGAAATCATTCTTGTACGTGTTTATAATATAAATCCGCCAAAAGTACTACTTCGTCTAATTAATATCGTACCGATTGAACATGATCTATTTTTTAAAAAATATTTTTCGAAGATCCAACCGTAAAAATGTTAATATCTAATGATTTGAGTGATGTGTACAAAAAATTAGAAAAAAGAAATCATTCTTGTACTTGTTTATAATATAAATCCGTCAAAAGTACTACTTCCTCTAATTAGTATCGCACCAATTGAACATGTTAATATCTTCGACGATCGAACCGTACGGATGTTAATAAACACTCATTTTAGTGTTGGGAAAAATAATCAAAAAATTAAAAGGGTGGGTTGTGTTATATTTTAGCAAAAACGTAGTAAAAGTGCTACTTCCTACAACGGGACACGTTCGAGATTCACTGAATAATTTTTTTGAATGATTTCTTCGACGATCGAACCGTAAGGATAAACACTTGTTTTAGTGTTGGGAAAAATAAATCAAAAAATAAAAAGGTCGGGTTTTATGAGATTTTACCAAAAAAGTAGTAAAAGTGTTGCTTCCTTTACCGAGGCACGATCCAGATTCACTGCATAATTTTTTTGAATGATTTCTTCAATGATTGAACCGTACGAAAGTTAATAAACACTTGTTTTAGTGTTCTTAAAAAATAATCAAAAAATAAAAAGGTCGGGTTGTACGAGATTTTAACAAAAATGTAGTGAAAGTGGTACTTCCTATAACGAGACACGAACCAGATTCACTGAATGATTTTTTTGAATGAGTTTTTCGACGATCGAACCGTACGAATGTTAATAAACACTTATTTTAGCATTGGGAAAAAATAATCAAAAAAAAAGGCCGGGTTGTACGAGATTTTAACAAAAACGTAGTGAAAGTGCTACTTCCTATAACGAAACACGATCCAGATTCACTGAATAATTTTTTTGAATGATTTTTTCGACGATCGAACCATACGGATGTTAATATACACTCATTTTAATGTTGGGAAAAAATAATCAAAAAGTAAAAGGGATAGTTTCAAAACTACCCATGTGAACTATTAGATTTTTAAATATATCTACCAATCTTTCTAAAATTCTAAAAATACCGACCTTGTTTTCAAAATTCCAAAAATACTACCTTCCTCAATTGCAACTTTTGCAACCTCATTTGCAACTTCCAGTTTTCAAATTTCTGATTTCATGTTCTGGGGTTCAGATGTCATTTTCAACCTCTTTTTTGGACTCTAATATATATATAAATGACATCTGAACCCCAGAACATGAAATCAGAAATTTGAAAACTGGAAGTTGCAAATGAGGTTGCAAAAGTTGCAATTGAGGAAGGTAGTATTTTTGGAATTTTGAAAACATAAAAGTATAATGAGGTAGTATTTTTGAAAAAATGATTTTATATAAGTGAAAAGATAGTTGGGTGGTAGTCAAATTGGAAATAATTATTAAAATCTTATTTATTTATGTAAATATCCCAAAATAAAAAGGGCGGGTTGTACGAGATTTTAATAAAAACGTAGTGAAAGTGGTACTTCCTATAACGAGACACGATCCAGATTCACTGAATAATTTTTTTGAATGATTTTTCTGACGATCGAACCGTACGAATGTTAATAAACACTCATTTTAGTGTTGGTAAAAAATAATCAAAAAATAAAAAGGCCGGGTTGTACGAATCTGGATCGTGTCCAATTAAAGGAAACAACACTTTTACTACGTTTTTGTTAAAATGTCGTACAACCCGATCTTTTTATTTTTCGATTAAATTTTCCCAACACTTAAATGAGTGTTTATTAACATCCGTACGGTTCGATCGTCGAAAAAATCATTAAAAAAAATTATTCAGTGGATATGGATAGTGCCCCGTTATAGGAAGCTATACTTTAACTACGTTTTTATTAATATCTCGTACAATCCGACCTTTTTATTTTTGGATTATTTTTTCCCAACACTAAAATGAGTGTTTATTAACATCCGTACGGCTCGATCATCGAAGAAATCATTCAAAAAAATTATTCAGTGAATCTGGATCGTTCCCCGTTATAGGAACCAACACTTTTACTTCGTTTTTGTTGAAATCTCGTACTACCCACCTTTTTATTTTTTGATTAATTTTTTCCAACACTAAAATGAGTGAATCTGAATCGTGCCCCGTTATAGAAAGCATCACTTTTACTACGTTTTTGTTAAAATCTCATACAACCCGACCTTTTTATTTTTCGATTATTTCCCAACACTAAAATATGTTTTTATCTTGTATAATTTTATAATAAAAATCTCCTAAAATAGTACTCGCTCTATATAATATAATCCTGATAATACATAATATTTTTTTCAAATTTCGTCCTAAAAATATTGTATTTCCTTTCCCATAAAAAAAAATTCATTTCCCACCTCTGCCCAAATATTTCATTTCCCGCCCCCCTTTTATCAAATTTTTATTTCCCCCCTTATCACATTTTTATTTCCCACCCCCTCAACCACAAATACATCTCTCTCTCATTTTACTTAACCCAGCTCATGAACTCTCTCATTTCCCCCTTGTACACTAGTTGTAGCTTGAGCTGAACTTGCTCCTGCGGTACTTTATTTGAACAAAGCTGAAGCCAGGGACAAGATATGCAGGGCCATACAATATGGTTCGAAATTCGTGAGTAACAGTGAGCCTGGCACAGCCCAAAATGTGGACAAATCAACTAGCTTGGCAAGGAAAGTTTTCCGTCTTTTCAAGGTTGGGTTCAATATCTCTTTAAGAATACGAATGGTTCTACTCTTTTTCTCTTTGTTTTATTGAAAGAGTTCCAAGAGACGTAGAAATGATGAGAAGTGAAAGAAGACAATAAATCTTATGTCTGTGAAGTTGAACTTCCAATTATGTTGGGTTCTTTTTCTAAATTGTACATGAATCGCTGCGGTTTGAGTGTAGGGATGGTAGATAAGCCTAAGGTTCTTCAGATTATGATAGCGCAACTGCGCAACTCCATTGAGGATACCTTCTATAGTTAATTGTGAATTGTGTTCATTGAATTATCTCTGAAATTTTGATTGAGCACAATTTTAATTAAGGGCTAAAAGCACATAAAAAAATTACATGTTTTTAGAGGATGCAGAATGTAATTTTCTTTATTACTCAATGGTTCTCTTGGTGCTCCTTCTATTACTGGATTTTCATTTATATAATCTTTTTACAGTTTATCAACGATCTTCATGGACTTATTAGTCCTCCAGTTAAAGGAACTCCTCTTCGTCTGATTTTGCTTGGAAAGGTATGAAATGGCATTTACAAGGTACACAAGTTTACCAACAAACAACAGTTTCTAATTAATTTCGTCGAGCCTGTCTACTGATTTTCTGTTCTATCAAATAGAATGCAGAGCGTACACAACTCCCTGCTTTTTTATTCAGATTGGGGAGATTGGAAGACTTTCAACATCAATGACAAAACAGAAATGGAAACATCATATTTTGTAAGTGGCGATACTTTAGGTTTAAGTCGAGATGATAATAATGAGATGACGAGGAGTAAGAGCGCGAAAAATGGAGGAGAGATGGGAGGACTTGTGTTGTGGCAACAAAAGAGGACTGATCTATGGTGCTTGGAGCTGGTGGTGTCTGGTTATAAGATCAGCGCTGGTAGTGATGGTAAGGTATCCTTAGTAGGCTAATGCACTTATTGTATCACTGTAAATTGACAACTTAATTTGTAGAGTTATACTATGGTCTAGTTAACAAATTACTAATGTATAACTAGTGACAAAACTGTCGGTCTAAAATGAAAGTATTTAGCATTATGTACACAGACCAAGGTTGCCTCTAAAAGTCTAGAGTCTGTCTTACAATAGTTGATATACTCTTTATCATCATGTCTGGTATTTGGAAAGACTTGAGCATCTTAAGTATGGTACTATCTGAACTATTATGCTGATTTTTATCTGCTTTTATAATGTACTAGATGGCTTCTGGTATATGCCAACTGAACAAAAAGATCCACTTAACTGAACAAAAAGATCCACTTAAAGATTATCAGGTATAGTCCTTTTCTTTTAAACTAAATTTTGATAAATACAATGAAGCTTAAATCTAGCTTTTAACATTTTACTACATAATCTGCCTGAGGTTCATTCTCTACAAATTTAGAGATAATCTAATAATTATGCACCCCAATCCCTATTTTACTTTAGATATTTTATTGAACTTATTTTGTAACAATTTGTTTAGAAGTATACTATACGGATTTCGGAGGTGTATTGCTTAGATATCTTCATTCTTTTGTTGGTTTTTGTAGCTAGGTGCAATTGTGTTAATGCAGCAACATGACATGAGAAGGTAGCTCAAAGCAGAATGGAATTAAAGTGAGGAAGAGCTTGAGGCATACATGCTGATATTTAAGCCATTCTTTATTTTGTTTGTTAGATGGTACTAGTAGTAGTTGGTTTTGTCATTTGATACTAATTTGCAATGTAAGGATGGATTTGGACTTGATAGTATATTAGCTTTGCGAATTATGCTTTCAGTTTCGTACTTGTATACTGGATTGGTTTTGCAATGATATTTGAAGTTTGGTATTTGTTTTGGTTGTGGATTTGGTATTTATAGGTGCATTTATATTACATATAGCTATGATTGGAGCAGGTCAATAGATATCAAATATCAGTTGTATATGAAAAAAATTGCTGTCTTTTAGTCACTGTAACATCAGTCAATTTAAGAAATCGATGTCTATTAAAACATATAACATCGGTTTTACCAAGACACCGATGTCATATAACATCATATAACATCGGTTTCACTAAGCAATTGATGTCTGGTAGAACATATAACATCGGGTTTTACCAAGAAATCGATGTATATATCTTCATATACCTTCTTTGTTCTATGTTTATGTTAATATAATGCACATAATATAGCAGTATTTAAAGAGAAATACCGCAATATAACTAGAAAATTGTAGTAGAGATATCGAAAATCTATTAGAAACTAATGTCTAAAGCTATCATAGACATCGGCTAATATGTGTCGTCTATTGCCAGATTTCTTGTAGTGATTGGGCAATACCAAAGTGAGGTGCTAAATGCCCACCTAGTACTAAAACTCGGAGCTAGAATGGTTTCGATATTTAATATTAGTAAGTAGAAATAAATTCAGAAATTACTTGCAAATCCAATATATTGTAGGTATGCACAGCAGAATACCATTACTTATTATTTAAAATATCTTCTTGTAAAAATGTATACTGCAGATACTAACCTTCGAAGTAAGTTTTGAGTCATCAACATGTGAAAGAACATGTAAAAATGTACTTTAAATATAATGCACTGAAAAACATGTACATTATCATAAAAAAAATAATCAAGAAGGTACCAAATGAATATTGCTGCATTTCATTACACCTGGTGTACAAGTTGCAGCAGAACCACAGATCAGAGATAAGGTAACATACTCATTTGTACTTACGCTAATATGGCATGAGAACTTGGTAAATGGTAATACATACTCATCTGGACTGCATAACATGAAGTGTCAATTATCTAAGCAGGCACATAAGGTTTTGGTGATATAATTTAAACGCTAATTATTTTAGCACAATTGACTGTAGTGTATGAAAATAAGCCTGAACGAATCAAAGTATTGAACTCTTGAAACTTACGAAATTTAGTTTATAATCTTTGGGAGTAAAAAATGGATAAATGACAAACCAAAAGATGATGTCAGTGAGCATCACAGCTTCTGCACAAATCTATTCATGGAAGAAAGAAATATATTAGTGGAAAATAAACTGAATTATTGCAGCATGATACAAAGTTCATGACATTGAGGAAAATTACATGTAGGCAGAAAAAAATTGCAGCTTCCAAACTTCTCTATAGATACATTCATTACTTTAAAGCATTAGAATAAATTTTAGTAGACGACTTAATGTACATATATGTCAGCTTTGCATTATTTACTTGGAAGAAATTAGAAGTTGCCACAATGTAGAAGCTAACTATGTACTAAATAATAGTGATATACTAAATCATAATGTAGATGACATGATCGTTTTCCCCTGCTATCCGTAGATGTCTAGATGTTTCTGTTAACCTTTCTATTTTATATGAACTTTTATTCTATGTTCAACTTAAAATTAGGATTCAAAAGAAGAAATAAAGCAATAGGGAAAGCATTATAGTAAAATAAAATAAAATTGATGTCACTTTAAATTACAAGATTTATCATAGTACTAGAAATCTCACCATAAACTGGTCACACTCTTCATTATACAATTTCCCTTTGTTCTGACCATACGGTATTTTCAGTTCCAGCCAAGGATTCTTATAACGGTCCAGGTAGTTGTATAAGCATAGCAACTGCTACAAAGCCTACAACTTTCACTCGGTATTACATAGTTAATCCCATATAGTATTACATCAATGCTGTACATAAATTTCGCTGAACATAACTATTATCTTATTTACCACACTTAAGCATTTCCACAGAATTATATGGCTTTTGGGCTTGATTATTGGGAAAACATATGAACCTTGATAGGACATGAAACTGACTGCATACAACAGAAATAAAGTGACTGAAAGTTCTATTACAAGATTAACAAAACATCCATAAATATAAATCTGTGAATCCTAACACCTGTTTTGTATTCCACGTAAATACTGATTGTAAGTTCGCTGATATATATAAAGTCATGCTGACCTGTATAAAAGGAAAAAGGAATCGAAATCAGAATTTAGAACTTTCTAAAGCTCTAAGAGTATTAAACTTTTAAGTCGAATATACATAGCAAGTAGTCCTTGACCGGTCAGTGTTAGTAGTCCTTGACCATATATAGCCAAGTTCGCATTTGAAGACTAAGTAATCATTCAAGAGCTCAGTACCTCCCCAATAGCAGATAAGCAATGCCTCATATTTGCCAATGTCTCAACAGCACGTGGAAGATCACCACTGGCAAACACATCCTCCACAATTGAACTCAATTGAGTTAAGCCAGCTGCATCCTATTTACACTTAATAACAAAAACCAATTAAGTACCAATATAAACACTAGAATTTACAAAAAAAAAAAAAAAACAGTTTACTGAATCATATAGAGAAATGCAACAGCATAAAAATACCAGAACATGCAAAGTTTCATAAGCTGCTTCCATTCTTCGCTTGACTGTACCAACTTTCGAAAGTGTAGCTATTGATTCTGCCCAAGAGCCTCTGCCTGTAACGATTTAATACATACAAATATATTATACGTGAAAACTAATTCTCAATTATCACATATCAATCCATCTAAATAACTTCTTAAATTTGTACCATACCAAATAACAGGAGACATAAATAAATTCATTTCCACACTAAATAAACTCAAAATTACAACTGACGAGTAGAAAAATAAAGTCAATAAATTGAGATATATAATTCGGCCCTTGTGTACACAAATTTGAGAAACATGACATAGTACATACATGAGTGTCACGAATGGGCCAGACATTAGTAGGGCTGGAACTTATGATTGGGCCTCCGTATGTAATTGGGTCAAGAGTATAGAATTAGGCCCAAGATTAGTCACTGGTTTGCTATAGCTGCTCGACTATATATTGTAATCCATGTCAATTCCAGAATCATCAAATGAGAATGAATGCTTAATTTTATCTTTCATTTCCCTGCTTTTTGCTTTCCTGCATTTTTCTTTAATTTAGTAGCTTAATTCTGAAATCAAACTGTCAAGATCATGACAAATGGTATAAGAGCCGACGTTTCCTCGGAAATGGGTACCGTTCATCTCACTTCATTTCCACCTCAAAACCCTAATTTCTATCATCCCTACCAGTAACCATACACACCCTTTCCAAACCCTGATTCTTATCCTTCTTACCAGTATCTACCAACTCCAGCACCTCCCTATACCTACCACTCACCTCAACCACCACCGCAACCCTCGTATCAGCTCTATACTACTACTCACATACCTGACGCATCTACACATCTATCATTCACAGATGGATTGTCTGGATATTTCACTTATCAGGCTGAATTACAACCACCTCTAACATCTCATTCGTACAATACCCAGCCTATATCTAGTGGTTATATGAGTTCAACTATCACTGCACAACACTATCAACAAGAAGCTATATTCGTGCAGCAGCCAAACACATACGCGCCTCAGATGTTTGATGAAATTCCAGATTCTCATATGCCTGTTTCCAATGCCTTCATTGATAATAGACATACGATAGAAGAGAAGCTCACCGAAATGCTTCATACGCTTGAGAAGATGGGGAAGATCTACGCAGATATGCCAAAGATAGTTGAGAAGAAGTGGGTTGGGAACGTTGATAGAGAGAGTGGAGAGGATTCTCACTCGAGGGAGTTGCCCACAAATCAGGTAAATCAATCTTCTAACACACCTACTCCTGTTTTGGTTGTTGATAGTCTGGCTGATTTGTGTAAAATTGAGAAAATAGTTAATGATGAGGAGGATCTGATGGTGTTGAAAGATGAGAATGAGGAGGCGAAAGCGATTCGTGATGAATTGGTTGATCATGGAATGGATTTGTTTACGAGAGTTGATTTTGCGAGATTAGAGGCGTTGGAAGGTTTGAGAAGTAGAGAGTTGGATGATTCGGAGGATTTTATGGTGTTGAAGTCTCGGGATAAGAAATTGGGTTCAGGTCCGCATACTTCTGTTAATTTTAAGAAATTGGAGGATTTGGAAGGTTCGAAGAGTGTGAGTTTTAATGATTCGGAGGATTTGGTGATGTATCAGTCTTCGTCTCGGGATGAGAAAGGTGATAATTGTACTTTTGAATATAGTGATAATGAGAGTGAAACCAAGTGGGAAATAGCTGATTCTAGTCTGGGAGAATCAAATATTACAGAGAAAGGTGAAAGTAATAGTGGTTCGCTAGGTCTGGATGGTGTTTTTGTTGTAGTTGATACTATTGGTTTTGAGAAGGATGGGGAAAATGGTGTTGAAGAAAGTGAGTCAAACATGACTTTGAACGATGATATCATGCTTAAAGATATTGAAGAATGGGGAGCTTTAAAATCTGAAGTTTTCTTAGGTTTAAGCTCTTTTGACAAGGAGAGAGTACTTGATGAAGGTGGAGATCAAAGTGAGAAGGGATTAGTAATTAGGTCTTTAAAAGAGGTGATAAAAGATGGTTATATGCACAAGAAAGGAGAGAAAATTATTTTTGTAGAAGTAGCGGAATGTAGAGAAGACGTTATCACAACACTCAAGAAGTGCCTTAAAGTTGCAAACTCAGTTGCAGTACATAAAAGTGTTAAAGAATTATTTGACTGTGGAGTGAAGGCAGAGATTAAGGGTATAAATATCATATGTGATGTCAGGAACACATTTGGAAATCCTGTAGCATCAGATCATGAGTTTTTGTTTGGTACCTTTTGTCTGCAGCTATGTTTTACTCATACTGCTGATGATATTTACTGGCCTAATGACTTCATGTTACCAGACATTAGTAGGGCTGGAACTTATGATTGGGCCTCCATATGTAATTGGGTCAAGAGTATAGAATTAGGCCCAAGAATAGTCACTGGTTTGCTATAGCTGCTCGACTATATATTGTAATCCATGTCAATTCTAGAATCATCAAATGAGAATGAATGCTTAATTTTATCTTTCATTTCCCTGCTTTTTGCTTTCCTGCATTTTTCTTTATTTTAGTAGCTTAATTCTGAAATCAAACTGTCAAGATCATGACAATGAGAGAGTGGGGGAGAGATAGATTGGGAGTGAGAGATAGAGGGAGAGAGATACTTTCGATAAAGCAAACACCTTCAAACACAAACTTATATTAACCCTAATTGAATCCTTCTATCAAATTTTGATTAACCCAGCTGGAATCCTAATTGAATCCTTGACCCAAGCTTCGATTAACCCAGTTCAAACACTACCCTAATTCTAAATTTTCGATTAATAGAGAGAAGTGAGAGAGGCGAGAGAGAAGTGAGGCTAGAATTGTGCTTTTTCCCTAGGTGCTTTTTCCCTAAATTTTCCCCCGACTTAAGTTTGACGCTCTCATTCTAAATTTTCATTTTGCCGCTCTCATTTTTGTTTTCCGCTCAGCTCAGCCCATCTCTATTTTTATTTGCAACCTATCTCAATAATTTAGTGTGTTTTTTTTTTATTTTTTTAAAAATATTTTAAATTTATCTTAATTTATTGGTATTAAATTATAATTTTTAAATTTATTATTTTCATTATTTTGAAATAATTCACAGTTTATGCAAATTATTATTTTCTCTATTACAATTTTAAAGAATTTATTTAAAAAATTGATAATTTTTTAATATTACTTATTTTGAAAATATTTTTATTCTAAATTTATTATAAATATTTTAATATTTATAAAATATATATAATTTAATTATTTGATGGAATATTTCGTTAAAAAATGTTTATTTTAATGATTTTGTTAAAATTAATTATTATTAAAGTCAAATAATTATTAAATCATTAATTTTAAATTAAATAAAAATTTTGTTAATGAATACTCTATGGTAACACACCTCATGGTGTTAGCCCACTGTAACACCTTTTATAACTAACTAGCGTAAAAACCCGTGTGAGGCACGGGCCTGTATAATCAATGAAATAAATTTTCGCATTAAACTGTATAAATATTGTAATAATTTTGTAATTTTTCGACATGAATTTGTAATTAGAAATACGATAAAAGAAAATATTTTTATTTTATTTTATTTTTGGATAGCAATTTATAATATTGCATTGTCATGAACCAAATATTTTAAAATTTGATTAGGTTTCCTTAAATTTGGATAAATATCTATACGATAATAATAACATTATTATTGTTAATTGGTATATATTAATTCAGATTTTGATGACCTGATTTGAACTTTATCAATTTGAACAACTGAATATAATATTAATAATCATTTTAGCATTATTGTTCGCGTGTGACATGGGCGTACATGAACTCATGTCATGTTAACATCATAAAAATATATTTGTAAAAAATAGTCAGGTATGTATGACTATGAGTAGAGTCATTAAAAAAATTTCTTAGTTTTACGTAAAAATTATTCATGTGATTGGCTCGTTCTTTTTTTTTCATACATATATATTTAAACATACATTTATATACCCTTTTAAACTCAACTGTCTATTTTTGGTTTTTGGCCTACTATTTCATACCCAATATCTAAGTTTTTTAAACTTAGGTTCAACTTAAAATCCAAAAGTTTTTAATCGTATGATTACACGAATATGAATGACTTATTCATTTATATACATTTTGAAATTCTAAATTTTAAAAAGGTCACTTTTAACTCAAATTCAGGTATATATTTAAATTGCTTAAAGTCTAAATGATTGTTCGAACAAAAATTCTAATTAACTCACATATTTACATTTTTATAAATCTAAAAATTATATATGATGCAATTATAATATTTTTCTAAAATGTAATCACACTTTATTATTTCAGTGAAATATAATTCTATTTATGATTTCAATAATCTAATATCTTACATCTACAAGGAGACATGTTAAAAAATTCAATTTTTTTTATCTAATCTGAGTTACATTTATGTCAAATTCTTAGTTTTATTTTCTATAAATAATAAATACAACAATTTACTTACTCAAAAGGTAAAAATAGAAAAGGGAAATAGGATAATAAAAGAGCATGTGACTTATCTAATAACATTTTTAAAATAACCAAAAAAATTAGAGTAGTACAAAGATCATGTTATGAACTTCGTACTTAGAAGTTATGGGTTCAGTTACCAGGAGTAACATAAATTTATCTATTTTTGCATTAATTATAACAGAATGTCATTTTTTTAATTTTTCAAAAAATAGGGGCAAAATGATAATTTTATAGGTATTTTTTTGGTACTTTTTGCCCTTGTGTTATCATTTAATATATAAGCGTAAATGACCGTGCAAGGCACGACAGGTGAACCAATTTCTCGTCCGAAACTGTATATAGAAATAATTTTATAATTAAAAATATGATAAACGATAGAATTTTGATCTGATCGAATATTTTTATAGTTATTTTGTAATAGTGCATACCAATTTTTTGAACCAAATATTTTATAATTTGATTAGATTTCATAAATTTTGGATAAATATTCATGCGATAATAATCACATAAATAGTTATGATAGTTAAATTATTAATTTAATTTTCAATTGCGTGAAATAAACATTATCAAATTGAACATTTGAGTATAATATATATAGTTATTGTAATAAAATTGTCAGTTTATAATAGAGACGAATGTAAACTCAATGATTTTGTTGTATAAAATTGATCGTATATGTAAGACTATATTTTCAGATTTATTCAAAAATCTCTAAATATCGACTAAAAGTCATCATAAGCTTATCTCAATCATTTTTTCTAAACACATATATTTATACACTTTGAAACTAAAATATTTAATTTTAGTCTAATATTTATTACACTATGTAGAAGTTCAATAAAAAATAATGCATGTAAAATATGATAACTGTATAATGGCCCACATGTATATGAAATCTTAAATCAATTTTTTTAATTTTATCGTATATTAATCTAAATATATGTTATAACTCAACCATTATATATTATATTGATTAATACATTATATAAAATCAAATGCACCATACTTTATAGTCGAGTTATAATCTAATTGATCATTTTAAATAATTATTGTACTTTTATAATATTTATGATTCAAATTTATATTTTTTTAATTTAATTTGAATGTTAATTATATTATTTTTTATATATAACATTTTTAACATAATTTCAATTATATTTCGTATATATTTAAGTATTTATGTTTTAAAACCAAGCATGTATTTAACTCATTGAAAGTCTAAATAGTTGGTCGACCAAAACCCTTTAATATGACTCACATATTTAAGATTTTATATAGATAAAAGTTGTGTGATGCATTTATTAATCATGTATGATTCGATAACTAAAATTTACATATTTCTTAAAACCAAATCTTATTTTTAATTTAAATAATTTAACATCTACATGGACACGTATGTAAATAAATCGTTTTCTTTTTGACTAAATTACATTATATATTGTCTATTTTTTTTCCTATATCAATTATTTAAAGTGACAAAAAAAATTGTAGAATATGCTCAATCGATTAAATTTTATAATTTTATTTATCCAATATTTTAGAAATAATATGAACCAATATTTCATTTGCTCAAAAAAGAAAAAGGATGAGACAAAAAGAGAGGAGAGGTGGTTTATCATATATGACTTTTAAGTAAAACTCAAAATCGATTGTAGCACAATTGGTAAACACATGAGTTTGAGAGTTAAAAGTTAGCGGTTCTAATCCCTCCATGAGCATTATTTCACTAATTTTTACATAATTATTGAAGGATGACATTTTTGTATTATTTAAAAAATAGGGGTAAAATTGTAACTTCACATCCATTAAAATGGCAAACTTTGCACTTGTTCTCCTTTAATATATAGTAATAGATTTTAGAAAATTCGCAAAAAGGTTGGTAATCTGAAACAATCAAATTCTTTCATTTTTTACATGGATTTTAAAGGGGTGACACAATTGTTATTTCCTAAAAATGAGGGTGAAATAATAATTTTATAACCAATTTATTGGCATTTTTTGCACTTGTATTGAGATTTAATATATAGTTGAAATAAAAAAATGGGACAATGGAGATAATGAGGTTTATCTATTAAGATTTTTAAATTACACTCGAAACTAAGTGTAGCATAATGGTTATGACATGAGTTTAAGAGTGGAAGGTCAGGAGTTCGATTCTCAACACTAACATAACACTACTACAAAATTAAACTTAGAACACGCTGCTTGTATAGCGTTTTTGGAGAACTGTTATATAAGTGCGTCACTTACATAATGTTTTCATTAAAAACGTTATGCAAGTTATTATATAAAAAAGTAAAAAAAGATTAAAATTAAAAAAATGCAGTAACATAGCGTTTATGAATGAAGCGCTATAGTAGATTCCCCTTCCATAGCGTTTTCACCTACCGCTATTGTAATTACCATTTTTTTAAGTTATATTTTATTTTTATAATTGATTCTTCGACCAAATTATTTTCTCCATATCCGCCTCTTTCATCCCATCTTCTTCATTGAGCATCTCCAGATCTTCAATTGAGCATCGGAGGGTTTTGGGAATCTCTCAAACCTTCTCTCTCTCTCTCTCTCCCTGGTTCCAATTACAATTACACAACCCAAACCCTCGAAAAGATTTTGATGATGATTGGGAGGTGGAGATGTTGAGTATATCGTTTGGTGATGAGGATTAATCGAATAATCGAACGGTTAGGCCTTCGAAAGGCGGTATGGATGATAAATGGGACTTCAGAGTGCCATGGAAGATTATGGTTGTTTCATTGGAGTGTTTGACAAAGTTTCCACCGAGCTAGACACTGCTCAAGGTTCAATTTGTTTCAATTCGATTCAGCACAATGGTGCTCGAGGTTCGTAACCATATAATGATGTTCTATTGAAGAGTGCTATTTCAATCAGAAGATAGATTACAATCTGAAGACAGATTACTTGAAAGAAAAAGTTCTATGTTGCTCCACAGTGGTATTTCATTCAGAAGATAGATTACTTGAAAGATAAAGTTCAGACATCATTTGTCAAAGACAGCAGGGCTATGAAGGTAAAGAATTTGTTTGTAAACAATTATAGTTTCTGTCAAAGCATCTACCTATCTTTAACTTTTATCTATCCTTTTTCAACTAGAGTACTAGGAGTTTAAAATTCGTATCAATAGCCTTGTCTCTAAGGCCCTGAAAGTTCCCGAAGAAGGATGGATCATGCAAGATGGCACACCCTGTCCTGGAAATAATACGAGGGATCATCCTGGAATGATACAGGTGTGTTTTAAACAATCATTATAAAAATCTTTTACATGAAGCATGATCTTGGTAGCTGCACAAATCTGTAATTAGTTTATGTGATCTTTACTTGGTTCAGTTAATTATAAAATTTATGATAGATAATTCAGGGTTGAGTATGAAGCCATAGATATTATATGTTTCTTATTCTGTAAAGTATTTACGTTGCTTTATTCTGGCTTCTTTCATGAACATGCTAGCATTGTCAAAATTTAATCTTTTCCTCAACTATACTAGGGGCAGTAGGAGTCGAGACTTTTTGTGTGACAGTTCACTTATTCCCCTAAGACTGGAGTAAATTATATATTAAACTGTTGACAATACTTATTACTTTCAGGTTTTCTTGGGCCAAAGTGGGGGTATTGACACTTACAGTAATGAGCTTCCTCGGTTGGTTTATGTATCTCGTGAGAAGCGGCCAGGATTCCAACATTACAAGAAAGCTGGTGCAATGAATGCACTGGTGAGTTCAAGATTTGTAACCTACTTATATTTTGTAGATGGTCTGTAATATTCACTATAATCCTCTTGCAGGTGCGTGTATCAGCTGTCCTTACTAATGGTCCCTTCCTTTTGAATCTCGATTGTGATCACTACATAAGTAACAGCAAAGCAATTAGAGAAGCTATGTGCTTCATGATGGATCCAAATCTTGGTAAATATGTTTGCTATGTGCTTCTGGTCATTATATTTATTTACTTTGTGGCAGTTTTCGCTTATATTCCATCACCAATCTTCGTTGCATTGTATTGTCCGGATATTTTAATGGCCAATCTTGCAATCATGTGTTTAAGATATATGTTTCAAGTGAATTATCTGAGAATCCTATACCTATTAACTGAAGCAAAAAAAATTTCATAAGATAAAATTTCTCTTGTATTTAAAATTTTGCATTAAAATAATTGAAGCTTTGATTTGACTATCAGCAATGTTGTGACAGCCCCAATTAGTGCTGGGAACTCTCCAGTATTTTTTGCAAATATTTTGGAAGAGTCAGGTTCATTTGGCATAACGAATCCTCCTGTAGTGGTACCTGTGTCTGCTGGAGCCACTGGCATAGCCGATTCAGGAACTTGCCCACTTGAAAATACTACCAAGGAAAACCAGAGTTCCTACAGTGAGCCAATTTGGGATTTCTTGTCGACAGATTCTGTTGCGGGGAACTTGGTAGAAGGAGGAGATAAGAGGCATGCTAACCTTCAAGTAGTAGGTCAACCGGCTACCTATAGTGTACCTGATGATGTTACCGCTGATCAGAAAATGAAAAAATCTCTTGACTATACACCTATTAATGCTTCAGGAGGTGCGGGCATCTCAGTACTGCTGAACATATCAAGTAGTGGGAGAGGTGCATTTCTCCAAAGCATGTCTTTTACCGCCAGTAGTAATTCCTGTGACGATTCATCTTATGTTAGAGATAGTGCATATAGCTTGAGAAGCTATTATGGGCATGGCAGTTTGTCTGCATCATCTTCGGTTGACCTTGGTTTGTATAGACAAACAGAGGCTCGTGTTCAACGGCAGCTAAGTGGGAAACAATCTGACCTGGAAAATTACAGGCATGACATGAACACTAAACACCGGCGAACTGGCTCATCTTTGTCAGCTGCTTACCCAATGGGCCTTTTCTGCTCTATTATTTTAACCTGTTATTAAAGGCCTTACAACTCTGTGGTGTGCATATATTTTATAGTGATTATATCTCGTTTTATTAGGGTGAACTGAGCCCATTAGGGGAATCATGCCTGTACTTTTCCCTTGCTCACACTATAATTGTTGTGCTTTTTATTATATTCCTCATCTCCACCTTTACTGCATTCCAGGAGATCGTGCCTCTGAATGCTGGAAATGTTTTGGGTGCAGAGGTAGTGGTCCAGCTGCAAAATGGCTTTCAATCATTCGACAAGCTCTAAATAATGGTACCGATGATGCTGAGGCCAGCGAAGAAGGAACATGTCCACTCAGCTTCTCAACAAAAGATGAAACCAGCGAAGAAGATTCGTCTAGTCCATCTTTCTATTCAGTGGAGCAAGAGAGTCACTTGCAAAGTGAGTATACGTTAGTAGCAAGTAAGCAAATGGTGGGAATTTTGTATGCATGTGGGTCGCTCAGATTTGCATCATCATATCAACAATTTAAAAGTATCCTGTGTTGGAAGAGGCATCCTCGATACCTTGGAAATCCTTACTTATTTTGTAATGCATAATTGTATAATGATTCACTTGTGTAATTAGTAATTTCTTTTAACGGAATTAGTGATATATTTTAGTTTCAAAAAATTTTATGTATGTGATTTATTCAAATTATATTTTAGTTTACTTGTGTTAATTTTTTATTGTATTTTTGAAAATTTTAAGAATATCCCAAATAAAATTAAAATCCAGAAAAAAAATTAAAATATAAATTTTCAGAAATTAATCACTTAGATAGCGTTCTTTCAAGTGCTATTGAAGTCCATTCACTTGGGAAATGCTTAGTTGCATAGTGCTTATAAAAGAGCTATGGAAGTGATGTTCTTATAAAGCGTATATAAAAACGCTATGCAAGTGCAATTGCACTTCAATAGCGCCTACTTGCATAGCGTTTAAAAACGCTATGCAAGTTCAAATATAAACGCTATGCAAGATCGTTTTTGTAGTAGTGTAATTTTAACACAAATTTTAAAAGGATGGCACTTTTGTTAATTTTCAAGAAATAGGGGCAAAATAGTAATTTTACGGCCATTAAAATAGAATATTTTACCCTTGTGTTGATGTATAATATATAGTAATAGAAGTAACATACTTTTGTACCTATGGTAACACCACAATCAAAAGGTTGCGATAGGTCAAAATTTTCATAGCTATGGTAACACCCATAGTGGTAACACCCATGCCAAAAGGTTGCTATAGGCCATCTATGGTGTAGTGTTCGGTTGACCGATCCATGTCCCTGCATTCGAAAATGAAGAGACGTTAGCCTTGTACTCAGACGGAATAAAGAAAGGAAGGTAAGAAAAGAAAAGGCCGAGTACAGCGGGCCGGGACCGGTCGGGGATACCCTAAAGCCTTGGGCGAAGCAAATTAAAGATAGCTTAAAAACTACGAGGGATCGGGACAGTCCGAAGAATGTTCTTGAGGCTTGAAGATCCCGAAGGATGTTCTTGCTCAGACAACTTCCAAATGACTTCCAAAATCCCAGGAAAAGTCGTGGGGAGATAAGAATCCTAAATCTAGCATTCAAACGCGTTCCAGTGGTGACCCCCTACATGTATATATTCTACTCCGAAACCAGGCGTAATCCAAAATTCGTTCTACTCATACATACCCAATCAAATATACATGAAAGCATATCCACAAAACACAAAACCACAATAGCCAGAGGTGCCTACAAGCATGCTATACACATACAAACAATATAAAGAAAGGAAGAGAAAAAGAAGGAAACTTACTGATTTGAAGATTGTGGAGGAGATTGAGTTCTTGGGGATAGACTTTTTGAATGTAGACTTCGATTGGGAGAACTGGGAACTTCTGGTAATGAAATTGTATTTCCAATTGCTGTTAATAGTAAAGTACCCTTGCAGGGAGATTTTTTCTTTGAATATTTAGGAAATGATATGTGCGTAAAAGAGAAAGGACACGGACTCTGGGGGTTTAAGTAGAGAAGACGCGACGTTTGGACAAGAGTCTTTTCAAATTCAACGGTTGCGATTAAGGCGTGGATCGCGAGGGTATAAAGCTGTCAGCCATAAAGAGGCACGGCTTCCCAAGAAATGTCTCACCTTTGTCCATCTCGATCTTCATCCGAAAGCAACGTCCGAGAAGTAGACTCCGAAGATGGGCCTTGGCTTTGGCCTCCGTCCTGAGGATAACTCTGAACGAAGCCCAGGGACATGTTGGAGGTCCACCTTCTTAACGGGCTAGACCGAAGGCCCAACCCCACAAACCCGAATGGAAGCCCATATTCATCCGGACCATCTGAAGACAGCGGTCATACGGTTACACTTCCCTGAGGATGTGGGACACGATCCTACACGTTACCCACTCTTCGGTAACTGAAAGAAACAAAGGGAATAAGGTTAATACAGGTTTGAATAATCATTCATTCACAATTTTACACACAATACACAAACTCTCTACGTTCTAATTACCTTATCAAAAAACCGATTAACTTATTCTCACACCGGAGGTGAATTGGGGGGCCCAACCCTCACATTCTTCTTCTGCAGGTCTGACCGAACTAGGTCCGGGAGAAAACCGATCGTAACAATTACATTATAAAATGTTGTAAATATATTTTCGTTTCCAATTATGCATATTTAATAAAATTTTAAGGGATTTTTTCAAAAATACCCACGTTGCAGATTTTTTTTCTTTCAAAAATACAGTTGCAACCTTTGCAACCTGGTTTGCAACCCAAAATGCAACATTTGCACCCTGATTTGCAACCCCAAACGCAACATTTCTGATCTGCAATTTTAGGTATTATTTTTTAAATTACTTTCAAAAAAGTGGGTATTTTTGTGATCAATATCCCAAATATACTCCCTCCATCCCAAAATGAATGAGCCACCTCTTTTTGCACGCATTTCAATGCACTTGGTTGAGGTACTTGTAAATAATTTTTTTCCAATTTTTTTGTTTTGCATAAAAATATAGATCCTATATTTACAAAACAAAAAAATCGAAAAAAAATTAGTTACAAGTAACTCAACCAAGCACATTGAAATGCGTGTAAAAAGGGCTCATTCATTTTGGGATGGAGGAAATATAAAATTTATGATATATTGGCAAAGAAATATTTACGAGAAGAGATATATTTTAACTCTCTAAATAAATTTATGATAAACTGTTACGTGTAACATTTTCAATGAAATTATATAAAAATCGTAACGTTTTGAAATGATAACACTTGAATTTATGACATAACTATTGTATTTCTCGAATGTTTCGTGATAAAGTCGAGCCAAATTCTTTTATTGAATTTAATAACACAACGTACTCCACATAAGGAGTCGTGTAAACATCTCATATATGACGAAAGTAATTATTATTCGTCATTCATAAAATTTGATTTAATTATATCAACGTGTGTTAATACGAAGTTATACATTTAACTTTAAGCATAAATATATGTAGGACTGCTAAAGTTAACCATTAAAAACAAGACACGTCATCAAAATCATTAATGCTCCTACGGGGTCCTTATAAATAAAAAATAGTGAATAATTAAAATCATATAGTTTTAAAGGTTAACTTTACGAGATACTTCTAAAGTTAACTTTAGAAACCTTTTTCTCATATATGTAATCAAAAATTAATCTATTATAATTTGCTCTTAATTTCACCACTTTCCTATATTACATTGTATAAATTAGATCGTATAAGAATAATAAAATTTTATAAAGGATAATAATGAAAGATATTTAATCATTAAAATATGCTTCAATTTAAAAATAGAAACAACCACAAAATAAATTAACATTGTATTTGACACAATTACTACTTGTAAATTACCTGTCGTAAGTTGATAAAAAGTAAATTACATGTCGTAAGTTGACAAAAATATGCATAAACAACACTTATTACAACCTCAAATCTTTCTTCACCAATGTGAAGTCTTACAAGATGGAAACACATAAGAAAGGAAACAAATATAAATCAGCTATATTATAGCATGGTAGCCGACCATGGCAATCACATGAATGATAAATCCATTGGACCTATATTAAATAGCCCTTTTCTTGTTTGCATGGGTATGAGCAGGAAAATCAGTAAGAAACTTGCCTTGTCCACATTTTGGACAGATTCGATGGTTCTCTGGTACCATCGCATAAAAATAACATGCTCGACAACCCATAGCCACTAGTTGTGTAGGGATTAAAATCTTGCATTCGTGTACATATATGGTCGCTGTCGAAGTTTTTTTAGCAGATCTTACCATGCAACCGCTCTGTTTGGTTGGTAGCACAATCTGAGCATCAATGTTCTCTTCATTTTCATCGTAAGGGTTGTTTAGATCTGGTATTTTTGGGGGTTCGAAACTTACCCCCTCTTCATTAGCCTTCTTTTTCCCTTCCTGCTCCTACAAAATCACAAATGTTAGTAAGTAATAATTATAATAATTCTTATTGTATGAAAAAATTTTCATGCAGTACCTTCGAAAGCTCTGGAGCCTTGGTGTTTGAGTCTTCATCTTCACTAGTGTTGCTCAAGTTACTCTTTGGCTGGATAGTCATAATTCTTGTAAATAAATACTATTTAGCTCTAGTGGAGATGAATAAAACACTGCACCCCCTTCATCTATATACTTGGAATATGCTAGCTAGCTAGCTAGCATTTTCAAAAACTTTTATTCATTTTATTTCAAAAATGATTTTTTTTTTCATTTTTATTACAGAGATCATTCTAACTTTTGGTATCGATCGGTTTATAAAGTATTTATTAAATTTCATATTTTCTCTGTTTTTCTAACATTCCTCAATATTTCCCCCAAAGCTTTTCGTTTATTTGTAAAATAATAAAGAGACTTTTATATTTTAGAATCTAGCTAGTGTGAATCTAAATTGGAGTTACAGTTTGTTACTAATTGTAACATCTACGTATGTTAACAATAGTATCTTTCTTATATGATTCTGTGATAATATTATTATCTAATTAATTAATATTTTTATTTATTACTTTTGAGTAAACCACCATGTTAATATTCAAGATGTGATTTGACAAATATTCTTGGATTTTAATGTTCCTTTATCATCAATTTTATTTTCAGTCGCTTATGCGAAGCACGTGCATCATTTAAATTCGTATGATTCAGTTGTTTTGATATATCTTTTATGAATATTGATAATAGCTTGAACTTATTAGCTGAATTACATATATGATCGTAACAATTTATTCACATTTAAGAACTCATATGAATTTTTACAAATAATTTAAAAAAATAACTTTAAAAGACTAAACAATACATACACCGAAAAATCTACCTTACGTTAATAGACTCACATGTAGACAAATATAGTACTCAAATGATAACTTTTAATATTATAATGATAATCGGGAGCTAACCTCACGCTATTTTGTTTATACATATATTTATATATAGCCGCATATTTTTATATCTCCACCTTTACTCTCTCGTCTCTTACATTTCTAGAAACATTTTACACCATTTTTGGCAATACACCCACCTTGTCACCATCTATCCTCCACTTGTATATCTCCTTCATCATCATCGTTCATGATATATTCATACACAAATGTATAGCGTCTGTGTGCACACGCACGCATGTATACACCATCTTCACTCAGTCATTTCTTCGTGTCACCAAATCGATCACCATTCTAGCAATAACGTACGAACACTTTTGTCACCGAGTTCCAACCACATTCCCGACCACACCTTCGATAGCTCATTTATCTCATTCATATAAATCCCTACTAATGTCATTTTCACCCACTCTACCACCGTCAACGCCATCACTGACACCTTCAAACACTATCAAAATTTTAGATCTGGAAATATTTAGTAATTTTGTTTTAAACTTTTTGTATAATTTGGATCCAAATTTTGGTGATTCAAGTTGAATTTTTGGTTATCCTATTTTGATTTTGGTGGTGTAAGTGGTGGTGCACATTAAAATATAATCTACATCTCCACCTTTACACTCCTAACTCTGCTATTTTCGGTGATTATTTACACCGTCTTGAACAATACACCAATGTTATCAGTCACACAGCTCTTCCTTCATGTCACCAAAACGATCACTACTCTAAAAATAACTTTCGAACACGTTTGTCACCGAATTCCAATCACATTTCTTAGCACACCTTCGATAGCTCATTCATCTCATTTTTTGTCCTCTCACAATAGATCTGACTTCCGAGTAACTGCTAAAATATCTATATTTCATCAACATAGGTATACATCTTAATCTAATGATTTGTTTGTATTACATCTATAATATAATTTATAATATCGTGTTCTAACCCAACAACACATTTTTTTTATTTAATTGACAATCAATAAAATATTTATATCTCCTATGTAAATAATTTAATTGATCACAAAACCATGTTTTAAATTAGTATAAAGGATAGGTTAGTCTTTTTATAATTGGTCAAAAAATCATGTTGGCCTAAACATAATAGATTTACAACATAATTTTTTTGAATAAAATTTTTAATTATTAGCAAGGGAGTAATATTTGATAATTTTAACTTGATTAAATCTTAAAATATATATTAAATAGAATGGAGCATGTGAGTTCTTTGTGCATGTAGTTAGTGATTTTTAGAATATCAATCATAAATTTCTTTGGTATAGCGGTTGGAGGTGGGAACATAATTCATTCCTAAAACTTGAAGGACATGGGCTCAATTCTCATGAACAACATTTTTTTATACACTTATATAATAGAGGGGTAAATGTGTAATTTACTAAATAGCTTGAAAGTTTTGTTGGCCTATAATAAATATAATGGATTAGCATGAATTTACTAACATGCAATTTTAATATTATTGGATTAGAAGTTACAGTTAAACTTGAACAACTATTTGGCCACGACAAAAGTAATTATTATTTGATTTTGCAATAATGTAAAATCAAACAAGCTTGCTTATTATGATCATTGTATCATGAATTATAAAGGTAACAGATATTTTGCTAAGAACATGGAAGGAGATTGGTGATTATTGTGCCAACTGTCAATCATCCATAACAAGGTGCCAACGTACCCTATTTATAGGGATCAAGCCATACGTAATTCTTGGAGAAGAAGTTACCTAGACGGATTAGGGTTTTTGGAAATCCATCCTGCCCCAAGTCCACTCACTTTTGGGCTGATGCGAATAGTGCACTGGCCCAAGTCCTAGAATCACTAGGACTCATTTGCGAGGCTAATGGAGAGCTTACGAGGGCCACACATGCATACCCTACTAGGCTTAGTCATGAGATGTAGGCCCAAGTATGAAGATACTCATGCAACCTCACAGGGCATAGCTATGAGCCTTCATATCTACTCATGCGACCTCGCTGGACTTAGCTTTTAGCCTTCATATCTATTCATGCGACTTCGTTGGGCTTAGCTATGAGCCTTCATATCTACTCATGCGACCTCGCTGGGCTTAGCTATGAGCCTTCATATCTGCTCATGCGACCTCGCTGAGGTTAGCTATATATGAGACTTCATAATAAGAATATGCTAGGCCACACTGGACCTTGTAGAGAGATGATATAGGTGATGTTTAGCGAACTCGACCAATGGTTCGTGGTCGCAGACTTTCATAAAGAATATTGTGTTGGTAGAATGTTGGACTAGCTCTTGGTGGTGGGCTTTGGTGACCCAATCTTCATCTTTAGGCCCATTATAAGTTGTAGACTATTATTTCAGCCCATTAGACCTACTTAGGGCTTATGCTAAGATTTGGGCATAACAATTCACAATATAAAAATAATTGATTTCCAATTAAAATAAGCTTACTCTGACAAATATTCTTACCACTTACATATAATGAACACGAAATATATTTGAAAGAATAGCTGACAAGATATACTTTCAAACTTAATAGGCGGCCTTGCCTGTGCAAGCGCACTAGACCCACTGGGATCAAGGAGCCCAAAATTGTTATTACCCAACATATATGTATAGATATATATAGGTAGTTTTGATTTTTTTTTTCAAAATTCAAAAATTAGGCCCATCTTATGTTTATTCGGTTTGAATAGAAAGGCCCATATGTGAGCATGTTTTGTTGGAGGCTGTTGCTTTACTACGTTATAAAACACCTTCAATTCATTTGAATTAACTGCCACATTTTCAAACTCCCTACTATATTCATTAAATGTACTTAAATATGTAATCATAATATAATACTTCTTTTTCTATAATTGTATATTGTACTTTTTCTATAATTGTATATTGTATGACTGCATTTCTGAACTCTACATATTCTATATATATATATATAACAGTTCAAAGTTAGTAAATTCTTGATTATAAATTTTAATTTTCGTATACATAAGTTGAAATGTCTTATATGGGTATTAATGCTCGTTTTGTTTTTTTTTTATGAGTTCTTGATTTTATGTTAAATTTAATTTATGAATCTTTAAGTTATAAATTTAACTCTTTTGAGTATTAGAAAGAACTAGCATGATAGCCCGTGCAAAGCACGGGCACCATTTAAATTCGTCTAATTTAATTGTAATGATTATTAAGATAGATGATTCGTAATTTTTGAAATATAATAGATAAAAATTGTGATACATTTAATAAAATATTTGAAGTATGATACATTATGTGTATACATCTATAAACTATTATCACTCGACAATTCTTTAATGTCACCAAATCGACCAACACTCTATAAATAACTTGCAAACACGTTTGTCACGAATTCCAACCACCCTACACCTCTGATCGCTCAATCATCTCACTTTTCATCCTCTCACATAAGATCCGAGTTTATAAAGCTCATTCACCCACTTTACCACCGTCATACCAGCACCTTCGAACACTATTAGATTTTCAGATTTTGGAAATTTTGGTAATTGTGTTCAAAATTTTAGTGATTTGTATTCAAATTTTATTGATTTAAGTTGAATGTTCGGTCATTCTACTATCATTTTGATTTTTAGTGGTGTAGAGCCTGATATTGATTTGATTGCAGTAAAAATTTAGTGATTTCACTCGTGATTCTAGCGATTGTGTGTGATGGTGGCGATGTGGTGGTGGTATGGCCGTGATGGTGATAGTGGTATTAGCGATGTGTTGTTAGTGTTGATATTGATAATGATACATGTATTCATAGAAAACACATGACTTATATATATTTTTTTCTTACAAATTGAACGATAATATGAAATATATGATCTATGATACGCATTATTTCTAATTTTATAGTTAATTCTTCCTTTAAACTCCATAAGTAACCAATAATAATTATATAAACGTATATATATATAGGGGGCTACTCCAATACAAACCTCCTTAAAATACAAACCTACAAACCAAGCATAATCTAATATTTCAAGCTAATCTAATGACCATACTAGGGGTACCCCAATACAAAAAAGGTTTAAAATAATTGGCTCTATCCAACAAAAAAAAAATAAAAAATAAAAAAATAAAAAAAATCACTGTTCACGTGATGACGTGGTAGTGGATTTCACTGGTTAACGGTGCTTCGCGCCTTTATCATTCTAAAGTTGTAAGGAATGACAATCAATGGTAAAGGCAATAGACGATTGACGGGTGTGTCGAGAGCCTTCGGCCCTCATGACTACCTAACTCATCCGTTTACTGTCTTAAATGCTTCGCATTTCCACGGCAAGATTTTTTTTTTTTTCGAATTTTTTTTTTGTTAGATAAAGCCAATTATTTTAAGCATTTTTTGTGAAGGTACCCTTGGCGGAAACCTTAGAATAGATGAAATATAATTAACTTAGTGTTGGTTTGTAGGTTTGTATTTTAAGAGTGGTTTGTATTTGAGTACTTGCCTATATATATATATATATATATATATATATATATATATATATATATATATATATATATATATATATATATATATATAGGGCTATTCTAGTGAGACCCCTGTTAAAATGAGAACTGCACATTGGGCCACAAATTAGGCCCAATAATAAAACACGCGCGATCCTTTCTCTTTTTTTTTTTAACTGACGCGCGATCCTTTCTTGTTATCAATTTACTCTGCAATTCCCACCAACATCACCATCACTTCCATCAAAATTAATGCCATCACTGCAACTAACACCACTGTTATAAGCCTACAACCACCACCAAATTCGAAGACAAAAATCATTCCAAAATTAACTTTTCACTTCCAAAATCACTCCCAATCCAAATTAACTTTTCACTTCCAAAATCACTCAAAAATTATGATTAATTCTTCGTTTCATTTAGCTAATTCATTACGAGTTCACATGTATAACCATATCACTCAATTAACATCATTCCAAGCACCATACCAATATTCAGATAATTTTGTCCCAAGAAATACACCACACTGCTCCAATCACGAATTTTCTTATTATCACCACCTTTTTTCATATCTGTTATTAAATCTCCTTTTTTCTTCTTGTCATAATTATTATTCTGATTCCTCACAATCAACACATTCACCATTTACATCACCAACATCCAGTTCAAACGCAGATCACCAAAAATCAAGCTCAAATCACCAAATTCAAAATGCAAATCATTAAAATTTAAATACGTATCACCAAAAATCAAGCTTAAATCACCAAATTCAAAATGCAAATCATTAAAATTTAAATACGGATCACTAAAAATTAAAGTCGTAATCACTAATTTTGCCTCCAAAATATCAATTTTCTGCTTATAATCACCAATTTTCCGTTGAAATTTAGTAGATCTGATAGAAACTTCATCATAGTAAAAAGCATCTTTCATGGATTGAAGCTCGCCATTAATCACCACATCTTTATCAACTAAAAATCACCAGAATCTTAACAAAATCAACGACGAAGAAGACGAGATCGTAGAACTTAGCTCCACCTGCGGCGCCGAAATTCATAGATAGTCAGATCTCTTCTTCTTCTATGTCAAGGCGGAAAACTCGTCGGAGTATGAGATCGGAACCACCGGATTTGGGCCGTCGTTTTCGAGTGGTTTTGGATTTGTGCGTATGAATTGAGTGGCGGTGGTGTTGACCACCAGAGAAGTATGGTTGTTGGGGATGAAGGGAAGAGAGATAGAAATGCGAGAGAAGAGAGATGTCAGAGAAAGAAACGGAATTTAGATCTGTGATTATGTGGTTAGGATTTAATATACGTATAAAAATTATGTGGCTGAGATTCATTCTCAGTTCTCATTTTAAGTGGGGATCTCATTTGAGCACTTGCCTATATATATATATATATATATATATATAGGCAAATGATCAAAAGAGAACTATTTTTTTGAAGAAAACTAAGGTACTAATCCTAACCATTGGATGTATTATAATCAATGGCCCCGCCAGGGGCACCCACACACTAATCAAATACACCCTCACACACACAATCCCACCTAATCCCCTCCGTTTTTAATTTGATTTTTCCCGTCAATCGGTGATATTTTTTTAAAATCTAATTTCACCACATTTTTCTCCATCTCCCAACGATCAGTTTGAATACCATATGTGCTATATTTTAATTTAGTTTTCTAAGTTCTCCTTTTAAAGGGGTTTTCTCTAGATCCCTACTATATATATATATATATATATATATATATATATATATATATATATATATATATATATATATATATATTCTTACAAGTTGAACGATAATATGAAATATATGTTCTATGATTTTAGTTACGTATTATTTATAATTTTATAGTTAATTCTTCCTTGAAACTCCATAAGTAACCAATAATAATTACATAAATGTGTATACGCGTAGTATTATATTAAAAATTCACATTTTTTAATCTAAAATTTTAAATTTTTTTTAAATACTATATAATTAATTGGTTATTTTTTTAATTAAATTTTTAAATTCAACTAACCGATCATTATACTTTATGTATTATATATACAATTTAGTATTTTTTTTAAATGTCAATCTTTCATTAACATAATTATACATCTTAATCTCATAATTAATTGTATTGCATCTATAATCTAATTTATAATGTCGTGTCCTAACCAAGTCCAACTACGCTTTTTAATTTAATTAAAAATCAATACAGTGTTTGTATCTCATATGTAAATTATTTAACTGATCACAAAATTATGTTTTAAATTATTATAACGGGTATATTGATTTTTTTTATAACTCGTCAAAAATCATTTTGACCTATACTAAACATAATACACAAACAACATAATTCATTTGATGCTCATACTAAACATAATAGATAGATAACATAATTCATTTGATTAGATTTTTTACCCAATTCCAACTATGCTTTTTAATTTAATTAAAAATCAATACAGTGTTTGTATCTCATATCTAAATTATTTAACTGATCACAAAATTATTTTTAAATTATTATAACGGTTATATTGAATTTATTATAACTCGTCAAAAATCATTTTGACCTATAGTAAACATAATACACAAACAACATAATTCATTTGATGCTCATACTAAACATAATAGATAGATAACATAATTCATTTGATTAAATTTTTTAATTTCCGGCAAGCTAGTAATATTAAATAAAATAGAACATGGGAGTTATTTGTGCATGTAGTAAATGATTTTTAAAAAGATAACATAAATTCTTCTTTGGTGTAGTGGTTGGAGATGGGAACATAATTCTTTTCTAATCTAAAGAACATGAGTTCAAACCTTGGTGCCAACATTTTTTAATATATTAAAATTGTCAGGGGTAAATACGTAATTTACTAAATAAGGGGTAAACACGTAATTTACTAAATAACCTTGAAACACCTTGTTGGCATATAATATATATAAAAGATTTGCTCAAAGATATTGATGTTGATCATATAATTGAAGATTTTTGCATCAAAAACTGTCAGAAGAAATCATTTTAGATAAGTAGTTCAAAGATATATCAGCATCATCGGACATCTTCTTTGTTTATGCTTTGTAATTTTTGTATTGTTTAGAGCTATATATTAGTTTTTTTTGTAACAAAATTAAAGGCTCCTAGCATGCCACTTGGCTAGGTTTCAAATCCTATATAAAAAAATTTATTTATTTTTATTAATTTTGGTTTTACATTTATATAAAGGGGCCCTTTTTTTTCCACTGGGCTTAGAATTACTAAGGACCGGCCCTCCTTACACTATAAATAATACTCAAAGTAATTAACATAATTAAATACCTAACCTAACTTATTAATATGAGAGACGATCTTACACATACACATACAAGGGCATAGGACAAATCAAATGTCATCCAAATTTAGATAGGGATCACAATGCAATAAACACATGCTACCTAGATTGGACAAATGTACAAACTGATTAGTCATGACTATACGTGTCCCACTCCGGCGACACACCTATGTTATTTATACACCACATATGAAATGCGAAACACGAGATTATCCAGTTGCGATGGATGTATTACAAACTTCCAAATCATATTTATAGAAAAATATAACCAAAAACAAAATTGTCAAATATAACAAACCAAAACATATTACAAAATAGATCAAAGTATAGTAAAATCAGACATGACGAGTTCTGAAAAATTTGAATTTACACTATAAAGATAAATCCGAATCAAAAAGTACAAAACATGAAATTCATAGAAAATTTCGAGACCTTTCCAGAATGATAAGATTCATTAAAAATGAACAAACAACAAACTCAAAAAATAGATATTTGCGGACAACAAAATAGAATCAACCCTGATCAATTTAGTATTTTGATGTTTAAGACATTGCAATCTCAAAAATAGTCGGAGGAATGTAAACACAAACAGTAGATACGAAATGAGCTTTCCTAAATGGCATCAGTTATAATTCTTGAACAAATTATTGATTTATTATGAATTTCCAAAGTTACAAGACAACAACTGAAATAACACACCAGATTACACAAACTAACAAATTTTAACGTACTTGAAAGCCGAATTTCAAAAAATTGAAAGAACGAAAGTTGAACAAAATACCTTTCCAACGAGACTAGAATCACAAAAATATAACGAAAGCTGAACTAAATATGAATTTTTCAAGAAATGAAAATTCGTGAAAGATGAAATACAAGAATATTGTGAGATAAAATGAAAGTGAAAGTAGTAACACAAAATCCATACTTAAAGTTTAAAGATCATCACGAATCCTAACAAATTCTGTTCCTCCATTCGAAAGAACCCTAATTCAAATGGTAAAATCAAGGACACTACAAATTCTATAATTTTTTAAGCATGTATCTATATATCAAAAATCTAATTTATTGCCTCATTTGCAAAAACCCTCTTCCTAAGTAATGTCACATCTCTTCTTTTTCTCTAATCCTCTTCTCATTGTTAATGAAAGTAACGTAAATCCTTTTTTTTCTTTTCTTCTTGTTTTTCTTAAAATCCCTACTCTTTTTCTCAACTAGTAAAATCTTAAAATAATATCTGAAATATATTTACTTTGTGACGCCCCCAAATCCGCCCTATCCGGGGACCCGGGTCGTCACATCAGCTCTCAGCATCCTGCAACACACGTTAGTTCAATAATAATAATAATCTTTATTACAACGGAGCAGAATAGCCCCACTCCACAGATCCAAGATCGGATTCACACTTTATTACAATACGCTTATTACATCTCCGAAAATATATTTCAAAAGGTCTATAAAGGTAGAACAGATAAAAGGTTCCAGCTGGCCATTCTAGTCCTTGTCAGCATAGCCTGGAGCTTTTCCTTTGCCTCTGGATCCCTGGCTGGACGTCTCACATCTTTCTTTCTTGACAGCTGAACAAATGTTGTAAAGCAAGAGTGAGCAACTATGGTGCTCAACAAGTTCTCTCCTTGCTCGGTACATAAATATAATAATATATACCGAAAGAATTACTCAAAATTTACATAAACAGGTAGATATTAGAAACTCTGAAAAATTGACTCAAGACTCGTCTCGAAATTAGAATACTCGAAATGATTCTTTTTGTGAAACTCTGATGACTCATGATAAAAGAATAACTGGTCTTCCATCCTTTCGGTATCTCGGCGGGGCGATCAACTATCCGACCGGGAATACCGTCCTCCAATGACACCGCACTTCGCCCGATCACGGCTACAATACGATATCAACGAATATATTATATAGTATGAATTCTAATCATAGTGGGTGATTATATCAACCCTGGCATCATAGTGCCTAAAATATTCTCGTGTCCATATAAAGGTACACAAGTCTCTCTTTCTCTAAATGGGCCTCTTTCCCAAAATTGACCAGTAGAATACAGAATTCCCGAACATTTAATGAACTGATATTTTGAGAGAAACTTAACAGAAAATATTTTATTGATCTGGCGGACTGCCAGTTTTACTCAATGTACCACCAATCCGAACAATGGGCTGATGTAACTCTCAATAAATATGTTTCAATTGATTGACACGAACAAAGTGCCAACCCTCGACAAGAAAGGCAACTATCTCGAAATAATGAGAATAGTCTTAAAATGAAACATAATGAGTCGTACTGAACAAGTAGTACTACTCGAATAATTATAATACTCAAAATTGATGAACGTTAAATAGAATATTTTTCACTTGATCAATGAGTAAAACTCTAACAATTTAAATAGTATACTCATATTGGTTGATTCGAACATTGAACCAACTAAAAGATAATCAATAATTTATTGTTGAATTTGTACAATAAATTCAACTGAAAAGAATGAATTTAACTATCTCGAACAAATGAGATTAGTTTTACTGAATCAAAATAATAGTCGTCTCGAATTAATGAGATCGACCCGATAGCAACGAATTTGCCTCTACGCTTATAGGGAGTATAATTCGCAAGTAAACTAAATTAACAGTATCGTAATATTTAACAAGAAATAATGCTCAAAAGAAAATATTACATCATAAAGAACAGTAATTAAATCTCATAATTGATAGCTCAAAATAATCAATAATTTAATAATACGAACAGAAATACAAAGTTTCCGAGAGTTAGGGTAGGAATGAACTTGCCTCTGTCTCGACGATAAAAGAACCGAATAAGTAAAAGCGTTACTCGCGAGCGAAAATCTCAATTTCTCGAAAAGGAAGCTCTATAATAATTGTCAGAATAATTTTAGTAGTCGGGTAAGAATTTAATCACGAAGTGTCAAAAATTCGGTAATCATGCTCTTGATAATTAAATAATTCTCGAACTAATAATTAGGAATATTCTCGTAAGTTTAAAAATCTCACTGACGCCTAATTCTCAATTTAATAAATTAAAAGGAGGATCTATTGGGTTTTATACATTATGCAAATCAAGTAAAGCTTATACGTGAAAGTCTCGCTCTATTTATTTTTAAGGGAAATTCTTTTATTGGGAAGTCTCTAATTATTCCTAAATATATGACACCGATTTAATTATTAATCAACATATCTCGCATAAACTCAATAAAAAGGGTTTTGTACAAATGGCGGCGGATTAAAAGACAACTGGTTGTCTGTTAATGTAGACATGTACTCCCTCCGTCCCACCCATATGTTCACATATGGGTTCGGGCACGGAGGTCAAGAAAATATATAAAGAAAGGGGTGAAAAGTAAGAAAATTGAGTAAAGTGGTGGGACCCATAAATATATAATGTATAAAGTGGGTATAGTGGAGGAGAAAAGTGAGTAAAGTAGTGGGACCCATAAATATATAATGTATAAAGTTTACTATTTTAGGAAATGTGAAGAATTGGATGGGACATCCCAAAAAGGAAAGTGTGAAGAAATGGATGGGACAGAGGGAGTAGTAAATGAATAATGATCTGGACTCTGCACCAACCAAGACATAATGATGGGGGCCTTTGTAGATTATTAATTTTGTGCGTTGTTTTAAAATTTTCCGATTTAGTTGATTAATTCCCGATTAATTTTTTGTAAGCTAATCTATCGATTCGATTTTTGAAATCCGATTAATCCTATGAATTTATTAAAAATGATATGTTTAATGTAAATTATACTAATATATTAAATATTATTGTAATATCCGATTAATACTTCGTTTAATCCCCGATTACCCGATTAATCTTAAATCGGTACCTCAATCGATTTATACCAATTACTTATCTTAGCGTGTTTAACCATATTCAGATCCTCAGACATATCATAATTAGTGAGGAAAATATCATTTAGGTATAATATTTTGAATAATTTTATACACTATAAATTATGACAAGGGCTAGAATACTCAAAATCGTTCCCAAAAAAATTTCTAAATACTGAATATTTAGAATATTATTGGCTATTTTCTCATAAATGAGATGGACCTCTCGTACATACATATCAATTCCACAAATAAAATCACTGCACGTATTATTCGAGAATATTATTTAGAACCATTTCACGATATGTAATATTAATCACAAATTATTTGATTTAGAATTTACTAATTTCATGTGTCTTGGTTTTTCTAAACAGAAAAGACAGCCCAAATGTAAATTACAAAATCAGCAAAAAAGAAAACAATTACATACATAAACAAATGTACGTATATAGTATTTGCCTATTTGGTAATAAGATAATGTAACTTTAAGTGAGAGTCATCAGAAAAGCTTTGGTTGCATTATTATATTCACCAATTAAATAGTAGGACAGACAATCAATTGTCTTTTAACCCCCTCCCATTTGTCTTTTCCCCACCCCACTCTGAAATTGAGGTCTGAAATTGAGTACAGGCGTTCCGCGGAAATTTTCCGCGGAATGATAGAGCCTTCCGCGGAAAATTTATGCAGATGAATAGTGTTTCACGGAAAATTTGCGCGGAATGGCCGCAATTTTTTTTTAAATCCTGGCCATATCCAATGGCCAGGAAACTGATTGTTGGATAAATGGTCCCTGACAACAGGACCCGTTCAAGATATGCCGGTTTTGATAAACAATTATATAACAAACTTCTTGTTTCAAAATATATTTGTTCAAAATATTTTGATTTTAAACTTATAATGTAATTTTTTTCCCCTGAAGACTGCATTTCATTAGATATATTGGAGATTAGATATTATACAATCAAAACATACAAAATTTATAATTTTGCAGAGAATGTTTTATGAACATCACTTTTTTTTTGAAAATTTTAAAAATCTTGTATGTTTTGCAAGACCAACAGTTCTTGTAAAAAATACGTATTTACAATGTTCTGTTTGTGGAACAATGTGATTTTCAAGATTTATAATGAATTTTTCTTACAAAACATACTCCGTACTTGATTTTCAAGATTTCAATGAAATATTTATTTTGATCAAACGTGATTTGCAAAATAATACGTTTCATATTATTTTACTAGCAGAAAATACATAGATTCTACTTTCTAATGAAATTATGGTCTCCATAGAACTTAACTCATTTGGGTGGAGCACGGCAACGCTTGTAAGCATTTGGGCGTATGTTCTACGCTTGAAAGTTGAAATGACATGTATGGGATGTTTGTGTGTACTTAGTTGTGAGAACTACGTAGAGGTATATTGTTTGGACCATAATTTCATCCTCACATGCATGACTAATTTACTGCACCAGATTAGTAAGACACTTAGATTTGAATACAAACTTGGCCTTTTGTACGTGAGTACAAAATGTATATATACTAACTAGTTCTTGAATCCTTTATGCATTACATATTTCCATACTAGTAATAGATAAAGAAAAATAGAGAGATCGAGAGGATGAAGAAGTTGGCCTTGCTAACATTTCTTCTGGCACTGCTTACTTTCTCCTTTGCATGTTTTCTACAGATTGATGCACTTTCTTGTAGCCCAAGCGGCAAAATCAAGGGAAGAAAAGCACCACATGGGCAATGCAACCGCGAGAATGACTCTGATTGTTGTGTTCAAGGAAAGTTTTACCCAACTTACACATGTTCGCCTCAGGTTACCGATAATACCAAAGCAACTTTGACTCTGAATAGTTTCCAGAAGGGAGGAGATGGCGGCGGTCCATCAGAATGTGATAATCATTACCATGATGACGACACACCGGTTGTGGCACTATCTACTGGATGGTATAATGGAGGGTCACGATGCCTTAACAAAATTACTATAAGTGCTAATGGTCGAAGTGTGGAGGCCATGGTTGTCGATGAGTGTGATTCGACAATGGGATGTGACGATGAACATGATTATCAACCACCCTGTCCAAATAATATTGTTGATGCTTCAAAAGCTGTGTGGAAAGCCTTAGGGGTGCCTAAAGATAACTGGGGTGACTTGGACATTACTTGGTCTGATGCTTAGCCAAGCTTAATCAGATTGCATTTCAATTATTTGTCTCTTTTGTTCCGTGTGTGTATTTTATACCTTGCATTTGCATGGGATACTTTGTAACTATTATTTATAAAAAAACTAGCTTATAGGGTGCAAAGTACGGGTTAATTTTAAATACTTTTAAAATTATATGATTAAATAAAATAGAGTATAATAATTTATTATGGATATAATTTAACTTTGTAATATTAATTAATAAAATTAGTAGTAATAATAATAGTTATTTAATAAATGATATGTATTAATTAGAACTACTAATATAAAATCTTAATGTAAATTTGTTGTTTACGAGATTGGAAACTTGGATCTTAGGGTAATAGTTTAGATTCTATTAAAATTAAATTGTTTTTCACTACAAGAATCTCGGCTAAATTGGACTCCCAGTTAGCACTCGAATTTAGCTAAATTCGACTGCTAATTGGCAGTCGAATCTAACTTAGTGAAATTTAGTAAAAAGCAGTCGAATTTTAACAAATTCGACTGGCTAAATTCGACTGCTCAAATTTGACTGGATAAATTCGACTTTCGACTGGAATCAGTTGAATTTGTCCTCGGGTAAATTTTTGAAATTTTTGGCGAAAATTTGAATTTCCCGCCTAGCGAACTTACTTTTGACTGTTTCTAGTCAAATTTATAAAATCGACTGATCTCATTAGTGCAGTCAAATTTATAAATTCGACTGCTTTTAACGTCGAATTTATAAATTCGACTGATTTTTTGTTTATCAAATTTATAAATTCGTCAGGTTTTCCAGTCAAATTTATTGAACACCAAAATTTTTTGGTTTGTTAAATTCGACTACAAGCAATCTAATTAACATGCCATAAACAGTCCATATGCCTGCTATATTTTTTCCAGCCTGTAATGTAAACCAATCACAACCTAATTTGCAAAACAATTAGGGGATGTGGCAGAATACCAAAAATATAAACAATTAAAATATATAACCATTCAACCATCCATAAGTTTAAGTTAACAAATTACATTATCTTTTACATTAGAAGTTAGTCCCAAAAGCTTAGCATAAAAAGTCATTAATGTAGCTAACAAAATGAGCAATGCTCTATAAAGCCCAGTCACAAAAGCTTAACGTTAGTGCAGTCCAAAAGCTTCATCATAATTAAATGTTAATACAGCTAATGAAGTGGATAATTCCTCGCATCTTGATCTTCATCGTCGTCTCCGTCTCCGTTTCCAGAGATATTGGTGTTGGTGTCGATTGGTGCCTTTTCGATACTTGTACCGTGCAATTGAATATATTAGTACAGAGATGAAAAAAATACAACAAATATCAAATTTACTCTTTATAAGTACACCATGAAATTCAGTCCTTTAAAACTATAATTAGTTATGTATTTATACTAGCTGAATTAATTGTACATACTAGCTTAATTTATTGCAGGAATTATTTTTAATATGATGCACGTACAGGTGCTTACTGCAATAAAATGAGTACTATAGAGGGCATCAACAGTTACCTCAAGGATGACCTTTTTGTACAGCACCATGGCATCAGCAACAAAGGACGATGCTAGCCGCATATACTCAAACCACGAATCCTGCTCCTTGCGGTCATAATCTCTGTTTGGAAAGGCTTCATTTGCTAATAAATGCATGCGTTCATTCAACAAGGAACGTGGCACCTCCTGCATTTCCAAGGAATGGACCAACCTATTCATATCACCTGAAACCCTTAACACAAATTGTAGTGAATCATCAGATAAATGGTGGGGAGGGGCATGCGAGTTTTGTGTGGGCTGAGATCTGGTCCACTGTGATGCCTCGTGCGATCCAAGAACCTCTGGCACTGTATGTCGAGGAAAGAGAATGATCCAAGAACCTCGTGCGATCAGATAAATTGTAGTGTATGATTCGAAAATTAGAATCATAATTGTGTTCCAGGTCCTGCGTAGATAAAAACCAGTAAACTTTTGCTAATTCTAGAAACATAACTGTTCTCATATCTATTGAACTTTTTCTAATTAGAGTTTCTTTTCGACATCAATAAATTTTATAAATTTAAGGAATTTAAGACCTGTACTCGAACTATTGGAGATTATCAAGGTCATTAATGAATCTAGGCTTCCGAATAATAAAACTACCTAAACAGAGTATAGATCAAGTTGGAGCCAGACCAGTAGACTTTTATTAACAAACTTGAATCAAACCCAGCCGAGGTCTGCTGTCTGTAGTTTAAACAAATCTTGAAATTTGTCTAAACTCGACTCTTTCAAATTAGCCTCTAATTGAGAAAATAATATGTGTTTGGATGTTGATGAGAGAGTGAGTGAGAAGGAAGAATGCTTGAACAAGTCATTACTTATATTCAAAGGAAAATTATGGTAATCAGTCATAAAGAAGAGTTGAGTTGCTGTCTGCACCAGATGGTTGTTGAGATTTATACTTGTAACCTAATGTTTACACCTAATATATTAACAAGTTGTCCATATTCAAACTGTTCTAAAGGAAGGTGTTAATAATATGAGTCAACAAGCATCCAAGTTGAGTAACTCAGGCTCAAGTCAAGAAGCAAGTGAAGAAAAATCTTAGCCATGCTCCACGTTAGCACCTTCCAGAATTAGAAATAGTTAGTTAGACTCTTGCCAGCTAAGATGTAACAAACTCTAGTAGTAGTATAAAAACTCTCTCGTGTACTCTCTCTCTCTCTCTCTGGAAAATCTCTTTCTTCTTAGAGATGTAAATACAGTTTTAGTTGCTATGAATACAGTAGTTGTTCTATTCTGTTAAACCTCCATTGATGATCAAGTTTATTCATAGTTTTACAGTAAAGATGATGAATTGTATTATGGTATCAGAGCAACCGGATACGTTTCTGGAGATTTGTTGATTGTTTTCTTCCGCAACAATACAGAAAATTCACAAAACGAAACTTATCTTGATTCTTTGAGGTATCGATTAATTTCTTCTAGTTTTCTTGTTCATTTTCAGAATGATTGTTCTGTTTTCTGAAGAAACATCGTGTTTCGATCTGATTGTTTCGATTTGATTGTTTCGATTTGAAGATTTGAGTTGATATATTGATTTCACTTCATTTCTAGTGATTAGAACACATATTCTGTTCAATTCTGGTGAAATTTTTGTTCGAATTTCACTAATATTCACTGATTCTTGTTGATTAATCTGTTTCTGGTGATTTTCGTATCTGATTCTTGTTATTAATCTGTACGGAATTGATATTTCTTGAAAGTAAATGGCTGCAACTACTACGAATGTTGATCCTTCACAAGATCCTTCATCTCACTTTTATCTGCATCCGTCTGATAATCCGGGAATGAAACTTGTTAATATGAAGTTTGATGGGAATGCTTATTCAGACTGGAAAAGGTCCATGATGATTAGCTTGAGTGCTAAAAATAAAATAGGTTTTGTGGATGGAACAGTTGTAAAACCAGTTGTTACAGACAGGAATTATAAGGCATGGGATAGATGCAATAGTATGTTGATCTCATGGTTGCTAGGTGTTCTTGATCAAGATATTGCTAGAAGTGTTCTATATTTTACAACTGCTAGAGAAATTTGGTTAAACTTAGAAGAAAGGTTTGGGCAAGCTTCTGGTACTCTCTTGTTTGCGTTAACTCAGTCATTGAATGGAATCAGGCAAGGCAATGATAGTGTCTCAAGTTACTATACCAAGATTAAGATGTTGTGGGATCAACTTGATTCGATTGATACTATTCCTGTGTGTAGTTGCACAAATTGTACGTGTAATATTACTCCTAAGTTGGTAAAATCTCAGGAAGATAGAAGGCTGGTTGAGTTTTTAATGAAACTGAATGAAGGATATGAAGTTATCAGAGGATCTATATTGGTCATGAATCCATTACCAAGTATTTCTCATGCTTATCATGTGATAATGCAAGAAGAAAATCACAAGAAGCTATATCAAGGATCACATGCTATGGAAGACTCTTTGGCAATGGCTGTTAATCGCAGGTTTAATCAAGAGAGATTCAGACCACAGTTTCAAAGGTCGTATAATTCAGACACCAGGAACACAAGTGGTTCAATGTTTTTTTGTGATCATTGCAAAATACCAGGACATACAATTCAGAGGTGCTATAAACTACATGGATTTCCAAACAATTCTAGAAATGAGAAAGAAAGGAGACAAACAGCAGCTGTTGTGCAATATGAAGAAGAACAAAATACAGATCAAAGTCCAGTGTTTACAACAGCTCAATATCAACAACTTTTGAAATTGTTTGGCAAAGATCATCATTCTGAAGAAGGGCTAGCAGCTGATTCTAACACTAATAATGCTGATAGATCTGCTAATGTTGCAGGTAAATTCTGTTTAACTTCACTAAGTGGTTCTAAGTGGATAGTTGATAGTGGTGCAACTGATCATATGTGCTTTGATTTGTCATTATTTACCCAATATAATGCAATTGAAGGCAAAGCAAGTTACATCACTATACCTAATGGAAAACAGTCATTAATCACACATGTTGGAACAGTATATGTTAATGATGATATCATTCTGCAAGATGTTCTTTATGTCCCAGAATTCAAATTTAATTTGGTTTCTATTCCTAAGATATGCAAGGATAAGAAGTGCTCAGTTGTCTTTGATGATAATTCTTGTTTTCTACAGAGCCCTTCAATGAGGACACTGCATCTTGGTAGTCTCATAGATGGGCTGTACTACTTGGAGAATAAAAATTTGCCAAGAGTACAGGTTCATTCTATGCCATCTGTAAATAATGCCATCTCTTGTACAGCACATAATAAAGATACTGTAAATACAACAAAATTGTGGCACCTCAGAATGGGTCATATGCCTGTTCAGCTCTTGAAGTATATAAAAACACTGGATTCCTCTATTGCTGGTACATTAGAGAGTATTTGTCAAATCTGTCCAAAAGCCAAGCAAACTAGGAATCCTTTCCCTTCTAGTGTTACAAAAACTACTAAAGTTTTTGATCTGATCCACATTGATACCTGGGGTCCATACAAAGATATTACATATACTGGACATAGGTTCTTTCTTACTGTGGTAGATGATTTTAGTAGGATGACTTGGGTGTTTCTCATGAAACATAAATCAGAAGCAGCTAGTATTTTGGAAAGATTTGCTCTTCATGTCAAGACTCAGTATAATGGAGTTATAAAAGTCATCAGGAGTGATAATGCAGTAGAGTTTTGTGAAGGAAAAATGAAAGAATTCTATGCATCTAATGGTATTCTTCATCAAAGAAGCTGTGTTAATTCACCACAACAGAATGGTTTAGTGGAACGGAAACATAGGCATATTTTAGAGACTTCTAGAGCTTTATTTTTCCAGGCAGGAATTCCAATTAAGTACTGGGGAGAATGTGTTTTATCAGCTATACATCTCATCAATAGAATGCCATTACAAACTTTGGGATTTATAAGCCCTTATGAGAAGTTCTTCAACTCTCCACCAGACTTAAGCCACTTAAGAGCATTTGGATGCTTGTGTTTTGCTAGTTCCAGTCCAGTTCAGAGATCCAAGTTTGATTCTAGAGCCCAGAAATGTGTTTTTATTGGATATCCTACAGGAACAAAAGGTTATAAGCTACTGGATTTAGCAACACTACATGTGTTTAATTCTAGAGATGTCACTTTTCATGAGCAACATTTTCCTTTTCATCTCAGTGCTTCTAAACACAATAAACCATCACCTTTCTTTCTGCCTAGTTGTACTGATTGTGATAGTTTTTCAGAAGCAATTCTGCCAGATGTGTTTCAATTTCCCATACCACAAACAACAGATGGTAATATTAATCCAGAACAGATAGATAATATCTTAGATATGTCTGCTTCTGAAAATTCTTCAGATAATTCTGATCATTCAGAAAATTCCTCAGATAATTCTTCTCAGAATATTCAACTTAGAAGAAGTACTAGAACTGTCAAATTGCCATCTGCTTATTCTGATTTTGTTTGTGGAACTTCTCATCATAATGTCACTGAATCACATTGGTGCAATTTGGTATCCTATTCTTCAGTACCATCTTCATTTCAGGCTATGGTGGCTCACAATACTTCTTTGGTTGAACCAACTTGTTATGCTGAAGCTGTTAAAGATTCCAGATGGGTTGAAGCAATGAATAAAGAGTTACAAGCTTTACAACTAAACAATACTTGGATATTGGTTGATCTTCCACCTGGCAAGAAAGCTATAGGATGTAAGAGGGTCTATAAAATTAAACTCAAGGTAGATGGTACTGTGGAAAGATTCAAAGCTAGGCTTGTTGCTAAAGGATATAATCAGAAATGGGGTATTGATTTTGAGGAAACTTTCTCTCCTGTTGTAAAAATGACTACAATTAGATGTTTAATTGCAATTGCAGCTCATAAAGGATGGACTCTTTCCCAGTTGGATGTTAATAATGCATTTTTACATGGTGATCTCCTAGAGGAAGTATACATGCTGGTTCCTGAAGGTCTCTCTAATCCATACAATCAAGTTTGCAGACTCATTAAATCATTGTATGGATTAAGGCAGGCATCAAGACAATGGTTTGCTAAGCTTGTTGGAGAATTATTGAAGAAAGGTTTTGTTCAATCTAAGAATGATTATTCACTCTTTATCAGGAATGTTGATGGTAACATGACAGTTGCAGCTGTGTATGTAGATGATATCATTCTTACAGGAAATGATGTTCAAGGCATTTTTGATATCAAGCTACATTTGGACAAAACTTTCAGTATTAAAGATTTAGGCAAATTGAGTTTTTTCTTGGGAATTGAAATTGCTCATGTTGATTCAGGTATTATCTTAACTCAGAAAAAGTTTACTCATGAATTACTCAAAGAAGCTGGTATTGCTGCAGACAAGAAAGCAATTACTCCTCTACCTTTGAACTTGAAATTAAAAGCTGAAGAAGGAGAATTGTACTCAGAACCAAGTGTTTATAGATGTCTTGTTGGAAAACTTAATTTCCTAACACATACAAGACCTGATCTTGCTTATACAGTACAACACTTGAGTCAGTTTCTACAATCACCTAGAATACCTCATTACAGAGCCTTATTACATGTTCTATATTATGTCTCTTCAACAGCAGGGCAAGGTATTTTACTAAAAGGATCTGAGCAGTTGACTTTGCAAGCCTTTTCTGACTCTGATTGGGGTGCATGCCCTGATTCTAGAAGATCAATATCTGGCTATGTTATGTTGCTTGGAAATTCACCTGTCAGCTGGAAATCTAAGAAACAAAGTACTGTTTCCAGAAGTTCCTCTGAAGCAGAATATCGATCAATGGCTTCAGCAGCATCAGAGGTTGCTTGGATGGTTAGATTACTTGAAGAATTTGGAGTTACAAATCTTAAACCTGTCACTTTGCACTGTGACAACCAAAGTGCCATCCACATTGCTAAGAATCCTGTTCATCACGAGAGAACAAAACACATTGAAATAGATGTGCATTTCACACGAGACAAAGTATTAGAAGGATTGTTACAGATTACTTATCTTCCAACTACATCTCAACTTGCTGATGTCTTTACTAAGGTTTTACCCTCAACTCAGTTTCAACATTTGTTAACCAAACTTGGCATGACAAATTGTCAGCCATGTTTGAGGGGGGATGTTAATAATATGAGTCAACAAGCATCCAAGTTGAGTAACTCAGGCTCAAGTCAAGAAGCAAGTGAAGAAGAATCTTAGCCATGCTCCACGTCAGCACCTTCCAGAATTAGAAATAGTTAGTTAGACTCTTGCCAGCTAAGATGTAACAAACTCTAGTAGTAGTATAAAAACTCTCTCGTGTACTCTCTCTCTCTCTCTCTGGAAAATCCCTTTCTTCTTAGAGATGTAAATACAGTTTTAGTTGCTATGAATACAGTAGTTGTTCTATTCTGTTAAACCTCCATTGATGATCAAGTTTATTCATAGTTTTACAGTAAAGATGATGAATTGTATTAGAAGGAACTCAACCGGGACAGAATGACCAGGTTTGAATCTGTATAATGTACTAATTAATTAGCCCAAGCATTCTGTACATACCAATTCTATTGTTGATCATGGAATACATATAAACTAAATGTGTTTGACTCACACCTGCCATTTGCATTCTTTGTTATAATTTATTGTCTTTTTAAGTCGATGCACATGTGTGATAAACGGATTTTTAAAAGTATTGCACAATTGCGACCCTTATGCAGATAGAACACTAATGACATGTTAACAGATAAAAATAGAATATTTTTCTAAAAAAATAGATAAAAATAGATCTCACATAGACGGTGCCAGGGATAAGACAAACCTTAATTAGTTTCAGATCTTCTGGTTTGTCAAAGTGATAGACAGTATTTATAAACTCAAGATTGGAGACAGGTCTTTGCTTCTCAACCTCCATATCCTGTTTATTAGAAAAAACTAATATGAAACTCATAAAACTTGTTTACAAATCTTTTATCAAGCTACCATTATAATCTCCCTCCGTCGTTACAAATTTAATTCCGCGAAAAATTCTGTTTGCGCGAAACATTTCCCGCCTGTGTAACCAAATAAATTCGACTCGTTGAATTCGACCGCACCTCTAAAATCGATTGCTTAAATTCGAACCGCTTCAAGTCGATTTTAAGTTTGACCAATAATTAATTGGGATTGACCTTAAATTCGACTGGTTGCAGTCGAATTTAGGCCAGTCGAATTTAAGCAGTCGATTTTACCCGAGTTTTCTTATAGTGTTTCAATATTTAGTTGTTATTATAATTTCATGTTTTTTAACTTTAAAATCATAATATTTTCTTTCATTTTTTTCACTCAATAAATTTTTAATACTAAATAATTAGTTTTTATTTTTCTGATAAAATTACAAAATAATGTCTTCAAATCTCATTCATAATTTATGCTCTATGATATACAATTTTTACTATATATTTAATATCATTTAAAACATACATTATTCAAAATAATTTTGGAATGACATATTTGTCCACAACCAAATCACATAAACCACTTTACACATAAATTCCCTCGGATCGAAATATGAAAACATTTTTTCATTTTTATGGACACACAAAACATAAAATATATTCATAAAATTAACATAATGCATTATCATGCACATATATGAATATGTTAACGCTTTTCCATGTTTTTTCATGTTCTATTTCACAATCAATGAGCGTAGGGAAATTTTTAAAAGTACCCATTTTTCAATTTTTTTTTAAAAAAAATATGGTTAAAACTGTACATATGATCGTAGAGTAACTTGCAAGTAGTTGCATTTTTCCATCGTATGTTTTTCTGATAATAATATTTAAAAAAGTCCTATTTTGTTTTGTCAGTAAACAATTTCAATTGTTTCTTTTAAGTTTAAATCAACGGTCTATATATATTTAGTTAATTTATCAAGGGTCTTAGTTAAATTCTATTCCCATCCGTCCCTCTCACTTTTCTTTATAGTTATTATTTTGGGATGTCACTCTCATTTGTTTACGTTATCATAACACTACAAGAAAAATGGCCAAAACCGACCAAGTAAAACGTACCAAAAAAATTGGTCGGAAATGAGTGAGCATTTCCGAACAAGCACGAAATTGGTCGGAAATGATGCGAGTGGGGCCCAAAGTTTGCACACGTAAGCATCAATTCCTACCAATTCTTGGTCGGAAATCAAAACCTACCAATATTGGTCAGTTTTGATCAACAATTGGTCGGTTTTGGCTGTAAATTGGGCCCCACAATCCACATCATTTTCCGCCAAGAAGTTGGTCAAAAAAATTGAATTTCCCGCGCCATCAAAACCGACCAATATTGGTCGGTTTTGATCAGTGAATTTCCGTCAAAAAAATCGTGAAAAATTGAATTTCCCGCTCGATCAAAACCGACCAATATTGATCGGTTTTGGTGACATTTTGGCCGTGAAAGGACCCCACCTTCCACGTCATAATCCCTCATATTTTAAAAGAAAATTAATTTTATTTTGTCAGGGGCATTTCCTACCAATCTTGATAGGAAATGAGGCTTTTCCTTCCACGTCATCATCCTCTATTTTAGAATTTAATAAACAATTTCTTAAAAGAAAAATAATTTTATTTTTCCAGGAGCATTTCCTACCAAGATTGGTAGGAAATGAGGTCAGATGCAAATTACGTCACCCCACGTCATCAGACCAGTACATCATATTTTTATATTAATAAACAATTTCTAAAATAAAAAATATTTTATTTTTCCAGGGGCATTTCCTACCAATCTTGGTCGGTTTTGATCAGTGAATTTCCGCCAAAAATTTCATGAAAAAGTTGAATTTCCCGCTCGATCAAAACCGACCAATATTGGTCGGTTTTGATCATTGAATTTCCGCCAAAAAATTCATGAAAAAATTGAATTTCCCGCTCACATTAAAACCTACCAATATTGGTAGGAAAACATCAAAAATTTTAAAAAAATTGTTTTTAATTATAACAAACAATAAATAAATTAGTTTTTTATGGAAAAATTGGGTGAAAAATAATTTGTAAAAAATCAAATAGTGTCAAGATACATTAAAAATATTTTTCGACGACCCAACCATACGGAGGTCAAGATCCATCATTTCTAATTTTATTGCCAAAATTTCAAAAAAAAAAAATTATTTGATTAGATAATTTAACGGTCAACTACTAGATTGACTGTAACCCCTAAACAAGGATTCGTCCGGGTTTTGTGTTTCGATTTTTTAAAAAATATTTCACGACGACCCAACCATACAGAGGTCAAGATACATCATTTCTAATGTTATTGCCAAAATTTCAAAAATAAATAAATTTATTTAATAAGGTAATTTAACGGTAAACTACTAGTTTGACTATAACCCCTGAACAGGGATTCGTCCGGGTTTCGTGTTTCGATTTTTTTAAAAATATTTCTCGACGACCCAACCATACGGAGGTCAAGATCCATAATTTCTAATGTTATTGCCAAAATTTCAAAAAAAATAAACAAATTTATTTGATTAGGTAATTTAACTGTCAACTACTAGTTTGACTGTAACCCCTAAATATCTAGGGATTCGTCCGGGTTTGGTGTTTCGAATTTTTAAAAAATATTTCTCGACGACCCATCCATACGGAGGTCAAAATCCATCATTTATAATGTTATTACTAAAATTTCAAAAAAAAAATTATTTGATTAGGTAATTTAACGGTCAACTACTAGTTTGACTATAACCCCTAAACAAGGTTTCGTTAGGGTTTCGTGTTTCGATTTTTTAAAAACTATTTCTCGACGACCCAACCATACGGAGGTCAAGATCCATCATTTCAATTGTTATTGCCAAAATTTCAAAAAATAAAATAAAATTGTTTGATTTGGAAATTTAACGGTCAACTAGTAGTTTGACTATAACCACTAAAAATGGATTCGTCCGGGCTTCGTGTTTCGAATTTTTAAAAAATATTTCTCGGTGACCCAACCATACGAAGGTTAAGATCCATCATTTCTAATGTTATTGCCAATATTTCAAAATAAAATAAAATTGTTTGATTTGGTAATTTAACGGTCAACTAGTAGTTTGACTATAATCACTAAACAGGGATTCGTCCGGGTTTCGTGTTTCGATTTTTTAAAAATATTTCTCGACGACCCAACCATACGGAGGTCATGATCCATCATTTCTAATGTTATTGCCAAAATTTCAAAATAAAATAAAATTGTTTGATTTGGTAAATTTCAAATATTGGTAGGAATTGAGCACAAATTTCGTGAAAATTTCAAATTTGGCGCCGAGACCAAAATTTTCAAAAAATCCGCCCAAAACCAAAATTTCAAAAAGTCCGCCCAAACTTATAACCTACCACAATTCGTAGGAAATAGGTCACTTGAACCTCTATAAACAACTTTCTTCTTTCTTTTCACTTTCATTTTATTCTTCTCCACCAAACTACTTTCTTCTCTCTTTTTCACTTCTCCTTCATCTCTTTCATTTTAACCATCTCAAATATCAAGGTATAAATCTTATCCTTCCTACATATGTGTTTTTAATATTCTTTTTCTTATTGATTAGTTCATATATTCATTTTTTGATGATGATTTATGTAATTTGTTCTTTGTTTTTCAAATGAACTTGATATTTTACAATCATGTACTATTTATGAACTACATGTATTCATTGTTTATGGGTGTGTATAATTGATACTAATTAACTATTCACACTTTTATTTACGTAGATTGTTGAAGGTGAACATGGTGGTGTCTAGGCCAAGAAAACGGTAAAAACAAGATGAAGATAACAAAATTACGAAGAATGAAGGCCAACGATTCAACAATGATGGAAACTTTGAAGATGATGAGTTTAAACTTTTTAAACATTTCCAAATTTGTTCTCATTTTTTGTAATTCGAATACTTATTTGAAGATGTAATTATAATTTCTTAATACAATGATTGTGATAATGTCAAACTATGATTTATGATAATGTATGCATTTTGGTTATGGGTGTATGCCTATGATTTAGAGATTGATTTTATTGTGCAATTTGTTCTACTTGAATATTAATGAATCACTATTTTTTTAAAAAAATCGGCCAAACAATTCCTACCAATCTAGGCTATAACCTACCAAATTAAAGTCATTTCCTACCACATTCAAGCAATTTCCTACCAAAGTTACAATGGTAGGAATTGATTGGTAGGAAATGCCAATTTACATGGCTTCTTTTGTAAAACCTACCAAATTGACATGCCTTCCGTTGGTAGGAAATAGGTCGGAAATAGTCATTGACTTTGGTCAAATGACCTATTTCCTACCAACATTGGTAGGAAATAGTCACTGACTTTGGTCAATGACCTATTTCCTACCAATATTGGTAGGATATAGGTCATTGACCAAAGTCAAAAATGACCTATTTCCTACCAATGTTGGTTGGAAATAATCATTGACTAAAATCAAAAATGACGTGGCAGAAATGACGTGGATGGGTCCCACTTGACATGTGGATGACATGTCAACATTTGGGGTCCATTTTCCGATGACGTGTCATGTGACATGTCTTGGTCCCAGGCCACGTGGCATCCCATGTGGCGAGCCACTTAGGCAGCCACATGGCATGTGGGACCTTTTGGAAAAAAACTAGCAATTCCGACCAATTAGCAATTGCGACTAGAGCAATTCCTACCATTCGAATTGGTAGGAATTGATGGCAATTCTGACCAAAAAAGGGCCAAAACCGACCAATCGCGTGGTCGGTTTTGGCCTTTTTTCTTGTAGTGTAAATAGTAAGTTTCCTCCACTATTACACCCACTACTTTCTCCTACTTTCTCATATTTAATAATAAAAAATACAATTACACCCACTACTTTCATCCACTATCTCATCTATTAAATATTGATAGGTCCCACCACTTTACCCTTGCATTATCTTCGTCTCCGTGTCCCGTCCAATGTAAACAACTGAGGGGGAGAGAGGGAGTATTGTATTAGCTTATAGCCCATGCCCGTGCAAACTACAAGTTAATTTTTTTAATTTACTTTTATAGTGTAGTATATTTATTAATTGTACTATAATATTATATAATATTATTTTAAATATGTTGTTGGAGTGATTCGAAACTAAAACCTTTGAATAACAACTTTTAGTATTACATCTAAGCAGTGGGAATCGAAACTCCAACCTTTCTATATAACATCTTTTAGTAATAATTTTAAATATAATCTTGTTGGTGGGAATCAAACCTTCGCAATACATAAAATTTCTAGTATTGTATCGAACAACCATTATTTATTTGAGTTGCAAATCTAACTATTGTAAATGAAAGAGTTAGGGATAACCATGCCAAACATGAGAGTTAACCAAATTATAAAATACTAGCTTATAACTCATGCAAATAACCGGCTATCATATATTATTATTATGAATTAATGTAATAGTTATTTGATTTAATATAAAATTTTAATTTTTTTAATAAATTTGATTATTAATTTTAAATTTACATATGTTCCATACTTAATTTCATAACATAATAAATACCATTAATTTAACGTTAATTTTAAATTTATTGTTAAATATCTTAAGAATGCAATAGATTATTTTAACAAATTATTTAGTGTAACCTAAAAATCGTAGAAGAAAGAATCGTAGGAAAAAGTGTGTGCCGGCGATTTGACTAATCAAGATATAATTGAAAATGTTTATAGTTCTATAAAACATGCGATTTTTTATTTGTGATAAATTTTATATGATTTTATTGAATTTGGAATTTTTAATACATTTTTTTTTAATTTTAAAAATATTTTTTTGTGCCATATTGTTAAATATTTTTGTTAATAATAAATAAATTAATATTTTTAATATATAATTCTTTTAATTGTTATTTTTAGGAAGGTGTTAACAAATTTTTGAAAGCAACCAACTAACCAAATATGATTTGTTGTTTTGCTTATAATGGTATAGTATAAATTTAGGAAGGGTTGACAATTTTTTTTGGAAGATGTTAACAATATACCTTACATTACTTATAATTAGGAAGGTGTTAACAATGTTTTGGAAAGACGTTAAACTATTAATCGTAATCAAATATACTTGTTTTGTTTATAATAATATAAAAACTTAGTAAAAGTAAAAGTGTTACTTCCAATAACGAGGCACGATCCAAATTCACTGAATAAATTTTTTGAATGATTTTTTCGACGTTTTGAATGATTTTTTCGACGATCGAACCGTACGGATATTAATAAACACTCATTTGGTGTTGGTAAAAAATAATCTAAAAATAAAAAGGTCGGGTTGTACGAGATTTTAACAAAAACGAAGTTTAACGATTTAAAAGTGTAAAACTTTGCACAACGGTTTTTATGAAAAACTTTTGTTGTTGTGTAAAAACCGTTGTCTGAATATTTTTTTATTTCCCACCAAATCCAATTCAGATTTTTTCAGTATTTCCCACCAAATTAAATTCAAATTATTTCATTATTTCCTACCAAATATTTCATTATTTCCCACCAAACATTTCTTTATTTCCAACCAAATTATTCAATTCAAATTTTTCTGTAGTTCAGATAACGGTTTTATAAAACCGTTGTCTAGTAAGGCTATAGTTAGACAACTCTTGAGTAAAAACTGTTGTCTCAAGCCACATTATGTACAACCGTTTATTATGAATTAAAACATACTTGTGTTAATACACGTTACACAATACCACCGTAAACTACCATTGTCTCATCTAACCAAAGGGGCACGAGTTAGACAACGTTTTTAAAAATGTTGAATAACCATTGTCGGCAGCTGAAAGACAAAATGCTTTTTCGTTAGCTAACAGTTCACGGTTGTTAAATTTTTTGGGACAGCAGTGTTTTTAGAGACCATTGTATAACATGTGTTGTCTGATTCGATTTCTGGCGTAGTGTGTGTATTCTGATTCGTTTTTTCTTATGAACACTTTGCCTTATATTATACTATGTATTTGTATTACAATATAAATCATTTTCATACGTTAACATTAACCATGTGATTTGTTTTTTTTTTTTTTGTGAATGGTTAGTTTCGTTATGCACTTTGTCCCTAATGTACATGATTATTATTATGTTCTTTAATCTTACATGATTTAATTTTGATATAGGATTAAATTATTAATCTTGTTAATAATTATTGTGGCTGTTGATATAATAGGGAAATTTGATTAGCATACAATGCTACACACGGAGCAAGGAATATTGTTATAATTATGTTTTAGATAACAATTTTATGATGTCTACCTTGTATAATTGTTTTCGCGTTTTTTGGATAAATGTCAAGAAATTTGATTACACATGTATTGGCATCATTTGTAATGCTTGGATCCGAAAAATGAGAAATAAATTAATTTCGAATAATTTGGAAGTTTTCGTTGAAATATACGGAATTGTACTAGAGAATTTTTTTAGTAAAACTCTAAAAGGGGAGTATAAAAATTGTAAATAATAATTGGGTGTAAATTAGGAATTATGGTTAAAATAGACGATACCGTATTAATAGAGAGAATTTTATTAATGCTTGGAAATTGAGCATAAATATTAATAGTGAGTTGGCTATATATATATGAAAAATGGAATGGAATAATTTCAACAAATTTGTAATAACGAAAAATACAAATTTTACCAGAATTGGTAAATATTGGTTATGTCTGAAATGGTTGTTGAAAAAAAAAATTAATAATATTAATAATATTGCCAACATTACTAGTTGGAGCCAGAAAATTAAATTTGATTTATTTTTATAGATTGAAATAAAATGTTTCGAGATAATTTGGAATTTGTTGTTGAAGAGAAATGACACTCAACAAAAGATTTTTTTTTTGTGATGCTTAGAATAGAGAGCACGTCAAATATTAGTTTGCCGACAAGCAACTGCAACTATTTGACTGAGTTAGAGGAACTCGAGAAAAGAATAATTAAGGGCAAGCCTTAAAGAAAAAGATCATTGACACCCTTTTTTTTTGGTAAGCTAGAAATTCATTAAGGAAAAGAGAGTAACAAAGAGCAGGAGAGTGACCTCGTCAAATCACAAATCAGACCAACAAAGATAGACTACTGCAAACTGCCAACTACAACTGCAAACTACTAAACTAATACTGACCTAGGCCATAAGACACACAGCTAGAATTAAAACTCAACTAACAACCAACCTAACAACATGGGACTTAATTAAACTATTATTCCATCGGCCATTTCTGCATCCTGGTCTTCTCCCTCCAATTCATCCTCCTGGAAGACTGCATCAACATTCACCCCTGGGTGATCCATGAACACTTGGTCACCACCAACTCCTTGCAAGCTACCCTCTTTAGCTATTACTGCTTGGTTAAGCACATACAGTTCATCTTCTGGTAACGCCACCTCATTGAACACATGGCCATGACATCCAAGGCCAAGATTAAGATCAATCAACTCCCTCATTTTCCCAATCGGGTCACCCAGAATTACCATTCCATTAAGATGACGAGCCCCAGTTGACGCCATGTATATAGGCACTTTGTTTCTTTTAGAGAAAACATACTTAATCCTGCACTGCCAGCATTTATCTTGCTTTCTTGTCACGTCTGTTGGACAATGCTTTCCACTTCTGCAGGCACACCGTGTTTATAGAATTTTAAAGTGGCAAATGCTTCAAGGTTATCAGTTTCAAGGATAACTCGATGACCTCCTTCCCAGAATGCTCTTCTCATGCCAATGAAAATCGCCCAAAGTTGGTTGTGGAATGGTGACAAGTTAGGGATGGTGCCCATAACACCTCTGATCATGTAACCGTTTGAGCCTCTGATAATGGCTGCCAACCCAGAGATATTCCCATTAGGCAAGGGAGTCTGAAAAGAAATACCATGGGTATTGACTTTGATCACCCCTTGAGCAGGCAACTACTCTGAGAAAATAAGAATGGGGACTAAGCTGAAATCTGCTATAAGAGCTTAACCAGATATATAGGCCTTTAGACATTGCGCATGCAACTTCTTTTGGTATTTCGAAGTATATCATTATGACACTCGCATAGGATATCACAGAGAGATGTTGGTCTCTGTTAGCAGCAAATCTGTCAGGTGAGAGAAATAGAATCTTGCATGGGGAAGTAGTAGGTATAGGTACCATAATGACCCAAACTGCATGCATTATGTATAATCTGAGTATTTGAATTTTTATATCCATCTAGATATCAACTTCAAACGATTAATACCCTCATTTGCAAGATTATTAGCATTACTATTCGATCCATTCTCTCTTAATCCATTTAAACTCAACCTTTGAGGAGAGAAAAAACCAATTTGAAAGATCCCAATTAATTGTCGATTTGTGAGGGAGGTCAGCCTTAACCACAAGAATATCCTTAACAAGCACTTGGGAGTCCAAACAGATATGAAAACAGCTATCAACAGCCTTATGCTTAATCGCTGAACATACAAAGCACACAGCTTCTCTTTCCGTTTCTAGTGGAGATAATCCTGAACTAGGACCAGAAAATATAAATTCCACTTGCTTTGATTTATTCAAATTTATCCCTCCAATATACCATTCCAAGCACCATCCACAAGAGCTATGAAACTATACTTGTGAAGATTTTCCTCTAAGAAAAGTTGCCAGCTGGACCAAACATGATGATTGATTGCAGCTCGAGGGTCACATGACCAAAGATTCTCGTTAACTAACGAAATGAGATTGGCATTAAAAGCCCAAGACCTGGTTCTTAATTTAACTAAATGGAGAATAACGAGATTTGTCATTTTCTTGTTTTCAAACACAACACTATTATGACCCAGCCAAATGGACCATAATATTGCAGCTATGGACATTTTCCAGATCTTTGGACACTGTGACCCCCTTACCATTTTCAATATCTTCCAATCATTAAACTCACAATCCTTTCGAATAGGGTCAGAAACTGGAATATCCCACCATTTAAAAAATACATTCCAAATGTCTTGTACCTCACTACATTTCCAAAAAATATGACTAATATCTTCATCTGATGAGTTACATGTCATGCAACGACCGTCACCTTTCCGAGTTCTTGAGAAAATCAGAGCTTTTGTAGGAAGGATGTTTTTTGCAACTTTCCATAATAAAATCTTAATACGACCTGGAACTTTATTTTTCCAAATTAAATCCCAGTCTTCTTCACTAATATGTGTTCTAATCAGGAGCTTGTAAGCATCTTTAATAGAGAAACATGCATTGTTATGTGACCAAAAGACTACATCATTGATCTCCCTGAGGTGGGTTTGAAGGATGATGCTTTTTAGAACAGCCACAGAGTTTTGTTCCCATGCCCTAAGTGGTCTTCTCCAAACCAAAGCAGGATCTATATTTCCATCAGAGATAAGATAATGCATTCTGCTTAGCTTGATTTCTTAGTCTATTGCTAGAAGGAACAATCTTGGAAACAATACCGCTAGGGTACTATTCTGCCACCAATAATCCGACCAGAACATAATCGAGTCACCATTACCCACTTTCCACTTGAAAGAACTAGGGAGAAAGCACGGGTTAGCACGGCCTACCTCTAGAATACTTTTCATTGTTGGGGACACTTTATCATTATTCTGAGGATATACATTGATCAAATGAGTACCATATTTCTCGCTAACAAACAACCACTAGAGTTTATTTCTAACTGTATGAAAACGCCACCACCATTTGGCTAAGAAGGCTGTATTTTTTTCCTCTAAATCCACCACACCCAACCCCCCTTTACTTCTTTACCAGCACACTTTGTCCCAACTCAGCAAATGCATCCTTTTTTTCCATGGTCAGAACTAGATTTACACCAAAGAAATGTACGACGAATATTATCCAATTCAGCAATCACCATCTTCGGGATATTAAAATTAAACCAATAATTTGGGAGAGCGTCCAAGCAAGATTTAATCAAGATCACTCATCCAGCAGTATTGAGAGATTGACATTTCCATTGTGTCAATCTATTCTTGAAATGGGTTACTAACGGATCCCAAAAACTCTTTGATTTAACACTTTTACCAATGGTTGCACCTAAATAAGAAAACAGAACCATTCCCACTTGACATCCTAAGGCCAGTGCCCAAGGCTTAACTATTTCCAGGTTATTTCTGGCTTCAAAAATCTGACTCTTGTTGAAATTTATGCTCAACCCAGACATGACTTGAAATAGCTGTAAAACCTTTTTAACTCCTAAGATCGAAGTTGTATATGCTTTAATAAACAGGATGGTATCGTCTGCATATTGAAGGTGAGAAATCGATCTTCTCCCATTTTTAAAAGTGGCACCTTCAAAAACCTTTTTCTGCATGGCTATCTCCAACAAAACGTGGAGTACGTACTTCACTCACGAGAATTAATAAGAATGGGGCCAACGAATCACCTTGACGTAAACCACATTTAGGGATAAATTCTCTAGTAGGGGAGCCATTCACCAAAATCAATATTCTACTGGAATGTAAATTAAATAGAAGAGATCCATGAATTCCATTTCTGACCAAACCCCAAGCAGCTGAGCACCTGTAATAAAAAACCCCAATTAACAGAATCATATGCCTTTGCAAAATCTAGTTTCAAAATGATTCCATCACAAATTCCCTTCTGCATATCTTTCACTACTTCATTAGCAATTAAGATTCCTTCAGAGATATTTCTTCATTTCACAAATGTTGACTGAGAATTAGAAACCAGTGGATCAATGACTTTTGAGACTCTATTAGCCAGAACTTTAAGAAGAATTTTGAAAGATGTGTTAATCAGACTTATCGGACAGAAATTCGAAACAGATTCTGGGTTCGGGGTCTTAGGGATCAAGGTAAAGAACGAGGAGTTGCTTCCTCTAGGAATGAGACCATCCTCAAAAAAGTCTTCAAAGAATTTGATAATATCTCCAGAAATGACATTCCACAAAGATTTTAGCCATCCTGCATTCAACCCGCCTGGACCACGCGCTTAAGATTTGGACATTCTTGAAGACCCACCCAAATCTCTTCTTTAGAAAATTTCCTCTCCATCCATTTGGCCTGGGACGTCGAGATTCTATTCTTCAGGATACAATCTAAGTTAAAAATATGTTCATCTCCTTTTCTGCCAAAGAACCTACGATAATGCTCGAAGAACACATTTTTAACGGCTTCCGGATCCGTAACTCTCACCCCTATCCATCACAAATTTAATAGAGTTGCCAATTGATCTGAATTTAACTGCCTGATGAAAAAATCTAGAGTTTCAATCCCCTTCCGTATCCCATTTAATCCGAGAATTCTGAATGAGCATGGCTGTCTTTTCCTTATAAAGAGATTGAAGTTCCTAAAAAACCTTGGACTGTTATGATTATAGGAGCTACTGAGATGGACTCTCTCAAGTTCTTCTTTTTCTTTTATCTTGACGTTAATATCTCCATTGACATCTAGGTTCCACTTTTTAATCACATTCTTGATATTCTTCAGAGTAACCCACAGTGACTCGCTATTATTTGGCAAGGATTGATCATTAATCAAACTTCTAAGTTTCTCATTTTGAATCCAAATCTTGAAAGCTTTGAAAGGTTTACTATCCCAGTTGACCACCTTGGTTAACAAAAGAAGCGGTCTGGATCCAAATGTTTTCTTGGTAAACTTATAAGATACCATTGTAACCCATCATTCCATTCTTGATTTACGATTGCTCTATCAATTCTACTCTTCTTCCCTTGCGGACCAAACCATGTATATTTTGAAGACGATAACGGCACATCCCAGGCGAGTTAATAGGAGAGTTAATCAAAGTTAACATCTCAGGCGGCTGCCTTACAATCGGAGCATGCTTTTGACATATGTCACACCTCTTGACATAATTCTGCGCATCGGCCAACATCTCTGGCCAATAGAATCCCAGACGAGTGATCTTGTGGGCTAGGGCTTTGTCCCCCAAGTGTTATCCGCAGATCCCTTCATGAACCTCTTCCAATGCTTCCTTTGCCTCTTGGGGCCTCAAACACTTCAAATATGGGATGACAAACGATCTCTTGTAAAGGATACCTTCGATCAAGGCATATCTCAATGCTCTCATTGACAGCTTTCGTGCCTCCAAGCACTACACCAAAAAAGGCCTACGGCAACACCAAAAAAATGTTGCCGTAGGCCCGAAATATGTTGCCTTAGGCCCAAAAAACCCCAAAGGCAACATTTTCCTGGTGTTGCTATTAAGTGTTGCTATTTTTGCCGTTGCCTTTGGGGTCAAAGGCAACATTCTACTGCTCTATGGCAACATCAATTTTTTGTTGGCGTAGACTAACTATGGCAACAATATTATCAGTTTTTAACAACATGATATTATGTTGCCTTTGGGTTAAACATTTTGGAAAAAAGTGGGGCCCACTTGCTCTGCCAACACAATTTTTGTCTACTGCAACATTTTTTGGTACCTTTTTTAACATTAATTGTCCTTTTTACCAACACTTTATCGCATCAATGGCAACACTTTTCTATTTACGACAAAAATACACAATTTGAATGAATATATGCATTTCCAAATTAACCAAAAAAATAAAATTACAATAGTCCATAATCCTTAACCCCAAATAAAACATTACATCCACTACAATAATTACAACATGCAATTGTCATCAATCTTGAAATAATGCGTCGTGTGGTCTACAACCTGCAAACAAAACAATGTAGAATCAATTAGGTGTATACCATACACATTAATATTAAGCAATAAGAATGTATTCAGCCTATTATTTTGGTATAACACTTGCTTGTAAAAGATTCTCAGGGAATCGTTACGTCACAATGTCACAAGCTAGATGAAGTTTTTACCAATTTTATCAAAAAAAAATGCAAGCATTCATAATGCTTCTTAAAGTGTCAATGCTCTTCAGCCTTCCATAATACAGTATATAATGTTGCAAGCAGCTTGCAATCTATTGTTTATATTGTAAGTGCAAACTCTCTTAATCAACTAACACTTTCACTAAAAAGAAAGTATACCGAGATGGGGGAAACTTATTTTTATAAATTAATAATCTTCATTATGCTAAGCATAGTTAATATATCTAATATTGAATAGGATATATAAGAGCATTGAAGGAGAGAAACTGGTGAGATAGTTCAACGAATTAAATGCAAAAAAAGATAAGCATGGACCAAACAGCGAGAGAACACTCACATTGGTGTTGCCGAGTTCAAGCTTGTAAAATCCCATCTCTTGGTGCTAAAATAGTGGCCCAGCATGCCAAGTACCAACACTCAGCTTCATAAACTTAGGACCAGAAAATCAAAAAGCACAAACATCTTCAATTGCAGGCGGCACATAGAAATGAAGAGCACGAGCTTCATCAGCTGATTTATCGCAACGATTTTTTTGAAAAACATAATATAACCACATGCAATCAGATATTGAGAAAAATGTTTGATTGAAAACAAAGTTCAGATGATCATTTCAGAATACGTGACAGGAATCAGAGAAAAAAACAAGCTTAAAAAGTCCAACTTATGACGTGGTCCCGTTCTTTTCTTATCAGCTGGTGGGGGAGGCAACGTAAAACTTTCATAGGGATTTCGTGGGGGAAGGGTATAGCCTTTAAATTAAACAGGAGTTGGGGGAGGCTGAGCCATAATATTTCCATTTCACTTTGTACAAAATAATTTAATTACATATGTGTAAACTGATCAACATTATTTGGTGACAAATAACTATGCTTGCCTAATTTAGAAGTGTCATTTGCCAAGCTGGAATCTGGATGCCCTCCTGTCCATCTATACGTAACTCGAAATGATCCAAAATTACAGCATTTAGTCAAGGTAAATAATAATTTCATTTATCTTATATCATATCATCAGCAACAGCTTTGAACGCAACATAGGGGGAGGTCATGCAAAAATGAAATCAAAGGCAATCAAAAATATGCCTGCTAACTAAATTGCAAAGAACTATTACTTAACTTTAGTTAAAAAATTCAGGCAGCAAACAACTTCTACTGTTCAAGAGTGGAAATGATATGGCTGTTAGACAATCATATAATCAATTATTGTCATTATTTTTACCACAGAGAGTGAGCAATAAGAACATATGACCTACAGAAATTAAGAACATAAATGAAGCTCAACTTCTACATTTCAAATTTCCTAACTCGAAAGTTGAGGATGATATTTAACGTAAGCCAAAAACTATTTGTGGACAACAAACAATCCCCACCTCTGCTCACCAAATGAGCTCCTGACCAACTTTAATTTCCATCCACCAATCATAATAGTCTTCCTGAATAATTTTATCGATAAATACAAAACCAGTTAAAAAAAATTATAAATATACAGCATGGTAAAAGAAATTATTAAAGAATACTATGGTTTGATCTTCTACAGTAACCTTACTCACATAATACGTGACACGAACCAACTAAACTTCAAATAAATATGGCAAAGCAGGTGTAAGCGGAATAATACAGAGACAAAATAAAGAGGCATAAATAACAAGGAGAGTTCTGTGTTAATACCCTAAATTGAACCCGATTGAAACCCAACCTTTGCCATAACAAAGCCCTAAATTGAACATCCAACCTTTTAATTCTACTTACGAGCCCACAACATACAGAAGTTGAATTTAGAATTTATAAAACTGCGGGTACCCAATATTTGCTTAATAATTGTAGTAAAGTTGAATAGTATTTATAGCCATATTCATGTACACTATAAAATAGATCTACATTCAACTCTTTCCACCATGATTAAACAAGAAACTCATTTTAGTTCAAGTAATTTTGTGCACAATAAAGAATCAAGATGTCAATTACATTATAAACGTTTTTAACAAAATGTGTTATTATGTTCTAGGGTTATATAATGTATCCCCTGTCTTGCAACAAAGAATGTCTTATGTTATCCTTTAAGGTAAGATGACGCAGCCAGAATTTTGACAAAAAAATAAAGAGCAATATCCTACAATCTTTCTTTCGAAAAAGAGTCGCTCCTGTGATATTGTGGCAGTTCTGTTGTCCATACTAGAAACAGATTCTTTCTTCATATTCATTGTGGGTAACATATGTCCTTGTGCATTAGAATTGACTTGCTTCCATTCCATACTGACAATACTCTTGCACTGCCTGATTAGCTTATATCCCGGCCTATCAAAGCAAACAAAACAAATATCTCAAAACTTGTTATAATTAGACCATTCTAGCTCTATTTAATTGAAAATAAACACAAAGTCTAAATTTGAACCCGATTGAAACCCCAAATTGACCCGACCCGATTGAAGCCCTAAATTGATCCGATCTGATTGAAGTCTTGATCCGATCTGATTGAAGTCTAATTCGAAAACAATCTTGAGACAGAAAAACGCCCAAATTATTGGAAACAAATACTAAACTAAAGGCAAAAATTAAACCGGTTGAACCCAAATTGAACCATTGAAGCAGCCAAGAACGTTAGAGATGTGCATATAGAGAGTGTAGAGAATGTGTGAGAGAGAGGGGAGAGGGGATAGAGGAGAGTGGAGAGTGTAAATGTGTACGAAGCAGCGGAGAGTTTAGCACGGAGAGAGGGGAGACCGAGAGAGGAGTACTAAGTGTGAAAAAGTGGAAAGTGTTAAAAGAGATGGAGGTCTTTACTAGTCAAAAGAACGGGCGGGCTTTTTGCCGCTCAACAATTTGGCCCAAATTTTCAATCTTTTGTTTGTTAAAAGGAAAAAATAATTTAATTTTCTATTCCTTTATTTATTTAAAAAACAATTTAATTTTTATTATGTATTTAATTATTTTTTATCTAATGTGAAATAATATATTCAAATATTTTCAATAAAATACGAAAATATTTTTTTAATAAAATACTAAAATGCATTTAGAAAAAAATCATTTTAGAAATTATGTTTAATAATATTTAATGAATATAAAAATAAAATTATGCACCTTAAAATGTCTTAACATTTTTAATGAAATACTCACTTTTAGTGGAATATTCTTGATTTTCAAAAAACTTCTTGATTATTTTAATCCAAATAATTAATTTTCAGGTGAAAAAAGGTTACAATTTTTATTTTAAGTAGAAAATGTAAAATTTTGTTCATTGCAAAATTATGGCAACACAATTTGATACCTACAGCAACATGCAAACACTTTTATTCCATGACAACATATTTTTGCTATCTGAGGCAACATAAAAATGACAATGTTGTCTTAGCCAAAAACATGCATGGCAAAGGCAACATATCCTATGGCAACACAGGCTCTAAATGTGGTCGTAGGCCTTTTATGGTGTAGTGAAGGCATTGTCAGGGAGCCATCCGGTTTCGAGGTGAGCTTTGATAGGATACATCCAGCAGCTTCCTACATCAATTGGTGCCACCAACTTAGAGTTGATGGTCGGGGCCTTCAGGACCTGGAAGTAAACACTCCCTGCATAATTCTCGATGTCAGAAGAAGCGAACTTGGACAAGGCATCAGCCTTAACGTTTTCTTCCCTCGGAATATGCTCCACATAGCACTCATCAAACTGAGTCATAACAGCCTTCACAACTCTCAGATATTTCGCTTGCGACACTACAAGCCTTGAGTCTCCACAAACTTTGAGGTTCTTAACCCTTATGATTCTGGCCAAGCCCAAACCAGCTATCAATGCCTCATACTCTGCTTCATTGTTGGTGGTAGAAAAATCCAACTTCAAAGCGTACTCAACTATGAACCCATCGGGGCTTTGAAGAAGCAAACCTACACCACTAGATTTTGTTTTTGATGCTCCATCAAAATAGAGCACCCAATACTCCTTCAAATCGGGTACAAGTTCCTCATCTTTATCTTCTTTCCCAAGGGTAGTCACTATCTCCTGCCCCCCCGACTTTTTGGTTATTAATAGTACATTCAACCATGAAGTCAGCCAATGCCTGAGTCTTGATGGCTGTTCGAGGCTTATACTTGATGTCAAATTCTCCAAGTTCGATCGCCCACTTAATCAGCCTTGCACTAGCCTTCGGGCCATGCAATATGTTCCTCAACTGTTGGTCCGTCAGGATTTCAATCTTGTGTGCCTGGATGTATGATCATAGCTTCCTTGAGGATGTTATCAATGCCAAAGCAAACTTCTCGATAGGTGAGTAATTCAACTCAGCCCCATGCAACACCTTGCTCACGTAGTAGATGGGTTTCTAAACCTTATTCTCTTCACGAACGAGGACGGCACTCAATGCTTGTTCAGATACCGCCAAGTATAGATAAAGAGTCTCTCCGGGACTAGGTTTGGCTAACAACGGGGCCTCTGCCATGTACTTCTTCAGCTGTTCAAAGGCCTCTTGGCTCTTTGGAGTCCACTCAAAATTTTTCATATTCTTCAATGCTTGAAAGAAAGGCAAGCATTTGTCACCAGACTTGGAGATAAATCTCCCTAAGGCTGCAACTCGGCCAGTCAACTTCTGTACATCTTGTATAGAGCGGGGTGGTTCCATGTCCAGAATCGCTTTGATCTTGTCAGGGTTGGCCTCTTTGCCTCTCTTCGAAACCATCAGACCCAAAAAATTTCCTGATCTAACTCCAAAAGCAAACTTGGCTGGATTCAACATCATCTTGTGGTGCTTAATGTGATCTACCTTGCACAGGCTCTTTACTGTTAACATGTCATCAACATATACCTCCATGGTTTTTCCAATCAGATGGGCGAATATCTTGTTCACCAATCGTTGGTAAGTTGTGCCTGCATTCTTTAGACCAAAAGCCATAACAAGATAGCAGAAAACACCAAAGTCAGTTATGAAAGATACCTTTAGGATGTCATCCTTGTGCATCTTGATCTGATTGTAGCCGCGGAACCCGGCCATGAAGCTCAACATCTCATGTCCAACTGTGGCATCTATCAACATGTTTATCCTTGGTAGGGGAAAACAATCCTTTGGACATGCGTCATTCAAATCGGTGAAGTCTTTGCACATCCTCCACTTCCCATTCGCCTTCTTGACCATCACAGGGTTAGCTAACCATTCGGTGAACTGAATCTCTTCAATAAACCGAGCCTCTAGGAGCTTGTCAACTTCTTGCTTAATGGTCTTTTGCCTTTCAGGAGAAAAATTCCTCTTCTTCTGTTTTATTGTTTTCCGCTCAGGGTCAACATTCAACCTGTGAGTTATGAGTTGGGGATCAATCCCTGGCATATCAGCTGCAGTCCAAGCAAACACATCACTGTTCTCTTGCAATAATGTCGTCAACTTGCTTTTCAAAGGTTCCTTCAATAAAGCTCCTATATAAGTAACTTTCTCAGGATCGCCCAGCTCTAGAGGTATGGGGACCAAATCCTCTGCTGGCTTCCCTCGGTGTTCATCATCACCACGGACATCCATGTCTTCAATCGGGAGTACCTGCCCCCCGACTCCATCAGCTCTTAAAACAGATACATAACAACTTCTTGCCATCTTCTGGTCACCTTTTTGTTCTCCGACTCCATTTCGGGTTGGAAACTTAATCTTCATTTGGTTAGTTGAGGCAACAGCCTTGAACGCATGAAGTCCAGTTCTTCCTAAGATTGCGTTATAAGTTGAGGCCGCCTTAATTACCATAAAGTTAAACATCTGAGTAGCCTCCTTAGGTTCTTGCCCGATCGTCATGGGCAGCTGGATAGTCCCTTCTACCTTGGACTCAACTCCATTAAACCTGTAGATTCCCATTTTCACGAATGCATCATGAAACAAAATATCAACAGAAGCCCCATCGTCTATCAAGACTCGCTTCCCCTCTGAGTTCCATTACAGGAGTTATGACCAATGGGTCGTCATAGGGGAACTTCACCCCTTCAAGGTTAGAGTCATCAAACCCAATTGCAATTTCAGTACTAGCAATTTTAGGGGCCTCTCCCACGATGTGCATCACCTCTCTGGCATACGCCTTTCGAGAGTTTTGAGATGTGCCGGCCGCTGTCGGGCCTCCCCAAATCATGTTGATAACTAGCCCTCGGGGTTGTGTGTTATGATCACAATCATTATCCCTTCTATCATTGTCTCTCCTATCGTAATCACTTCTTTGGGTTCCACGATCTTCACCCTTAGTGAATTTACCCAGTTTTCCTTTGCGAATCAGGAACTCAATCTCGTCCTTCAACTGTCTACAATCATCCGTATCATGTCCCACATCTCGGTGGAACCTACAGTATTGATCCTTGTTTTTCTTTGCGGGGTCACCCCTGAGTGGCTTCGGCCATCGAAAGTCCTTATCTTTCTCAATCTCTAACAAGATTTGGTACCAAATTCTTTTTTGGTGGTGATTCAGAGTCTTTGCTAGTACGGGGATACTTGTCCCTAGCATCATACTCCTGGTCTTGCTTTTGCTTCTTGGAGTCGTTGTTACCCTTGCCATTACCTCTCGCAGCTTCTTTCTTCATGCTATCCTCAGCCTTAATATACTTGTCAGCTCTTCGTTGGAGCTCGGCCATGTTTTCAGGAGGATGCTTTGCCAATGACCTTTTAAAGAATTCATCAGTGGTTCCGTGTTCCAGGGCTACCATGGCCACTTTGTTTTCCAAGTCAGTGATGTTCAATGTCTCCTTAGTGAACCTTTTGAGGTAGTCTCTCAAGTTTTCATTCTTCCCTTGCATCACGTGTACATGAGAGATGCAGAACTTTTTTCACAAACTCTGCCGCTGATGAATTGGCTAACAAAAGCGGCGCTCATCTCCTTAAAAGAGCCAATCGAAGTCGCAGGGAGGCGGCTATACCATCTTTGAGCCATGCTCGACAGAGTTTGAGGGAACGCCCTACACTTCAAGGCGTCACTTGCAGGCTACAATAGCAGTGCATTTGAGAACGTCCTGACGTGGTTCGCGGGATCACCCGTTCCATCATAAGCCTTAATTGTCGGCATCTTGAACTTCTTTGAGATACGAGCATTCATCACCTCCTCAGTAAACGGCGGTGTGGGATCATCAGGATCACCCAGTGGCATTAGATCCTTGGGGTTGCTCCTGGGGGTTTCTACCCTTGTTGTTCTTCCAGTTGGGGTGTCAGCCCTTATCTGCCTTCTTGAAGACCTTTCAAAGTCTATAATGGGAATTGGTCTCGAGGTTGGAGGGGGTTGAGTTTGATTCAACCTTGCTTGTTCTCTCGCAATATCTTCCTTTATCCTTAAAATCTCGACCTCATGAGCCTTGATTCTCTCAACAACTGTCAAAGGGGGTCCATCATGGATAGTTTGTGTTCTCCTTCTTGGTTCTCTGCTAGCACGTCGCCTCCTCGGGGCTTCATCGCGATCATCGTCGTCATCCTCAGACATCGAATCATCAGTATAGGGGCAGGAATAGTCAAAATACTCTCGATCTCGGATCTGTAAGGCATGATCGCTTGTTCTAGGATCTCGAGTAGGAGGATAGTTAGGCAGACCGTACATCGGGTTGGTGTTCATGGGGAGATCCGTAGTATGGATCTGTACCCCTGGAGGTAATGAGCGATCAGGGTTAACCAGAGGAGAAACCAACATCTGGAGAGAACTGGTTTCTTGACTTGGATGGATGACCATAGGTAATGTTCTCTCGGCATGGGGATTCGTCCCTGGAGGTTGAGAAGCTTAAGCTTGAGTGATCGCCCCTGTTATTGGGGGTACTTGCTCAGTGACAGGCGGAGCAGAGCTTAGAGGCAAGGCCTCAGTAGAAGTTGTTGTTATTCTTCGTGTGTTCACCATGGTTGATGTCTTTTTTCCACAGATGGCGCCAAATCTTGTGGAATAAAAACTAGGTTACGAAATTGTATTTAATGCTAGGGTTCGGGAGCTTCGTGCTTTAATGGTTGTTTCCGCGTTCGAGACTAACCGGTCCTCGCAGAGTGCCTACGTATCTCGTATTTAGAATCAAGCCAAAAACGTAGTTCTGAGGGTCTAGCCATTTATATAGGCTGAGAAGCCTTAGAATCGTGGTAGGGTTAGGTGACTTGGTGGGCAAGTCACCGCCTAGAAGAATGTTCTAGTCTCCTTCCATATTAGAATCAGTTTCCATGTTGAAATAGATATCTTGGAGGCTAAGTCAGACAAGAGTAATATCCTTCTTTGACTCTTATTTGCTGAGCTATTTATTACCCTTAATATCAATTATGAAATTAATATTATAAGTAGGATTTGGGCCCATCTGGTGGCCCCATGTCTGGACCATGCTGGGTCTAATTAATGGCACATTAAATGTGTCTTTAGGGCTTACTTTTAGCCCATATCATGCATCGTATTGATGATTTGTCTGCCAGGCATCCCCTCTATATCTTAATTGATACTAGCCCTGCATCGGATAATATAGTTTACTAGCTTGGATGAGTCTGTAGCGATGATGCAAGTTTCTTCTAGAATCCCTTTAATTTTGATCGCCTCCATTAGAAACAAGAGCGCATATAGTTCCACCTCCCATCCATAATAGTTTGGACATGGGCCAGAGAATATATCTTCTATCGAGCTCAACCTTTTACATAAAAATCCACCAATTTTAGAAGAGGTAGTACCGTTTGCATTCTTTTTCCATGATCCATCTATGAAGCCCACCAGGTGGCCCATTCGAAACCATTTTTCCATCATGTTATTGAAACACCACCTAGCATTATGCTTGTATGCCTTTATTAGATTTATTTCCCACTGGTTTTTGAATTCAAAGTTTATAATTCCACTAGCTTGACTCCATTCAAATGCTATTATTTTAATGAGAGACTCAATTGTTTGCAATCTTGATCTTGTATTCGAGAAAAAACACTCATTTCGTATCAACCAAAGTGTCCATAGCATTGCTAGTATACAGGTTCCACCTCCTTCTGGTGATAACTTAGAACTAAAGAAAAGCAGCACTGATTTAAGATGTTTGGACCCCTGTGATATCTGACTTATATCAAACCATGCACACATTATTTTCCAACAGGCTTTAGCAAGTATGCATTCCCAGAATAAACAATTTGTATCTTCTACTTCTGATAAGCACCACTACCATATGTTATTGTTGATGATCCCTCTATTCCTTAATAGTTTTAGCGTTGGGAGTGCATTATGTAAAGTATACCACATAAAGCTTAAGACCTTTGGGGGTGCCTTTTACTTCCACAAAGATGACCATGGCCCTGGTAGTTTTTCTTTCCTGTCCAACAGGATATACCCCATATGAGTATTATACGATCCTTGCACGACCTCCCACCCGATCTTATCTTTTTATGCGTCACAGAAAGAGATGTTGTCTTTATAATAGTATCCAATTCCGTAGCTTCAAGTACTTCCCATCCCCTAAGGTTTCTACGCCACAATTGTACATCTATCCGTTGCCTCATCTTTGAATCATATCTTGTACTGAGATTTCCTTGTCTAGGAAAAGGTCATAGAGTCTAGAGAATTTCCACTTGAGTATGATATTTTGATACCAACAATAATTCCAGAACTGTATGGTTGCTCCGTCTCCTAATTTCCATGAGAAATCCAATTCTTCGAACAATTTTAGCTCCTTATTACTTTCAACTTCTGAGATTCTCTTCATTATTGAGGAGATAGTGTTTTTTTGGGACTTAGGGTTGTAAAGGAAATCATTCACATACTTGATTTTTAGTACTCTATACCATAAGCTTCCTTGTTCTATCTTCGCTCGCCACCACCAATTTGCTAGTAAGGCATTGTTTTTGAGTTCTATATTTTTTATTCCCATGCCTCCTTTGCACTTGCTTGTGCATATCAGGTCCCCATTCATAGTGTATAGTTTCTTGGTTATGCTAGTTTGAAGTATTATCAATCTCTCTCCAATAGAATCTCCTTTTGAGAGTTCTATATTTGCCACTATACTCTTTGGCATTCTAAAAAGTGTCATCCAGTATACAGGTAGAGCATCGAATATTGCATTTATTAGAGTCATTCTCTCTGGCTTGGATAGTATGATGCACTTACATTGATAAAGTTTTGTTTTAACCTTTTTCTTTAAAGGTTTCCAAAATGCTTTTTTCTTAGGAGTACTTGCTATGGTGGCTCCTAGGTAGTTAAATGGTAATGAGCCAAGACCACACCCCAACCACCTTGACTATTCCCTGACTTCACTGGAATCTGTACCTGGAGCATATAGTTGGCTTTTTGCAAAGTTTATTTTGAGCCCTGATAAGATTTCAAATAGCGTAAGTACTATCTTAATCCTTTAATCGCACTCCATGAGTCTTCTAAGAAAATGATTGTATCGTCCGCAAATTGCTGATGAATTAGAGTGTCAAGTCCGTTCCCAATTTAACTCCCTTGATGATTCTTATTTCACTTGCCTTTTGTAATAATGCATGTAGAGTTTGGGTTACAAGAATAAATAACATAGGCGATATTGGATCTCCTTGTCTCAAACCCCTTTTGATGGAGAATTCTCTTGAAGGATTGTTATTTACTAGCATAGAATGTCTAGCAGACGAAAGGATTGAGTTAATCCACAGTCTCCATTTAGCTCCGAATCCCATTTCTCCTAGCTTGTGATCTAAAAAATCCTAGTCTATCGTGTCAAAAGCTTTCTCAAAGTCCTATTTAAGAATGATTCCTCTACAAATACCCTTTTGTACATTATGAACCACCTCATTTGTTATTAATACGCTATCTGAAATAAATCTCTCCTTAATGAATGCTGATTGTTCCTCTGCCACAAGTTTAGGTGGAAAAGATTTTTATCCAGTTTGCCAAGATCTTGAGTAGTATCTTCATTGTGCAATTTATCAGGCTAATTTGACTAAAATCTTCAACTACCAGAGAAATCACTTTTGGAATCAATGTCATGAAGGATGAGTTTAAGCCTCTTGGCAAATGAGCAGAGGTGTGGAAATCTTTGCAGATGGTATGAATGTCTTGCTCCAAAGCTTCCCAGAGAAATTTGATGTATTTTACAGTAAAGCCATCTGGTCCTGGGGCTTTGCCTGGATCCATCTTTTGTAATGCCATTGACATTTCATTTTCATCAAATGGGCCTTCAATGCTAGATGCTTCTTCAGCTGAGATTGTGGGTATATATAATTGTCCCAGACCAAAGGTGCCTCCATATGATTTCGCTCTAAAATGATTTTCAAAGTGATCTGTGAACAAATTCTTTACCTCATTAGGCTCTGATATCCACAAACCATCCTTCCATAAGCCATTGATTTGATTTCTGTTGCATCTTCTTCGCACTTGTGCATGGAAAAATTTTGAGTTTTTGTCACCCTCTTTCAACCATAATTCTCTTGTTTTTTGTTTGAGTATGGATTTTCTCGATAGATATTCTTTTCTGAGCAGAGATTCAATACTTTTCCGATCTTCAGTTGAGATACCTTGATCTTAGAGTTGAGTTGCTGCTCTAATTTCCTAATATTGTTCTCACAGTTCCCATTGCTGTTAACATTCCATTCTTGAATTTCTTTCCTAACTCTTTTAGGAGATTGAGATTCCCCGAAGATGGAATACTTGTGGCCTCCTTCTTAAGTGTACTTATCTTATCCAGCAAAAACTGCATAAATTCAGGGTTTGACAACCAAATATTGAAGGGTTTTACTGGTTTTGGCCCCTAGTTGATATGTTCTTCCTCATATAATATGAAACAAACATGGTTTGAGGATTTTCTTCCTAATCCTTTTAGGATCCAATTATGGGTTGTGTCTCCCTTGACCTCTAAAAGGGCTCTATCTAGCTTACTACACCTATTGTTTGGACCAAACCATGATGGGTACAAAAAGTTATTAGTTTTTTACCCTCTATCTATTCAGCGAAAAAAAAAATTCACTGTTCATGATGACGTCATTGCCGACGTCGTCAGTGAACAGTGAACTTTTTTTTGCTGAATGGAAAGAGGATAAAAAAATATGAATTTTTTGTATTGGGTGCCCTGGCAGGGCCATTGGATCGAGTGGAATATATGATTCCATAGTGTTATTTATTGTTCTTCATATATATATATATATATATATCCTTGTATATGTATTGTGTTTGTTCTTTTATTCATTTGAATATGTTTATTCAACTTAATTAATTTGTTTATTTTGTCCTGTTTTGGATATAAAAATGCAAAATCTTGGGTGATTTTGGTTTTTTTTCTTTTTTTAGAAATTGAAATTATGTCCGGACAGCCATTTACTCTATAATTCGGCGATGGGGTTCGAAGAGGTCTTCATATTTCTCGGGTAACACATTCTTTATTGAAAATTGTTCTCTAGTGTTGTTTAGGGCTTTAGGTACTAGTTTGTATACTGTCCAAAGTAGTTTTGCTTAGAATTTGAAATTAGGAGTGATTTATGGTTTACAGAAGCTAGAGATTAGAGAACATCTCTTTTTCTTGGCCACACAGGAATAACGTGTGTGTAAAGGAATGAGGTGTGCCCTACATGAGTTTTATTTAAAGATTTAGCTTTTAATTTTGGCGTGGTGAGTTTTTTTGGTATAGTATGTTGAATGTCAGATCTATTGCTTTCTAACGGTTGATTGACTTGTATTGGTGATAAATATGGATTGTTAGTTGAGTTTAGACTTGTTTGCTAGTGTTTATGCATTTTTAAAAGTAGTAAAATTCAAAGGCATATGGATTCCAGAGTCTGGGAACTAAAATAGTCCTACACTCTAGTTTTTATGTGTCTACTTCCTTCTTGCCTTCTTGATCGTTGAAACTTTTATATCTTCCTATAGCTGATGTGATAACTCTTTTTAGTAAGGAGAAGTAATCATTTTGTTATAGTTTTTGAGGACTTACATGATGATTCCTAATAGAATTTGTTATTTGTAATATTGTAGATGTTAAGGTACCTTCATTATCAATTAAAAAACTCGACGAAGAGTTGTAGTTTGCTGAGTCACAGTGGAAACTAGTCAGTGATCCGTGTAAAGTTTTATATCAGTACTTTCTTGGTCCATTTATTATAGGCATAATTATCAAAATTTGACAATAGCCATATATGATACAATGGATTGCATGTGTTTCTTAAGGGTATAGATAGTATTCTTTGCTACTGCTTCCAAACCTACACTACAAGAAAAACAACTTCAGAGACCGCTTTTTAACAATTGTCTATCAGAGAAGTTTCCCGTTGACTATTGAGCCACCGTCTATGGTGTTGTCACACACCAGTATTCCACTGTTGTATAGATGCTATTAGTACAATGGGCAATAAAACCTTTGTATGAGATACTTGACACAACGGAATTCTCCCGTTAAAAAAATTTGACACACCTGTTTATAAACCATTGTACTGGTAGTATCTATACAACGGTGAGATACTGGTGTTTTGATAGTATCAAAGATGGCGGCTCAATAGACAACACCCGATAGACAACGCTTGAAAAGTGATGTCTGACTTGCTTATGCTGTAGTGGGTTTGAACAATGGTTTGTTATTTTATTTATGTTGTGCCAAAGCAAATTAACAATGGTTTCTGTACACAAAAAATGATTTTAAATAATGCCACCAACCAATTAAATAATAAATCAATAAATTTATCAATACAAAAATTTATAATTGATCTACAATTTCTATGTAAAAATTGCATACATAGCAATCTCATGTCTCTCCGAATCCTACAAATTGCTACAAACTTTTTGCATATCTGGCACTGGCTACAATTTCTTAAGCATGTCCTGGTTTTTGTTATACATTAGCATCTAGGAAATGTTGCTCCGAGCATGAGATGCTCTTGAACTCTCTTGAAGCTTAATCTTCTCAAATAGATACTACTTCCACTGGGTTTTTGCTAATTGAAGCCTAAAAAAATCAATTAACTAACATCAGGTACATGAGGCATTTAAAAATCAAGTTAGAAAATCAACTTATTGTGACATCAAGAAAATCATGAATAGCACCAAGTATCGTAATTGGAGTTCGCAAAGGAGTTGCAAAATCCTTTAGCAGGTGAAGATGCAATTTTACTGAATACTTGTGACCTTAAAGAAGAAAACATTGTCCTCTTCTTGCTTGCTGACCTCGAAACATCCTTCTGGCTAAAGCTCTGTCTCTGTTGTAAACACATTACATAAGTCAATTCATTTATTTAGGGTCATGTACCATTACCACCAATTTTATACTCTAGATTACATATTACAAACTAGCTAATTTTAACACAAGAAATCAGCTAATCTGCATAGCTTTGAGATCAAACATCCAGATTTTTTTCCAGATAAATTCCCATTACCAGTTAATGACAACTTAATATGAAGTACATTTAGATTGTACTTCACCATTCTACTCGTACCATATACATTGCTCAAACACTTAGAGGTCCTTTGCTAACTGAAACTAAAAGTGCTGAGCTAGCGACAAATAAATGAAAAGCAAGATTACAAAATTATGGAAGTTGTATGTACCTTGAAGGCAATCATAGTTCTCAGCTTATTAACTTCACTTTTCTTCAACTTCCATAATATTAACAAAATAAGAGTAGATGACCTGAAGTAATTTAACTTCACTTTTCAAAGAATCCAACATCTGAGAGCCAAGAAGCTAGACTTCATCCGTATGTCATTCAAAACAATGTCCAAGGATTAGATAAGAAAACGAAATACTAAAATCAACAAGAATAATCTATTGCAATTAGAAACAACTTTATTTACCAAATGTTAACACTAAAAGATCACCAGTGTTGCAGCTCTCTAGATAATGTCTGTAGTTTCCATGAGTTATTGTACTTTATCCTCCAGGCTTACAAAACCAAAGGGCGAGTTTAGTAGTCTCCAAAACTAAAGAAATTGATACAAAGTAGTACAAACTTTGCACTCACACAGACATCTGATTAAAAGACACTCACAACTAATTACCCCAACAGCTTAAGCCTCGTCCACTGGATGTGCCTTTTGGCTGTATTTGGAAGGCACCAAGGTATCAAGTCAACTAACTACCCAGAAGACAGCTTAACCTGCATTACCATAAGCAATATGTAAACTGCCAGATATAATGTCTAGAATCAAGAAGAGAAAAATTGCAAAGAAAGGCTACAAACTGAAAAGCATGTGAGTTTTATAGAAGTTATGAAGTCGCCAATCTGCTCCAGCTTCAAGTATAATGAACCTAGTCGCCAATAATGAACTAGAAACAAGCTCAACTTGGCATAATCATGATTTTAGAAGCTTGACAAGGCCAAATAATAAAAAAAAAAAAAGCAAATTACTTTACATATCTAGAAGCACCATCTTAATTATATTCAAAATGAATATCTCGTTGGAATTGGTAAATTCAGGTTGACTAACTACTGTAGATCTTAAAACGGTACTACCATTCCTTAGCTTGAATCCAGAAGGGAGAAACCGCGCTTAGAATTTAAGATGGTGTCTGAGGTTAATTGAGGAATGCTTCTATTCTTGTTGAATTTTTATGGTTTATAGATAAGTAAGTAGAGAGGCATAGTAGGAGAAGACATGTGCATGAAGATGGATATATATTTGATATAGGTTTTGTACATCTTATTGCCTAAGGATCAAGTCCTTTATATAGGCTTACAGAATAAAAACTAAAATCTAGAAATAAATAGAAACATGATTGAAGTTTATTCTTGACTTGATTCTTGCCACCAAATCAGTCTTCAATAAATATTGAAGCAGATTCCAACACTCCTCCTTGCTTCAATATTTATTATTGCCTTGTCCACATCAACATTAAAAATATCATCTTCATACTATAGTGCATTGTGCATTGCTTTTATATTTGTTTTTTCTAGTTTCCTTATAGATTCTTTTCATGTACACCGACCACAAATTATAGTCGTCTCCATCATATACTTCAGGAGCAAACTCTAATTTTTTTTAGACTAAGCTTCCATGACTTAGAATATAAATAAGATTTATGTTTATGGTTATGGTTATATATGGTTATGGTTATGGTTGTGGATATGGTTATGGTTATGGGCATTGTTTTTGCATATGGTTATGGGTAATGGTGTTTTTATCAAAAGCATAGGTCCCTTAAGAAGAGAGCTCTTGATACCATGTTGAATTTTTATGGTTTACAGATAAGTAAGTAGAGAGGCATAGTAGGAGAAGACATGTGCATGAAGATGGATATATATTTGTATAGGTTTTGTACATAGAAACATGATTGAAATTTATTCCTAGCTTGATTCTTTCCACCAAATCAGTCTTCAATAAATATTGAAGCATATTCCAACAATTCTCTCGTTAACCTTTGGTAGTCACCACCCACATGTTCTCCAGGTGAAATCCATAAGTCGATTAATCGACTTGATATTTATTTTATATTAAAAAGGCTTACCACTTACTTGCAAACTAGATTCGAGTGCTTGATAAACCAGTTGCACTAATTTGTGCCTGCACCAACATCTGATAAATAAGACTGTTAAGAAAATTCCTGGCAAGTTAAAACATTTAGTCCTGAAGAATTATCAGAATAGGGTCACAATCTTTCCGAGAGTGTGAAACTCGTCGTTGCTAACAAACAAATTAAAAAAAAACAAATCAAAAACTATGAAAAAAATATCTAAAAAAAATGGAGAAATGAGATAGAAATGGTTACCTATCAAGAATGCTATCATCAACAGACAACACATGGAACTGAATATCTGCAGCAATAGAGTGAATTTGAGTTTATATCTAGGGCCATTGAGAATGAAGATAAACAAGAAAATATTGACAGATGAGAAAGAACATCCGACTAGATACGAAGCCCCCAAAAACAATCATAGAGTGTAGCGCGCATCTCGAAAACTAAAACACATCAAACTCCCTTATCCAGTAATAACACGTTGATCTAGCCGCCACCGGAGCTACAAAGTAACAATGGTTAAATTGCTGCATAGCCTGGTCTATAATACGAATTAGGCAAATCCTAGTTCTCAAGTTAGCTCCTAACCTTTCTATTTGTCAAGCGCTAAGGAGCAAGAAAACGGATGTGCTAACGAGCGAGCAAAGTATACGTAACGAGGCATTAGAGCAACGGCTTTCAGCTCAATCCGTTGCTTCTTTCTTGTTTTGAAAGCATCTCTGGTAAGAAAATGGCATGAGTCACTTTTGCTGCTATATAAAACAAAAAATAGCTATACTTGCTAAGAAGCCACTGTTGGAATATTAAGCAACTCAAACAACAACATTATGTTGACTTCCATTTTTTATTCAATCTTTGATAAGAACTCAGAAGTCAAGTTTCATTCAAATTTATTAATCCTTTTTATTTTGATCTTGACTTTCTGTTTTTACATAAATGATAAGTAGAAAAGTAGTAGGAACTAGGATGAACAGTGTAGTAGCAATTAATGCAAGTTGAAATATGGTCAAAAGAAAAAATTTATATTTGATAGGGCTTCTTCCTATACTATGAAATCCATTGGACCTAGAGATGATACATTTGAAGAATTCTTTGGGTCTTCCAATATAAATAGGTTGATTGTTTGCCTCCTGTATAACGACCGAATTGATTATCTTCATGCATAAGGATACTAGATTACCTACTAGAAAAGATTTAAAAAATCATCAGTGCAAAAAACACAATAGAATCACGCAACGCACGCTATGCAAAATGCTCCGAGATGTAAATGAAGGAATGTCTACAATACCTGGCTTTAATGAGATACAATTTGTAAAATCTATGTTGAATCACCACTAGGTCGGTGGGGGAACCCGTAGGAAGGGGGATGACCTGCCGAATTCACATCAGAATTCGCCAACATGAACAAAAACGAAATCTTGAATTGTGTATAGAAACAAAACGAACCACTTCTATTTTCGGAGCTGAGAGAATAGCTTTTTGGTCCCTCTCGTCCAGTGGTTAGGACATCATCTTTTCATGTCGAAGACACGGGTTCGATTCCCGTAAGGGATAGGTACACATTCAACAGGAATCACACAAGGGTAGATTAGAAACCTCTGGTAAAATGCCCGCCTGCAACCCAGCAGATAAACTACATTACATAGTCCGTTTTAGGGAGCTAAGGTCCAAAATATGGAAGAAACAAGCATTTCCCCCATTTTACCACCCAGTAAATTCTGTTCCACTTAATCCCCCTCTTTCATGGCCACATAACTTTCTGGCTAAGGACATTCTCTTTATGATATCCACCACCCAGCCGCGGATTTAAAGAAATCTATTCCCGGATCTTGTGTTTTTTAGCTACAGAAAAGTTCTCATAATTTACTATTTCTCTCATTCATTGGTTGTTTCTGTCGTTTCTTCCCCATGCCTCAAAGGTTCTTACCATTCAGTCATTAACTAAGAATAATTTTTGTACTATGCATCTATATGTCATGATTTATCTTTTCAGTTATTGGAGTGTTGCGCTTCTCGGGGTCATCTGAGTTAGAGCAACCCCACTGCGTAGCAGCTACATGGACCCTTTCCTTTCCTTTAATACAAGATGAAGAAGAAACATATAACAAAATTGAATAATAATAGAGAAAAGGCTAAGAGAAAACCAATTGAAACTAGGAGAATTGACAAGCTGGGTTAGTGAAATGAGAGAGGGATGGAAAAGAGAGGGAGCTGGGTTATAAGTGAAAAGAGAGATGGAAAAGTGGGGAAATGAAATATTGACAAAGGGGGGAATGGATTAAAGGAGGGAAGTGAAATATGTATGAATTTTTTTACTAGATCAATCGAAATAGATAAATTTCATACAAGATAAATTTGAAATTTTTGCAATTTTTTAATTATTCTTAATTAGTTATTATTAAAAATGACTATTAAAATATCATAAAAGATAAATTCAGAATTTTTTAATTATTTTTGCACATCACTAAAATGATAAGATCTTAACATCCGTACGGTTGGATTGTCAAAAAAAATATTTAAAAAGAATATTATGTACAACCGGGATGCGACTATTTATAATAAGCAGTACTTTTTGGAGGTTTATATTATAAAATCAAGAAATATTAATATTAAATTTTTTAATTAATTTGGTTTGGTAATTTAATGGTCAACTAGTAATTTGACTAGAACACCTAACCATGGTTTCGTCTGGATTTAGTGTTTCGATTTTTTAAAAATATTTCTCGATGACCCAACCATACGGAGGTCAAGATCCATCCTTATTAATTTTATTGATTTCTGGAAAAAATAAATTTATTTGGTTTGGTAATTTAACGGTCAACTAGTACTTTGATTAGAACCCCTAAACGGGGTTTCATTAGGGTTTAAGGTTTCGATTTTTTAAAAAATATTTCTCGATTAGCCAACCATATAGAGGTCAAGATCCATCCTTTAAAATGTTATTGCAAAAATTTTAAAAAAATAAATTTATTTGTATTGGTAATTTAACGATCAACTAGTATTTTGACTACAACACCTAAATAGTACTTTTGATATCTGACCATTAAAATATCATACAAGAATAATTTGATATTTTCTATTTTTTTTACACATCGCTATATTCAATATATAATATCATCCGTACGGTTGGATCGTCTTTAAAAGATTTTAAAGAAATAGAGTACGTGCAATCGGGACGAGACTAGTTAGAAGGAGTAGTACGTTTGGAGGATTTATATTATAAACTCATACAAGAATAATTTTAAATATTTTTTTTGTACATCACTAAAATCAATATATATTATCATCCGTACGGTTGGATCATTGAAAAAAGATTTTAAAAAAATAGATTGCGTTTAATCGGGACGAGAGTAGTTAGAAGGAGTACTAGTACTTTTGGTGAGTCTATATTATAAACTCATACAGAAAAAATTTTAAAAATTTTATTTTTTTTGCACATCAATATATTCAATATATATTTTAGTGTTGGGAAATAATAATCCAAAAATAAAAGGTCGGGTTGTACGAGATTTTAACAAAAACTTAGTAAAAGTGTTGCTTCCTATAACGGGGCACGATCCAGAATCACTGAATAATTTTTTTTTGAATGATTTTTTCGATGATCGAGCCATACGAATGTTAATAAACACTCATTTTAGTGGGGAAAAATAATCAAAAAATAAAAAGGTTGGGTTGTACAAGATTTTAACAAAAACGTAGTAAAAGTGCTACTTTCTATAACGGGATGATCCAGATTCATTGAATAATTTTTTTTGAATGATTTCTTCGACGATTGAACCATACGAATGTTAATAAACACTCATTTTAATGTTGGAAAAAAATAAACGAAAATAAAAGGTCGGTTTGTAAGAGATTTTAACAAAAACGTAGTAAAAGTGCTGGTTCTTATAACTAGGCACGATCCAGATTCACTGATTAATTTTTTTGAATGATTTCTTTGATGATCGAACCGTACGGACGTTAATAAACACTCATTTTAGTGTTGGGAAAAAAGAATCCAAAAATAAAAAGGTCGGGTTATACGAGATTTTAACAAAAACATAGTTTAACTATTTAAAAGTGTAAAACATTACACAACATTTTTTATGAAAAACTGTTGTGTAAAAACCGTTGTCGAAATTTTTTTCCCCACCAAATCCAATTCAGGTTTTTTTATTATTTCCCACCAAATTCAATTCAAATTATTTCATTATTTCCCACCAAATATTTCATTAATTATTTTCCACCAAACATTTCATTATTTCCCACCCAATTCAATTCAAATTTTTCTATAGTTCAGATAACGGTTTCATAAAACCATTGTCTAGTAAGGCGACAGTTCAGAAAACTATTCAATAAAAACCGTTGTCTCAAGCCACATTTTGTACAACAGTTTATTATGAATTGAAACACACTTGTGTTAATACACGTTACACAATACCATCGTAAACTACCATTGTCTCATCTGACCAAAGGGGCACCAGTTAGACAACGTTTTTAAAAACGTTGAATAACAATTGTCGGCAGCTAAAAGACACAATGCTTGTTTGTTAGCTAACAGTTCATCGTTGTTAAATTTTTTAGGACAACGGTGTTTTTCGTGCGCGACCATTGTGTAACATGTGTTGTATGATTCGATTTCTGGTGTAGTGCTATATTGATAGTTGATACAAGGGCTAGTCCATAATATAAAGGAGATGTTGCCCATTTTTCATTAGGATTATAAGTCGTAACGTGTATAGCATAGTGTTATAAACTACTTATAAACCTAGTGACCTTATGTGTTAAGTGTTTAAGTGATATATATGATTTGCATGTTTTATGTACTATCTGTTTAAGTGCCTACATGGTTATACTAAATTATTTGGTAAAAATGTCTGGTATATATTATATGTGTTAAGTATTAACGTGTTATAAGAATCGTTGGATAGAATATGATTAGAAGTAAAAGAGAGTATAGTATACTAAAGTTGTACTTATGTTTATGTAGATATGAAGGATGTAGGCCCTAGCAATCGAGGAAAGGCTAAAGCAGAGATTCAATAGACTGAGTTGTTGTGCTGTTGCTATCTACCTGAGGCAAGTAACTCTGTCTTTATTGGAAATTCATATTCTTGAAACTGTTATCATATGCTAATTCATGCATCGTACCCTGCTATCCTTATCTTTGCATGTACCCAGATTTCTGTTAACAACTATTGCTTGATCACACATGAACCCTAAAACAGTTTAATTCTTTCCAATTGCTTCTTGACCATACTATGTCACACAGATTTTCGTAACCAAATCTAATTGACTGACGGATAAACCACTCTTTAAATTAACCTATGTCCGTAACCAATTGAACCATGTTGACCCTAAAAACTTCATTGTGAACTAATCACTAATCTAAAAACCTGATCATCCTTATCATTGTTCCTTAAACTCTATAACCTGATCAATTAAGCCTTTGAGTCTATATCTTCATGATTCAGACTTGTAATGGATTCAGAATTCCTGATCAAACACTATATCTTCATGATACAAGGGATGGCATTGATAGTTGCTCATCTATTGATACCTTAGAATTCACCCTTCACTTGTAAAAGCTACAGAATCTGTAAATTTCACGTACAATATACAACTAAATCTTCGCAAATGATATTATATGTCCTAGTGCATAACTATGGACCATGGTTCGACATTGTAGCAACAAGAATTTTCTCTGTTACTCTTGCTGGTCTGGAGAATTCCAAGAGAGATCTTTCTTCTACAGAATAGACCTACCAGGTTTCATATTGATGTGGCAATTTGACCATTATAAGCATGTTTACAATTTACAAATCCTCGTAATCGAATATTCTGTACAATTTGACCATTATAAGCATGTTTACAATTTACAAATCCTCGTAATCGAATATTCTGTACAATTTGACCATTATAAGCATGGTGTTTGACAATTAATGGACATGAGCTTTCTTCTTTGGTAATGAAGAAGAACTCTGCATTTCATAAATCTGTACTCACTTCATCGGAAAGTGGTCAATGAACTATATTGTGGACATGAAGGTTTATTCAAGGGCATTTATTAAAAGAAGAAGTTGTATGCTCATATCTATCTATTCCTGCTACATGCTTTTCTTACTATCAGTGCTCACACCAGACCTGTGTTAATGTATAACAGAAAAGTATGTTCTTGGATTGTGAAGCCCATGTTGAGAGTATTTTGGCAAACATTTTTTAGAACTATAAGTCGTTGGATGAAAACTCGCCAATAGGACTGTCAGATCTTTTGGGTCCGTTTCCAGAGGCTGCTGCACCAGCTCTAGCTCCTGCTGTACAAGTATATAAAATTATCCACGATAAACTTGCTCATGATGACAGATGGTATTAAGAAACTATATTAAGGTAATTGATAACATATTACATTTTCTTTTTCAATGCTTGTTAATTGTTGATGTCACAGTTTTTTCTAAAGTTTGCATATGTTAACAGACAGCAGCAACAAAGAGGTGTAAGAAGTACATGGTTGAGACAGATGAATTTGTGTCAAACAACTCAGAAGGTTTTCTTATGGATTCTTTTACAAACTGAGTATATCTTTGGGCCTTTTATTTATGCACAAAGTGATTGATAATCTTATATTCATGGCCTAGTGTTTGTGAATGGCATTCTGACCCTACTTTTTTTCTTCTTCTTCAGTTCAATTGACCTTTCAAGCATCACAGCTGCAGTACTTTATAGCACTGAGTTATGTAAAAGGCTTATAGTTTTCTTACTGCATGGCCTCCCTCTAGTCCAAAGATATGAATTATCGGTGAACATGTTGGATCCAAGGCTCCAAAAAAACTCAGACAAAGTAGTTTATGTAATATTCTTGGTGTGATTAAATTGATGTAGAGAATGATTATGCAATATTTTTTTATTATTAATAAGATTGAATGTGGTCAGTTTTTTAAGTTTGAGATTAGTTCTTTAGATGATAAATCTCATGTTTGTTGGCAGGGAATAATTGTAATTGTTACATACTATATGGTATTTGTTGGCAGGTTACTTAAATTGTAATTTTAATTTATTTTTTTTAAAAAAATTGACTTTAAGCATCGGTTCTTGAAAAACCTGACACTTATAATCTGCTTTTATGCGTCGGTTCTTTAAGCAACCAACGCCAATAGTAAACTATTTCGTCGGTTCTTTAGAAAACCGATGCCAATAGTAGGATCTATAGCGTCGGTTGTTTAAAGAACTAACGCCAATAGTAAGACCATATGCATCGGTTGTTTAAAGAACCGACGCTATTAGTAGGTTTTATGTGTCGGTTCTTTAAACAACCGACGCTATTAATAGCTGATATGCGTTGCATATGTAACCAACGCTATAGGCATAGACCTATAGCGTCGCCTACATGTACTACGCCCAATAACCGATGCCTAATGCCTGTTTTGACCGACGCTAAAAGTCATTTATGTACTAGTGGTTGAGTAAAATCTATCTTACCTCGCTTGTTACGAGAATTCTTAGTCTTCAAGTGGTCTCTGTTTTTTCTCCATTTTGTATCTTTGCCTTTAGTTATCTTCAACCTTCTGCTAGCTTTGCCTGAGTAATCAAAGAACTGGCTTACTTTTGGGGATTTTCTCGGTCTCCCCATGCTCTTTCCCAACGACATTTTACTGAGATCAAAGTCTTCATTTACCTGCTCTGTGTCACTGTCTTCATCTATTATTCTATTGTATCTAACGCTTTAGGATGTTCTTTTCCTAATTCTAATACCATATTGCTTGAGTCAGTATGTTCTGATGAAGAAGGAGAATTTTTTCTGTAGTTCCAGAAATCTTGAGGCATCGGGCTATCATTAACCTCATCGATAAAATCTTTTTCTGTTGCTTCTTTCTGCTCCACGTACTTGAGGTAATTGCACACTGTTGGAGTAAAATTCTCCTGGTTCTTGGTAGTTATGCAGCTACCCAGAATCTTCTCTTTCATTATGCTGAACTGTACGGTTATCCATGGGTAAAGATAATAGGATTTCATCATTATGCCATTCATAATTTTCTTCTCCTGCATGTATTTACCGAACTATCTTCCCTCTCATTAGTGGTTGAGGGTCCTTGTCCTCTCAAAGATGAGACAGATTCCATATCTTCTAAAGGATTCTTTGTTTCCTTAATCTTGATCCAAATTCTTTTGCAGGATGGTTACCTTAATTGTTTCTTCTATCTCTAGCACCTTGTGTGTTTCAATACAGAGTTTGGGCTTCTGTATCATACCACATTTAGTTACTAAAAATTTGGTCGAAAAAAGATGGCCCCGATCTCCAATGATTTTCCTCCAGTTCTCTAAGTTCCAAGCTGAAACTGGGAGACCATCACAATGAATCCATGCTATTCTTGGGGGAATTACCTATAGATGGGTTGCTGGTTTGATCTCATAGAACCACTGTTTGAGCATTTTGAGTTGATGTTCTTCTATATCTTCTACCATTGAGAAGTGTTAGAAAATGGAGTTTTTAGGGCATAATTATTTTATGTTCTTGATGTTAATTCCGGATTTTAACGATTGGAAATTGTTCCTTGATATGGGAACTTAAATTTTCATATATGGGTCTAAGTAATTTTCTTAGTGAAACCCATAGAGAAATGGAGTTGAAGTTAGTAGCTTGAATAAGCTTGAAATGAGAATGTGTATTTATCCCACATTGAAATAAATAAGGGGGGTTGTTGGCTTTATATAGAATCACACACATGGGTAGTGTACAACTACTAAGGTGTATGATGGTGCATGGTGTTACTGTGTGCTCCACGCGCACACACACACACACGCGCGCGCCGCCGCCGCCCGCCCCGCCACGCCACGACACGCCACGTCACGTCACGTCTCGACTCGACTCGGGTCGGCTCGGTCGAAGGGCGATTTGGGCAAATGTCTCGGCGTCTCGCGTACGCGAGGCGACCTGGGCGAGGAATTTTATTACATGGATTATTGATTTATTTTAATATTATAAACATGCTGTCAAGAGTTGGACTATACTCCTAGTTAAGTCCTGTAAACTCTCGAGAGCAAAACTTACTGTCAGGAAGGTTGAACTTGCCGTCATAAACAAGGTTGCTGTCAGGAAGGTTAAACTTGCTGTCATGAAACAAGGTTGCTGTCATGAAACAAAGTTGCTGTCAGGAAGTAAACTTGCTGTCAACTGTTGACAGTTACTTTAAAGGTACTGTCGGGACTTGTTGACAGTAACTTCTGCGTGGTTTTGACAGTAAAGTCTGAGTGTTTATTCTATTAATTGGAAGTCATAATGTGGATAAATATATAACGTAACTGTTACGATTTATTTAATATAAAATCAGCTGTTACAGCCGTTTTGATTATATTAAATCAACCGTTTCATTCTAATTAATTAGAATGGGAGTTACAATATTAATTGGGTGATATCAGTTATGTTTGGCCTCTCCTATAAATAGAGACCTAAGCTACTGATTGTAAACATACTGTCCACACCATACATTCTCTGTTCTCTCTATACACTCTGTTCTCCCTTTTATTCTGTACTCCACCAGTAGGTTTTTCTGGCGACTGAGGTGCTAGTCGAAGTCGAGTTTTCTGGTGACTGTGACCATCTAACTCGGAGCTGTTTTATCCTGGAAGAATATTGCCAAGTCCTGACACAGTGTAAGTGGGGGCAATTATCTCTTCAAGAACAGTCAGTACTTCATGCAAGTCCTGACGACTCAGCTGTGTTACATATTTGTTTGATATACTGCTTTAGCTATGGCTACTGGTATGTCTTCTGTTATTCCTTCGTTTTTACAGTTATTGATATGCTTGCTTTTTACCTTCGTGTTTTGTTTCGTTAATTGTTTGCTTGGCCTTGGCTTGTTAAATACGATATATAACTGCCTCTATGTTGCTGTAGTAGTCAATATTTCCAACATTCTTGAAGAGATAATTCGTTATATAGTATTTAGCATAATGGTTAACGAGAGTGAGATTCCTGCTAGTGGTAGTTCGGTTGCATCTGTTGGGGTCATTGATTGGACCACTTACAGTTTTCCACAACCTGTTGAATTAACTGGCTTGCCAGAGAAATTCAATGGGGGCGTTGGCTTTTCTCGTTGGCAGAAAAGGATGAAGTTGTGGTTGACTGTAAAGGGTTTGTGGCCTGTTGTGGAATATGAGAAGCCGGTTGTGGATCAAGAGAAGGCTGAATCAGTTAAGAGTTATGCGAAGTGGGCTGAGAAGGATGAGGTTGCTAGGGCAGCAATTCTGGCTGCTCTAACCAACACATTGTTTGATGTGTACTCTTCTGATGCCTACACCACAAAACTCTTATGGGAGAAGCTGGACCAGACACATAATACTGACTCACAAGGTCTGGAAAAATATTCTGTGGCTAGGTTCCTTGATTTCAAGCTGGTGGACAATAAGTCCATGACTGAGCAAGTGCATGAGTTCGAGATGATAGTGCATGCTTTGAAGGAGTCTGGAATGGACCTCCCCGAAAAGTTTAAGGTGATGAGTGTGATTGAAAAGCTCCCAAAGTCTTGGGAAGAGTTCTCTCTCTCCCTGAAAAGAAAGAAAGGAGAGATCACCTGGACCAACCTTATGCTGGACATCTCGGTGCAAGAACAACACAAGTCCAAACAGGGACATGTGATGCCAACTGATCATGGAAGCTCGAAGGTAAATGTAACTACTGTAGGACAGAAAAGGAAGGCTGTCTCTAAGAAGGGTAATAGTAATAAACCTAAGAGTGACAAGGATAAGGCCAAGAAACCAAAGGCAAACAAACCATGTTGGTCTTGTGGGCAGGTTGGGCACTGGAGTAAGGACTGCCCTACAAAGAAAGCAAAGAAAGCCGAGGGGGTAGCTCAAGCGAATGCTGTGCTTGGAACCTCAAGTGGGCCTGTAGCGAACATGGTTGTTGGTGAGGCTTTGGCTTCTGAAACCAATGTAGACCGGTATGTTACCTACAACCCTGTACTATTTTCCACTTATCTGTCAAATGAATGGTTGATTGATACTGGAGCTAATGTGCATATTTGTGCTGACATTAGTTTATTTGTATCTTATCAACAGAGTCATAGCTTGACAGTGACGATGGGGAACACAAGTGCTGCTCAAGTACATGGAGTAGGAAACGTGGACCTGAAGTTTCCTTCGGGACGTATTCTATCCCTGACGAGAGTGCATCATGTTCCCGACATGCGTAGAAATATAATAAGTGGTAGTTGTTTAGTAGCTAATGGCTTTGAAGTTTCTCTCAAATGTAATAAAGTAGTTCTTATTCATACTGGTACATTTTTTGGCAAGGGTTACTTGTCGAATGGTTTATTTGTGATAAATGCTGAACCCGTTTTGGGTGGATTGATTAATAATATTACTCCTTCTGTTAATTGTATTGAATCTTCTGATTTATGGCATGCTAGACTTGGTCACTTAAATTTTGGTGCTCTTAAAAATATGATGAACTTAGAGTTGATTCCAAGACATACCATAGAAAAGAATTCTAAATGTCAAGTATGTGTGTCTGCTAAACAAATAAGGAAACCTTTTCATAATATTGTTAGGGATTCAGACTTGTTAGATTTAGTACACACTGATATTTGTGAATTTGGTGGTGTGTTGACTAAGGACCAGTTTAGATACTTCATTACCTTTATAGATGATAGTAGTAGATACTGTTATGTTTATTTACTTAGACATAAGGATGAAGCACTTAGTAAATTCATTATATATAAAACTGAAGTAGAAAAACAAACTAGTAAGGTGCTTAAAAGATTGAGATCTGATAGAGGTGGTGAGTATACGAGTAACGCTTTTAATGAATTTTGTGCAAACAATGGAATAGTTCATGAAGTTACCCCACCATACACACCTGAGTCTAATGGGGTTGCTGAGCGAAAGAACAGAACATTTAAAGATATGATTAATAGTATGCTTATTAACTCTGGGCTGCCTAAATACATGTGGGGAGAAGCTCTGAATACGGCTTGCCATATTCTGAATAGAGTCCCTCTGAAACACATGGATAAGACACCCTATGAGTTATGGAAGAGCAAGAAGACTAGTCTTAAGTATCTTCGTGTGTGGGGGTGCCTTGCTAAGGTACTTGTCCCTGAACACAAGAGAAAGAAACTAGGTCCGAAGACTGTTGATTGTATCTTTCTAGGCTATCTTGAGACCACTACAGCTATGAGATTTTTAGTATTAAAATCTGACATAGATGGTATAGTGGCAAACACGATAGTTGAGTTTCGTGATGCTACATTCTTTGAGGATGTTTACCCTATGAAGACTGGTATGCCTCAAGATACTTCTAATGAAGATCCTACTCACACATCAAGTTCTATTCCTGATCATGTGGAAAAGATAACAAATGTGGGGGCGGAACCTAGTAGTAGCTCTACTCCTAAGGAGGTAGAGGAACCACAAAGGAGTAAGCGTGCAAAGGTAGTCAAGGATTTTGGAAGTGATTTTATCACTTACAATGTCGAGGATGAACCTTTAACCTTCCGACAAGCTATGGACTCTTCAGAGTCTAGGCACTGGAAGGGAGCTGTAAAGAGTGAAATTGACTCTATTGTTTCTAACGGAACATGGGAGTTAGTTGATCTCCCTCCTGGGTGTTCTACTATCGGGTGCAGATGGATCTTTAAGAGAAAGTTGAACCCTGACAGCTCAATAGATAAGTACAAAGCTAGACTGGTAGCTAAGGGTTTTAAGCAAAAAGAGGGCATTGATTACTTTGACACATACTCTCCAGTAGCTAGAATGACAATAATTCAAATGCTAGTAGCATTGGCTTCCGTACATGGTCTTATCATCCATCAAATGGATGTAAAGACAGCTTTTCTTCATGGTGAACTTGAAGAAGAGATTTATATGGATCAGCCTGAGGGATTTGTTGCATCTGGTAACGAAAGGAAAGTATGTAAGTTGATCAAATCCATCTATGGCTTGAAACAAGCTCCTAGGGATTGGCATAAAAAGTTTGATGAAACTATAGTGCCATTCAGTTATGATATTAATGATAGTGATAAGTGTGTCTACACCAAAGTTAAAGGTAGTGAGTGTGTCATCTTGTGCCTATATGTAGATGACATATTACTGTTTGGAACCAATATTGAGATTATTAACGAGACAAAAGCTTTCTTGAAAAGGCATTTTGAAATGAAGGATATGGGTGAGGCTAGTGTGATTCTTGGTCTCAAGCTGACTCAGTCAGCTGAGGGAATAACTTTATCGCAGTCTCATTATATAGAGAAATCTATACTTGAGAAATATGGTTATTCACAGTGTAGAATCGCTAGTACACCCTATGATCCTAAAGTTGCCCTTGTCAAGAATACTTCAGGAGTACCTGTGTCTCAGTTAAGGTATTCCCAGATTATAGGGAGTTTGTAGTATCTTGCTAACTGTACTAGACCAGATATTTCATATTCTGTGTCTAAGTTGGCTAGATATACAAGCTGTCCAAACAGAACTCATTGGGATGCTCTTGATAGAGTACTAAGATATCTGAAAGGCATAATGTACCTAAGTTTACACTATAGGAGATTTCCTGGTGTACTTGAGGGGTACAGTGATGCAAGTTGGATAGCTAAGAAGTCTGGTTCCAATGGAGTGACTGGATACGTGTTCACTTTAGCAGGTGGAGCAATATCCTGGAAGTCGACAAAACAGACTATAGTTACTCGGTCTACTTTTGAGGCTGAGTTGTGTGCACATGATGCCACGGGGACGGAGGCTGAATGGTTACATGGACTTATGTCCGCGATACCTGTAGTAAGCAGACCACTTCCTGCGATTGCTATTCATTGTGATAGTAAAACAACTATCGACAAGATTAGCAGTAGAAAGTATAATGCTAAAACAAAGAGACACATCCAAGTTAGACTAAAGTCTATAAGGGGTTTAGTGTCTGATAGGATTATAGCTGTAGAGTTCATAGGAACTCAGAATAATATAGCTGATCCTTTAACTAAAGGACTGGAACCTGCAGTGGTCCTTAAGTCGAGGTTGGGGATGGGGCTGTCAACCCATCAAAGTTCATCATCAGTGGGAACCTAATACACATGAGAGGAGATCCCTTGAAGTGTATTCAATGTGGTAATAACAAGCTGTAAGGATGAATTGGTAGTACCTTTGCTACATAGATGATACTGTTTGTATCTGAGTCTATCCCCTGTAAACCTAGAAGGTACTGACACTGCTAGTAAACAAGAGTTATTATAACTCTGAATGGGGTCAAGTCATTTGACGAGATGGTAGCAGTACATCTCTGGAGATGCCCAGCTAAGCGAATGTAATTGTGTGGTCGCAATTAGAGGGAAGGGTTATTCCTTGAAACATTCGACGAACAGGATCGAGACAAGACCATTAATGTCTCAAAGCCGTAGATTGGCACCATAGCCTTTGACTTGTCGTCGTCTATGGAACATGATTACATCAAACGGATTAAGATTCAAGGTGAAACATTCCATCTGAATCCGGTAGTCATCGAAGTAGGGGACTTAGGAGGGTTCAAACCCGGAAGGGTACCAACTCTGAAAAACAAGTCATGATGGAAAACCTGGAGCATTTCTGTATGGATTTGTGGGGGATTGTTAGAAAATGGAGTTTTTAGGGCATAATTATTTTATGTTCTTGATGTTAATTCCGGATTTTAACGATTGGAAATTGTTCCTTGATATGGGAACTTAAATTTTCATATATGGGTCGAAGTAATTTTCTTAGTGAAACCCATAGAGAAATGGAGTTGAAGTTAGTAGCTTGAATAAGCTTGAAATGAGAATGTGTATTTATCCCACATTGAAATAAATAAGGGGGGTTGTTGGCTTTATATAGAATCACACACATGGGTAGTGTACAACTACTAAGGTGTATGATGGTGCATGGTGTTACTGTGTGCTCCACGCGCACACAAACACACACGCGCGCGCCGCCGCCGCCCGCCCCGCCACGTCACGTCACGACTCGGGTCGGCTCGGTCGAAGGGCGATTTTGGCGAATGTCTCGGCGTCTCGCGTACGCGAGGCGACCTGGGCGAGGAATTTTATTGCATGGATTATTGATTTATTTTAATATTATAAACATGCTGTCAAGAGTTGGACTATACTCCTAGTTAAGTCCTGTAAACTCTCGAGAGCAAAACTTACTGTCAGGAAGGTTGAACTTGCCGTCATAAACAAGGCTGTCAGGAAGGTTAAACTTGCTGTCATGAAACAAGGTTGCTGTCATGAAACAAGGTTGCTGTCAGGAAGGTGAAACTTGCTGTCATGAAACAAAGTTGCTGTCAGGAAGTAAACTTGCTGTCAACTGTTGACAGTTACTTTAAAGGTACTGTCGGGACTTGTTGACAGTAACTTCTGCGTGGTTTTGACAGTAAAGTCTGAGTGTTTATTCTATTAATTGGAAGTCATAATGTGGATTAATATATAACGTAACTGTTACGATTTATTTAATATAAAATCAGCTGTTACAGCCGTTTTGATTATATTAAATCAACCGTTTCATTCTAATTAATTAGAATGGGAGTTACAATATTAATTGGGTGATATCAGTTACGTTTGGCCTCTCCTATAAATAGAGACCTAAGCTACTGATTGTAAACATACTGTCCACACCATACATTCTCTGTTCTCTCTATACACTCTGTTCTCCCTTTTATTCTGTACTCCACCAGTAGGTTTTTCTGGCGACTGAGGTGCTAGTCGAAGTCAAGTTTTCTGGTGACTGTGACCATCTAACTCGGAGCTGTTTTATCCTGGAAGAATATTGCCAAGTCCTGACACAGTGTAAGTGGGGGCAATTATCTCTTCAAGAACAGTCAGTACTTCATGCAAGTCCTGACGACTCAGCTGTGTTACATATTTGTTTGATATACTGCTTTAGCTATGGCTACTGGTATGTCTTCTGTTATTCCTTCGTTTTTACAGTTACTGATATGCTTGCTTTTTACCTTCGTGTTTTGTTTCGTTAATTGTTTGCTTGGCCTTGGCTTGTTAAATACGATATATAACTGCCTCTATGTTGCTGTAGTAGTCAATATTTCCAACAAGGTGATGAGAAATTTCCTGTGAGAGATCCCAGTGACTTGAACTGGAAAGAAACTTTGCAGACTTATTTTTTCTTGTAGTACATCCCCCCATTCATCCGATTCTGTTAACCCAATAACACTCTTAACCAAATCATTGGTGACTTTAGTATCGATTTCCATCTCTAGGGTTCTATGAGTAGGTTGAGGTTGGATGAAAACTTGATCTATCCGAGTCTTTGAGATATTTGCTCTGGGGTAGTATTATGTCTTTAATGTCATAATACTTACCAAAGAAATGCCAGATGTCCCTAGCAAGTGCTTCCACTGGAATGTTTAGCACAAAGAGAGTTTCCATGCCAGACATGCGCTGATGCTCTGTAAATGTACCTTTGTCTAATTGATGGTTTTTACCCTTTTCACTACCTCTGCGTATGTGCTTTGTTTTTTTCCGGTTCCTGGGATTGCTCTTCCTTCATTATAGACACTCGTGCAATTTTCCTTCAAAGGAAAAGTTTTCTTTTTTCCCCTGTGATCTCTTCCTACCACGTACCAATCCTCATTTACATCATAACCTTTATTGCACGAGTAGATTCTTGATCCGTCTGCCCCTAACTTTGAATTTTGAAAATTCAAATTTCTCTCTCCTCTCTCTCCTTGCTCAATTCTCTATGCTCTCATTTGGATATACCCATTATTAATATACTCCCTCCCGTCCGCATTTGACTTTTCTGCACGTAACTTTAGGTGCTTTGAATACATAGTTAAAATTTTTATTTTTTAAAATTTCTTTTACTAAATTAAAATTAAAATATAATATTTTTATTCAAAAAAAGAAAAATTAAAAAATAATTATTTTAGCTATGTAGTCAAAGCACCTAAAGTTACGTGCAGAAAAGTCAAATGCCTTATATAATGGACCGGAGGGAGTATTAAAGAAAATTTGTATACAAATTTAAATATGTTAGAAATGATTGATGAAAACAGTGTTTGGAAGCTAAAGTCAGAAAACAGAGTTTAGCTGGAAGCAGTCAGAGTTTAGTTAAACACTGACTGGAAGCGCAACAGAGGTTGTTAAACTCTGTAGCGGTATTGTCTGAAGAGTCAACAGTGTTTACAGATTATTTCAAGATGAATATGGAAGCAATATCTTTGAAGATTGGAAAGCTGTCAAAGAGATTGAGTTGACTTGGAAGACTTGAGCAATCGTGATTGATATCAATTGTATAGCTTGATTTTAGGAGAATCAGTTACTGATTGTACGAAGCTGTATGTTCTATAAATACAGTTAGGTTAACCCTAGAAGGGTAATCGAACATTGAGAAATTCATTGATTGTAACCTAAGCAGCTCTCTGTGATATTTACATCACCGAGAGAGGAATTATTAATTCCAAACAGTTTTTAATTGTTAAACAGTGTGTTCTTGTTAAGTTACTCATACAGTATTTGATTGCTTATTGTGTATTCGACCTAACAAGTGGTATCAGAGCCTAATCTGTTACTTTATTACAGTTAAAGATCCAAACACAAGAGTAATCAATGGCAGAGATACCTCCACCATCTGAGAAAGCCCCTACTACTGTTAGTAGGTATGAGACAATAAGGGTTCCTATACTTAGGCCATCAGAGTATGCAATTTGGAAGGTGAAAATGACCATGTTTCTGGAGTCTACAGATCCAGAATACCTTGATAGAATATATGAAGGTCCTCACAAACCAACAAAATTATCTGCTGCTGCTGCTGGTGAGGAATCAAAGGTCATTCCAAAGGAAAAGAAAGATCTAACTGCTGAGGATCTTTCATCTATTGCAAAGGATGCAAAAGTGAGACATTTACTTCACAGTGCATTAGACAATGTTATGTCTAATAAAGTGATTAACTGCACAACTGCAAAGGAAATATGGGATGCACTTGAGGTTAGGTGTCAAGGAACTCCTGCAATCAAGAAAAACAGAAGAAACATACTCACTCAGGAGTATGAGCACTTTGAGGCAAAGTCTGATGAAACCATGACAGAAACATTTGACAGATTCTGCAAACTGCTCAATGATTTGTCATTGGTTAACAAAGAGTATGATTTAGAAGACTCAAATCTCAAGTTTCTTCTTTCTCTACCTGAAAAGTGGGATGTGAAAACAACCACTATAAGAGATAATTATGAACTTGGTAAAACAGAGATTGATGAAATTTATGGGCTGCTCAAAACCCATGAATTGGAATTGGAGCAGAGAAACAAAAGATCTAGTAGAAAGTCAAAATCTGTTGCTCTTAAGGTTGAGGAGAAACCATCAAAGAAGGAGGCATCAAGGAGAAAGGCAAAAGGAAAAGCCTTAGTCATACATTCAGAGAATGAGTCATCAAACACTGATGTTGACTCAAACACTGATGGATCATCTGATTCTGAAGATGATGAAGAGATGATGCAAATGGCTGCATTGATGGTAAAGACCTTCAAGAAGATGGGATACAAGAACTTCAAGAAGGGAAAGAGATTCTCCAGGGACTACTCAAAGTCTGACAAGAAGAATTTCAAGAAAGCTGAGGGAAAGGACTTCAAATCTGGTAAGAAAGATAAGTCTGAAATTCAATGCTACAAGTGTAAGGAGATGGGTCACTATGCTCCTGAGTGCAAGAAGGGTAAAACTGAAAAGGCACTCTACACCAAAGGCAGAGATTGGGCAGACACTTCAGATTCAGATGAGGAAGTCAACTATGCTCTCATGGCTACTACTCAGACTGAAAATGATGATCTCAAGGTACCTCCAACTACCTATGCTTATAACACTGATAATATAACTGAATTGAGAATTTATCTTAAGGCATTGCATATCAGTTATAGGGATCAGACTTTAGAAAATGAGAGGATAAAGTCTGAGTGTTCTCAACTCAAAGAAAGAAATAAACTTGTTGAGGAACAGCTAGAGAACATGAATAAAATTCAAAAAGAGAGAGATGATGCAGTGTTTATTGAACAGGAGTTGCTAGGAAAGTATAAGCAACTAGAATCTGAATTGGAGGATACTAAACACATCATTAAAACTTGGACACACTCTGGTAAAGACACTCAAGAAGTGTTTCAGTCAGATACAGTAGGTCTAGGTTACTCTGTAGGAGATGAACTTAGATTTGAAAATCAGGTAAAGGTTAGACCACATTGTTCATCTGAGGGAAATGTCATGGGAACAGGTGGACCTAAGACTGAAGCACAGAAAAAGGCTGTTAGAGAGTCATATGCTAAAACTTTTGTTAAAGAGGCTAACATTGGTTTAATGACAGATAAACAACTCAAGCATAAGCTTAAGGAGATAAAATCTGTCAACAAACAGAGATTGCCTAAGAAAAACAAAAATGGAAAAGTAGGCATCACATCAGGAATTAAGCCAATGCTTGCTTCATTAGCTCCTAGAAAAACATGCTTTAATTGTGGTAGCACTAATCATCTTGCTAGTTTCTGCAGTAAGAATAAGAACATTAATTCTTTGCCCTCTAAAACTGCAGTAAAGAGTGATTATGTGAGAACTAGACCACAGACTTTATGCAAACACTGTGGAAGTACTTGGCATTCTATTTACACTTGCAGAGATTATCATGCTATTTACTATAATTACTATGAACCCAAGCCAAATTTGAAATGGGTTAAAGTAAACTCTGCAAATGTAAACTCTGAAAAAGTTAGCTTAAACTCTGTTAATGAAAATTCCGCTGCAAAAGCTAACAGAATTAAGAAAGCCAAAGGATCCAAGCAAGTCTGGATCCTTAAAACTAATAATCAGTGATTGTTTGTGATTGCAGGGCACCAGGGTTAGTACCCTAGTTGTGGACAGTGGATGTTCAGGACACATGACAGGAAATAAAGCCCTGCTATCAGATTTTGAGGAGAAGGCTGGCCCAGAAGTTTCCTATGGAGATGGCAACATAGGACATACACTGGGATATGGCAATATTAATCTTGGAAATGTCATCATCACAAATGTAGCTCTGGTTCCAGGACTCAAGCATGATCTGCTATCTGTGAGTCAAATCTGTGACAGAGGATATCATTTGGATTTTCAGCCTGAATATTGTCAAGTGATCAGTAAATCTACAGGGAAAGTTGCTCTAGTTGGAAACAGACACAATAACATCTATGAAATCAAATTGTCAACAAACACTGATGGCAAAGCAGTGTGTCTGTCTACAAGGATGTCCAGTGAAGAGAATTGGAAATGGCACAAGAAACTCTCTCATTTGAACCTGAACAACATCAATGAGCTAATCAAGAATGATCTTGTAAGAGGTCTACCAAAGTCCTTGTTGAATGTAGAAGGACTGTGTGATTCTTGTCAAAAGGCTAAACAGAGAAAAGTCTCCTTCAAAAGCAAATCTGAGTCTTCAACTGTTGATCCTTATCATCTACTACATGTTGATCTTTTTGGTCCAGTGAATGTAATGTCTCTTGGAAAGAAGAAATATGCTCTAGTCATTGTTGATGAATATACCAGGTTCACATGGGTATATTTTCTTGCAAAGAAGGATGAAACTGCATTAACACTGACAGAACATATATTACAACTGGAAAAAGGGTCAGAGAATCAAGTGAAGATAATCAGAAGTGACAATGGAACTGAGTTCAGGAATTCATCTATGGAAGAATTTTGCAAGAGTAAAGGGATAAAACAAGAGTTTTCTGCACCTGGCACTCCACAACAAAATGGTGTAGTGGAGAGGAAGAACAGAACCTTGATAGAAGCTGCCAGAACCATGCTAGATGAAGCAAAGTTGCCAACATATTTCTGGGCAGAAGCAGTTCAAACTGCCTGTTTTACTCAAAATGCAACACTGATCAACAAGCATGGTAAAACACCATATGAAATGGTGAAAAAGAAAAAGCCAAATGTAAAATATTTTCATATTTTTGGATGCAAATGCTTTGTGTTGAAGACTCATCCTGAACAGTTGACCAAGTTTGACCTAAAGGCAGATGAAGGAATTTTTGTTGGCTATCCACTGTCAACAAAGGCATTCAGAGTTTATAATCTGAGAACTAGAGTGATCATGGAATCAATTCATGTGTCATTTGATGACAAGAAAATAACTGGACTTGAAGATGTCAATGAACATGATCAACTGCACTTTGAAAATGAAGATTTATTCTCTGAAAAAGTAAACTCTGATCAGACTGATTTGACAAACTCTGTTGATCTAAACTCTGAACCTCTACTGGTAAATACTGAAGAAACTCTTCAATCAGAAACAAGGGAAGAACCAGTTGAGGGGGAGCATGAAGAATCACATCATAGTGATAATTCAAACACTGAAAGTGACTCAGTTGATGATTCTGAATCAAACTCTGTTGATTCAAACTCTGTTGATAATTCTGAGAAGTCACATTCAGGGGGAGCATCAGAAAATGAAGAAAGGCACCAAGAAAATCAGGAGAGCATGGATCAAGGGGGAGGATCACATGATGACAGAAGCAATCTGCCTTCTGCAAGAAAATGGACTAAATCTCACACACCTGATTTGATTATTGGTGATCCAGATGCAAAAGTAAGGACAAGAAGTGCAACAACAAATGAATGTCTGTTTCATGCATTCTTGTCACAAACTGAGCCAAAGAAAGTGGAAGAAGCTCTTAAAGATGCTGACTGGATAACAGCAATGCAAGAAGAGCTAAATGAATTTGAAAGAAATGAAGTGTGGACACTTGTACCAAGGCCCAAGAACAGATCCATTGTTGGTACTAAATGGGTTTTCAGGAATAAAACTGACAGTGAGGGTGTTATCACAAGGAACAAGGCAAGACTGGTTGCAAAAGGCTACTCACAACAGGAAGGAATAGACTATGATGAAACATTTGCTCCAGTGGCTAGATTGGAGGCAATCAGAATCTTTCTTGCATATGCCTCTCACATGAAATTCAAAGTGTTTCAGATGGATGTAAAAAGTGCATTTCTGAATGGAAAACTTGAAGAAGAAGTGTTTGTGGAACAACCACCAGGGTTTGTAGATCCAAAATATCCAGATTATGTCTACAGGTTAGACAAGGCACTCTATGGACTTAAGCAGGCACCAAGGGCATGGTATGAAACCCTTGCCAAATTTCTACTAGAAAGTGGATTTCACAGAGGTACTATTGACAAAACTCTATTTTACTTCCAAAATGGTAGTGACTTGCTTTTAGTTCAGATATATGTGGATGACATTATTTTTGGGTCTACTAATGATAAACTCTGCAAGAAGTTTGCCAAACTCATGCAGTCAAGATATCAAATGAGTATGATGGGAGAGCTTAGTTATTTTCTAGGTCTACAGGTGAAGCAAACAGATGATGGAATTTTTATAAATCAAGCAAAATATACCAGAAACCTTCTCAAGAAATTTGGTATGCTTGATTGTTCATCTGCAACAACTCCCATGGCAACTGCAACAAAATTGGACAAAGATGCAGGGTCATCAGTAGATATGACAAGTTACAGAGGAATGATTGGTTCTTTACTCTATTTGACAGCTAGCAGACCTGATATCATGTATGCAACTTGTTTGTGTGCAAGGTTCCAGGCAGATCCAAGAGAACCACATTTAACAGCAGTAAAGAGGATATTCAAGTACCTCAAGGGCACTATGACTTTGGGGTTGTGGTATCCAAGAGAATCAGAGTTTAAACTTTTTGGTTACTCTGATGCAGACTTTGCTGGATGTAAGATAGACAGAAAAAGCACCAGTGGAAGTTGTCAATTTCTGGGTGACAGACTTGTTTCCTGGTACAGCAAGAAACAGAAGTCAATATCTACATCTACAGCTGAAGCAGAGTATATTGCTGCTGGTAGCTGCTATGCACAGATTTTATGGATGAAGAATCAACTGCTGGATTATGGATTAAGGTATACCAAGATACCTATTTACTGTGATAATCAAAGTGCTATTGCAATGACAGGTAATCCAGTACAACATTCAATGACAAAGCACATCAGCATAAGGTATCACTTCATCAGAGAGCATGTAGAGGAAGGAAACATTGAGCTTCACTTTGTGTCTACAGAACAACAACTTGCAGATATCTTCACCAAGCCATTGAGTGAAGCTACATTTACAAGACTGGTCAATGAACTAGGAATGGTCTCTAGTTTTGACTAGAGATGTTGGTTAGACTCAAAAACTTATTGCTCATGATTCTTTTTCTGTAAATTGTTAAGTGCTATGTGAACCTTAGTATTAAACTCTGTTATGCATGCTTATGTTTAAAACTTTTTAAACTCTGTTAAGCATGTCTGTCTGTTAAACACTGTTAACATGTTAGATACACTCAGTGAATTCAGAATTGATTATTGTCTGAATGAAAACACCAATGAAGAAAAATGTATGAAGCATGATTCTCAGTAAATAAATCATGATTCTTTCTGAGTCACTGTAATCTAATCAGACTTTGTGCAGTAAATCAACACAGCATGATACTGGTTCATATTTATAGCATCTCTTAGTTTATTCAGTCCTAAACTCTGAGTCTATGAATATTGTGTGCATTGCCTCTCATAAATAATTTTGGTTATTGATGAACTCTAAACTCTGATAAGTGACATTCTGTTTCCAAAGGTATGGTTCATGATGATTCCTTGTTTGTACTTGTGAAAACCATAAAACTTGAGATGTGTCATTGATTAGTTTGGTGAGTTCAGATTCATGTCTACAACCTGTGAGAGTTTGAGCCAAATCAGTGATTGATATATTTTCTATCAATCAGTATTTATTGTTGTGTGATATTCATCAGATAGTATGTTTCTCTAGAACTTGTATTAGACCATTTTGAGACTACATGATATGTGTGTGCATGAAAATGATAAAGGCAATAGGATTCACCATTTCTTCAAACACTGTTCAAAAATTCTTTTGAACTTTGTTTAAACACTGTATAAACACTGTTCATAAATTCCATCCTTAGTAAACCCCTTTGAGCCTTATTAACTGCTCATTTTACTTATACACTGAAGTGTTAAGAGCAGTTATATTTTTTCTTAAACAGATGAGTGTTTCTCAAGAAAAGAAAAAGTTTACTCAGTATATATGCTAAATAAAAAAAAAAAAAAGAAAAAAAAGGGGCATATATACTGATCTTGTACAAATATATACTGTGACTGAACACTTGAAGTCACTCATGAATAAAACATCTCTTTTCATCTGTTTGATCTTACTCCATTTAAACCCTGAATAAAGTCCTTTTGATTTGTGAATACATGTACTCAAAGTAGTGTAGAATTGGTGGACATTCAAGCATATGGTAGATTCTGCTATTTCTGATTGAATGTGAGTGTAAACACTTCACCTAAACACCTGTGTGTTTGAGAGTTTGTGAGATTATTCAGTTCATGACTGTTATTCACTGAATGAAACTCTGATTTCTATCTCTTGATCTTTTTGTCTTCAAAGACTGTGTGCTTTCTTGGATAATCATTGACATCAAAGGGAATAGAAGTTTTCAGATTTCTGTATTACAGTAACTACAGAGTTTAGCATTCATCAAACAATCAGTGTTTAATATGAGAGTTTGTGCATTCAGTGGTTATTGACTTTTGTTATGGATTTTATGAAATATTAGATGCTCTAAAAATTGATTTCAGTAAACTCTGCTTCACACACACTTAATTCACAACTGTGCAATTTTTGAAAGGGTTTAAGTGATAAAGTTGGATAATTGATAAACACTGTTGAGTTGTGTTAAGTACTCTGAGGTAAAATCTCATTGAGATGATTTGATTATTTTGCAGTAATTGGGGTAGTTGACAACTGTTAATTAGTGTAAGTGTCGTGATTATAGGAATGACAGCGGTAATTATTAAGTAATCCATTGGTTGTCTGACACGTGTCCCATGATTGTGTCCCACTCACACACTACTCTACAACAGTTGCGCGCTTTTACTAAATAAACGATTGAGTTTTAATTTTACTCTAATCGTCTTTAGTCTCTTACTCCATATCGATTCACATTCACCCACTCACAGTTACTTGCATACTCATTCACTTTCACACTTCTCATATACTCTCTTTCACATTTTGATAAACACTTACAGTGCATACACATCTTTTCTTTGAATATCTTCGTATCACTTTTTACTGATGGCAACTAAAGCGTTTGATGCAGCAGGGTTAGTTTTTCTCCCTAGTAACTATGCAGCACCGTTGGAGACTGTAAATGCTCCAGAGGCGTTTCATGTGTTCCAAAATTTCTTGAAAGACTCTGAAATAGGGAAGGCTCTAACAGCACCAGCTACACTATCTGCTTCACAAATTGCTACTTTCTGGACAAACTCTGAATATGATGATGGAGGAGAGTCTGGCACTCCAACAATCATTTTCACTCATGAAGAATCAGAGTATATCATTACTCCAACTACTGTTAGGGATGCTTTGGACTTTGAGACACACACTTCTTACAGTATTGTTGGTCATGATCGGTTGAGGCAAATGTTGGAACAAATTGGATGTGCAGGAAACTTGAACAAGATAGGGTCTTTGAGACGGCCAAGTTTGAGAAAAGAATGGAGTTTCTTTTTCGATTGCATAACAAGGGCTTTTGGAAAGAAGACAACAAACTGGGATGCACTTCCTCTGGATACTCTCCAAATTGGTCATGCTCTACTATATGGAGGTAACTTCGATTTTGGTAGACTAGTACTAATGAATTTGGGAGAGCGTTTGTCTGAGTCTACTACTGTTTATTTTGCTCGTTTTTGTCAACTGCTATTTACTGCCTGTGTGCCTAACATTCCAATTGATGAAGCTGATGTGATTCAGCCTTTTCAAGTTGCTAAAAGAATGTTTTCTGATTTGACAAACAAAGATATCACTAAACAGCATATACCAGATATGTTTATGCCTTTAGCCCTACAAAACTATGTAAACCAACCACAAGACTCTCTATCACCACAACAAATGCCTGAACCAATAGACACCATAAACTCTGAACCAACACCTACAACACTACCTACTACATCTCATCAACCACAACCAGAAACCTTAAACTCTCCACCATCAAACACTGAACCATTAAACACTGAACCATCAAACACTGAACCATTAAACACTGAAACCTTAAACACTGACACCTTACACTCTGAGCCAGCATCTACTGAACAACCCAAAACCAAGCCAAAAAGAAAGAAACACACTGCCCAAAACACTAAACACTCAAATGCTAAACAAACAATACCTGGAGCTGTTTATACAAGAAGGAAGAAACAGAAAGCAAACAGACCTTCACTTTCACCACCAAGAGAGAGCTCAAGTGAAGATGAAGAAGAGAATGTGGTGCCTCCAATCAAGAAGAGGAGATTAATTCTTTCTGATTCAGATGAAGAGAATGTTGTTGAAGCTCCAGAGGTGGTTTCACAGCAAACACCTACTGTTGAGATTACAGTGAATGTTGCTATACCTGCAGAGGTTGAAATGCCTGCAGAGGATATTATCACTGACAAAGTTGAAATACCTGCAGAGGTTGAAATGCCTGCAGAGGATAATGTTAATGTTCAAATGCCTACAGAGGATAAAATGCCTGTAGAAGAGGATAACAGAGATGGTTTTTCACCAAGGGATAATATTTTTGACTCATTTGAACCATTCTCTGATTCTATCTCACCTATTGTTCATACTGAAGCTCCTGGTGTAGCTGATGAGCCTGCAGTACATGTTCCTGAAGCTGCAGCATCACCCACAGAGCTGGTATCTTCTCCAATTCAAGACAAAGGTGATGAAGTTGATCAGGCAACAAAGATAATTTCTGAATCCATGCCTGTTGAAGCTACAAAGGCAAACTCTGTTGCAGAGCCTGTGCAACATGAGGTGACTGTTGAAAAGGTTGCAGAAGTTGTTGAAGAAACTGTGGCTGACACTGCTCAGCACAGTGGTTCTTTAAAAGATGATCAATCTAAGGATGCAAGTGCTGAAGATGAATCTGCTAGAAGTGCAAACTCTGACTCTTTTGTGAGTGCACCTGCACAGACAGATAATAAACATACACCTTTTGATCAGCCTTGTCCATCTCATGCAGTTGAAGTAGAGCATCTTGCTAAGTCTGCTGCAAATTGGTATAAACAAGATTGCATTTTTCCAAAAGGAAGAGCATCTGAGTTTGTTAAGCAAACTGCAAAGCAAATTTCAAATCCAGAAATCTTATCCTGTTTAAAGGCAACTGTGGTACAAGTCAAGACTCTGGAAGGAAATTTTGCTGAAACTAAACAAGAAATTGCTTCCTTGAAGACTGAGATACAGTCAAGAGAATTGAAGATGGATAGAGAGTCTAAAATAAAAGCTGTTCAGCTGTCTAAAGTCCAAGACACTCTCTTTGCCAGGCTAGGAAAAGTTGAAGAAAATCAGACTGCTTTATTTGCTAAGGTGGATTCAATTGCAAACTCTTTAGAGCTCATTACATCAATACTTATACCTGATGATGTCAAAAAGGGGGAGAGAGTGGCTAAGTCTAAATGCAAAGTTTCTCAAACTCTGACTCAAAAGGATGATGCTGGAGATGGAGGGGCAAGTGATAAGAGCAAGGTCTTAAACTCTGAAAAGCAAACTCTGAGATCTGGCAAATCTTTTAAATCACAGTCTGTTGGAATAAACACTGAAACTCAAGGTACTTCAAAGACCAAGAGTTTGGAATTAACATCAAATCCAAAGACTGATGAGGAGTTAGCTGTTAAGCTTTTTATGGAAGAGAATGCAAAAGGAGTTACTTTAGAAGATGCTAAAGCTGAAGAGAAGAGTTTACAAGAAAAGCATCTGAAAGCTCTAAAGTCTGAAAAAGCAAAGAAGAATGTGAAAGTTGCTAAAGCTGCAAAGCCTGTTCTTAAAGGCATTCAAATCAAAGAACCTGTTGGTACAGATCAAAGAATGCAAGTATTCAGAAAACCAACAGATGCAGAAGCTAAGCAAAAGCTGAAAAGTATAGTTACAACCTCTGTTGATACACATGTTGTACAGAAGAATGAAAACACAACCTCTGTTGCTGCACAAGTTGTGACCACACCATTATTGTCTTCTCAGTTGAAATCAACATTTAAGAGGGGTGCTCCTCATGATCCAAGACTAGAAGCTACAATTCCAATGGATTTTACTGATGGTAGAGCTTTATCTGGTAAAGTTGGATACAACAAAGAAGGTATAGGGTCACACAGAGATAAAAGGCAATATGTTGGTCCTAGAGATCCTTCTTCACTGTCTGTTCCAGGTCGTGGTGTCACTCAAGAGAGTTTGGACAAACTGGAATCAGTACAGCTTGTATATCAAAAGAGTCTAGAGAAGGATTTCTTGTTATATTTCATGGCTGATGGAACAGTATTTAAAGTCTCTGAAAAGGATATTGAATTAAAGTATGCTGAAGAACTTGAATATGTTCTGTATATTTTCAGAGTAAGAAATCAAAGAGCTCAGTCAGTTGCAAATGTGCTTCAACAAAGAATGATTCAAAACCTTGCAAGAAGGCAAATGAAATTCAACAGCAAGTATGTTCCTAAATATAGAGATTGGAATGGCAATCTGATTGAAATGGAGAAGGGAACTACAAAACTGAAGACTGATCTTGGAATCACTGTTCTAGATTTTAATGTGAAATCTGAGGAAGTGAAATACATAAGGCTGGGAAATGAAATGAGAAGAAACAAAATCTATGATCTTAGAGCTGCTATCTATCAAACTGATGAGAATGATCCTCAGTTGAGAGAAATCAAGGAAGCTATGCAGATAGAGCTTGAAAATGCTGAAAGAAGGTTGCTTATAGACTATCTCAGAACAATGCCTGATCTGCAAGAGATTAGAAATTAAAGTCTGTAAGAAATTTTCTTATTTTCTGTAGAATTTGTTAAGTAAAAGCTTAAACTCTGTTTGTATGTTAAACACTGTAAAACTTTGTATTTGTTTTGACATCATCATTTACTGTAAACTTGTACATTTTTTGCTAATGGACAAGTTGGGGGAGATTGTTAGAAATGATTGATGAAAACAGTGTTTGGAAGCTAAAGTCAGAAAACAGAGTTTAGCTGGAAGCAGTCAGAGTTTAGTTAAACACTGACTGGAAGCGCAACAGAGGTTGTTAAACTCTGTAGCGGTATTGTCTGAAGAGTCAACAGTGTTTACAGATTATTTCAAGATGAATATGGAAGCAATATCTTTGAAGATTGGAAAGCTGTCAAAGAGATTGAGTTGACTTGGAAGACTTGAGCAATCGTGATTGATATCAATTGTATAGCTTGATTTTAGGAGAATCAGTTACTGATTGTACGAAGCTGTATGTTCTATAAATACAGTTAGGTTAACCCTAGAAGGGTAATCGAACATTGAGAAATTCATTGATTGTAACCTAAGCAGCTCTCTGTGATATTTACATCACCGAGAGAGGAATTATTAATTCCAAATAGTTTTTAATTGTTAAACAGTGTGTTCTTGTTAAGTTACTCATACAGTATTTGATTGCTTATTGTGTATTCGACCTAACAAAATATTATTAATATTTTTTCCACTTAATATTTATGATAAGATTATTAATGAAAATTTAAATAAATCTTTTAATTTTGGTAAGTTTATTAATACATATCTATACTATTATATAAAAGTCGAAACATTAAAAGTTTGGTTAGTTGGTTGGTTGGTACATGTTGATTTTACTTATTTACCCTTAACTAATAAAATATGTTATTTTACTTAATTATCCTTAATTAATTATTATTTATAATAATCTAATAAATAGTTATTAGCCGATTGCCTTTTTAACATTTACTTTTAAATTAAGAAATTACCTTTTATAAACACCTAAAATTGTACCATATCTTACCAACGCTAATATTTGTTTTCTAACTAAAACATGTTACCTTTAAATTTAAAACTAATCTTGCAATAACTAATATAAACCCAAAAATATCACACTGCATCTTACAATCATTAATAAAATATAATAAAAATCTATATACATTGCTAATAATAAGAAAACATGAGGATAATCCTTGAACATGAATATATTAAATTATATTAAAAGTAAAAAAAATTATTGAAAATAATGATTATATAAAACCTAAATATATTACTAAATAAAATTTATAACATATCAAAAGAAAGGTACCTGTTGATTTTACTTATTTACCCTTAACTAATAAAACATGTTATTTTACTTAATTATTATTTATAATAATATAATAAATAGTTATTAGCCGATTGCCTTTTTAACATTTATTTTTAATTGAAGAAATAACCTTTTATAAACACCTAAAATTGAACCATATCTTACAAATGCTAATGTTTGTTTTCTAACTAAAACATGTTACCTTTAAATTCAAAACTAATCTTGCAATCACTAATATAAATCCAAAAATATCACACCGCATCTTACAATCATTAATCAAAATCTATACTATTATATAAAAGACGAAATATTAAAAGTTTGGTTGGTTGTTACCTGTTAATTTTACTTATTTACCATTAACTAATAAAACATGTTATTTTACTTAATTATTATTTATAATAATATAATAAATAGTTATTAGCCGATTGCCTTCTCTTACCAAAACCTCTATTTTTCCAATTATATCACGGACATTTCTTTTTAATAAAAATAAAATAATAATATTATAATACTAATAATTAACCGATTACCTTCTCAACTAAAATATATCAACTTTTCTATTTTTTCTAATTAAATTCCTTTTTTCCCTATATAAACCCAAAAATATCACACCGCATCTTACAATCATTAATCAAAATCTATACTATTATATAAAAGACGAAATATTAAAAGTTTGGTTGGTTGGTACCTGTTAATTTTACTTATTTACCCTTAACTAATAAAACATATTATTTTACTTAATTATTATTTATAATAATATAATAAATAGTTATTAGCCGATTGCCTTCTCTTACTAAAGCCTCTATTTTTCCAATTATATCACGGACATTTCTTTTTAATAAAAATAAAATAATAATATAATAATACTAATAATTAACTGTTGTGGAATAAAAACTAGGTTATGAATATTGCGGCTAGGGTTTAAGTATATTCAATGCAAAGGGTGGTTGAGTTTCGAGCTTTTATGGCTGTTTCCGTGTTCGAGACTGATCGGTCCTCACAGAGTGCCTACGTATCTCGTTATTGAGAATCAAGCCAAGACGTAGTTCTGAGGGTGAAGGAGCAGGTCCTTATATAGGCTGAGAAGCCCTAGAATCGTAATAGGGTTAGATGACTTGGTAGGCAAGTCACCGATTAGAAGAAGGTTCTAGTCTCCTTCCATGTATGAATCGGTTTCCATGTTGGAGTGTGTGCCTTGGGGGCTAAGTCAGGAAAGAGTAGTATCCTTGTTTGACTCTTATTGCTGAGCTGATAATTACCACTAATATTAATTACAAAATTAATATTATATATTGGGTTTGGGCCCATCTAGTGGGCCCCACGTTTTGACCATATTGGGTTCATTTAATGCCACATTAAATGTGTCGTTAGGGCTTACTTTTAGCCCATATCATTTGCCCCCCAACTTCTAGGAAAACTGATCAGGTTTTCCTTGAAGTTATTACGGCCTTTCTGAGACTTGGGTCAGGGTTTATTGCTCTTACGCAAGTACTTTCAACAATATCATCTTAATGTAAAGCGTGGAGCGACCGACGCATTTACGACGATATTGAATGACACTAAACAGTGTTAAATGGCACTACACAGTGCTAATCAGCCTTAAACAACGTGTAAATAATGTTAAACGATGTTAAACGGCATATTATGACACTAACAGCACTAATTGGCACTAATCTGTGCTAATCAGCACTAATCAATGCTTAAACGGCACTAATCTGTGCTAATTGGCACTAATCTGTGCTTAAACGGCACTAATCTGTGCTTAAACGGCACTAATCTGTGCTAATCAGAAATCTTCTTGTTCCTGATAAACCCGGGTTGATTGAAAATATTCGTACCCCTGATCACTCCGGGTTGGACAAAAATACTCGTACCCCTGATCACTCCGGGTCGGACAAAAATACTCGTACCCCTGATCACTCCGGGTCGGACAAAAATACTCGTACCCCTGAAGAACCCCGGTCGGCCGAAGCCTCCCGGGCGGGCCGGTCGGCTAGCCACCGATCGGCCAGCCACCGGTCGGCTGGCTCCCGGTCGGCTGAAGCCTTCCGGTTTGCCCCGGTCGGCCGCCTTCCGGTCGGCTGAAATTTTTTTTTTTTTTTTTTTTCAACATTATGTTTCCATAAACACGTATGTTCGTGGTCTTGACGAACATGACAAAAATAGTCGGGGTCTTGACGAACATGACAAAAATAGTCGGGGTCTTGACGAAAACTTCCGTGGTGTTGACGAACTCCGGTCGGCCGAAGCCTCCCGGGTAGGCCGGTCGGCCAGCCACCGGTCGGCTAATCACTGGTCGGCTGGAACCCTCCGGTTTACCCCGGTCAGCCGGCTTCCGGTCGGACCATGTCAAATTTTTTTTTTTTTTGGCTTCAATACTCCGGCCTTTCTCTTGAACGTGTTGCTTTCATGAACATGTATGTTCGTGGTCTTGATGACCGTGAGTTTATCGTGGTCTTGCTGACCTTGAGTCTTCCGTAGTCTTGCTGACTTTGAGTTTGGGGAGTCAACAATATGGTTATTCATAACTTTTGCTTAAGACTTCTCTTGATCTCAATTAGCACTGCTAATCCCATACTTTATGTTAACTTCTTGATGAGACTTTTAGAACTTCCTTTGTCAGATACCAACTGACATTCTTAGTTCCTTATTTTGGGTTTTTGACGAGTCCCTTCATTTATTAACAGATAGTTTTCGTCTCTTTTTTGCATTTATCCGATACATGATCTGTAAACACGATCCGGCCTGTATCTCAACCTGGAGTAACAGGTCACACCTTTTCTATAAAAGAAGGGGAGCATCCTTCATTCTTCCTCACTTCTTCACTTCTCAAATTTCTCTCAAGCTCTAAAATTCTCTAGTTCTTTAGCTTTTCAAGCTCATCTTCAAGTCCAAGCTCGATATGGTTGACAAACGCCCGATCCCCCCAATTTCCATGGAGGAAGCTATGAGGAAGAGGAGCATGGCCAGAATGGTTAAAGGTATGTTAAAACTCAAGCCTCCTCGTTATGTTGAACGTCGATTTGTTTCTTTATTAGACTTGTTGAGCACCATGGGGGAAGCTTTTCCCAACAATTCAAATTTGGCTGCCTTCCATTGTCATTCTAAGTTGAAAAAGAAGGACATTGTGAAGATTAGAAGTACGTACAGTTTTCCCAATGTGATCAATGTTTGCCTACCAAATCCGGGAGACCGGACTTGCAACTGGCACCCAGAAAGATTATGTGTTTTTAAAGGTGCTTTAGAGGCGGGATTGAGGTTCCCGGTTCATCCCTTTATTATCAGGTTCCTGGCGGAGCTCCAGATCCACCCATGTCAACTGTATCCTAACTCCTGGAGGTTCTTGATTATCTTCATGCTAAGATGTAAAGAGTTGAACATCACTTGGGACACAACTTTATTCAGAAGCATCTTCATGACCAAGAATTCTCCTGATTCCTCACCAGGATATGTTGGCTTTCAACTCCGAAACAGGCTCCCTCATATTGTAAACTCCTTCTCTTTTCCCGATTCCCATCATACCTGGGATAGGGAATTTGCCATTTTGGAGTGGAAAGGTGGCGATTGGGGCCACTTCTTTGTTAAGAGATTCGGGGTTGCAGAGGATAGTTCACATTTCGTGCTCAACCTTACTGACCAACAATTGCACGACAGGGATAAACTGCTTGCCGATGAAGGGTGTTCTCATTATAAAACGATTCTTACTGAGAAGAAACTCGTTGAAGTTGGCTTGAGCTTTCTTTCTGTTGAGGGTAATTTTTCCTTCGTGACTTCATTATGAACTATGTTTGTTCTTATTCCGATGTTTTTTCTTTCATATTTCAGGTGCTGAGGAGCTGGATAATCTCCCCGAGAACCAACCAACTGTTACAAGGCGTATGATAAAGCATGCGGAAGCTCAACTGAATCCTCAATTCCTGGTGGGATGCAGCCAAGGGGGAAAAAGGTCTCGCAATGCCGGTGAAGGCATTAGGATCCCCTTTACTCCAGATTGGGGCATCTGTGAGCAAGATTCTGTCATGGGGAGCTCTGCTTTATGCTTAGATTGGTCGAGGCTTTTTATCACCCCTCCTGATCTCTTAACTGTCACCGCGGGGGATAAGATCGATGAATCCGAACGCCTCGGAGCTCAGGCCTTATATCAGGTATCAAATTGTTCACTTAATGTTCTTATTTACTTTGTTAGCTATAAACGTCTTTCTAATTCCCTTGTTGCAGGCCAATGCCTATCTTCAATCCGCGACTCGTCAAGGTCGTGCACATAGGGATGACAACGCCATACTGAAGAACAAGAAGGCACAGCTCCAAGAGCAGATACAAGATTTGGACTCTAGAGCTGTCCGAGCTGAGGCCAACTGCCATTCTCTTCAAAAGAATCTCCGTTCTATGGCAAAGAAGATGTCTGCCAAAGCTGACAAGGTGATTGATGCCTACCATAAGTCAGAAGGGTTTTTCGAGCTCATGGATAAGCATGATGATGAAATGCGGCCATTCAACATGTCCGTCGGTTGGAACAAGGCCATTAGTGCCGTTAGCCACAAGCATCCTACAGTGGTCAACCCAGCAGATTTTCCCTGCCCTAACTGGGGTGTTGGTGTTGAAAACCAAGCGGAACGCGCATCAGGTTCCAAGGGTAGTCGCCGCCTTTCCAGTTCTGGCTTGAGGAAAGCGGCCAATGTCACCAGCTCCAGTTCATCTTCTTCCCGTTCTGCCGGAAAAAAGGCCATGTCTAAGAGGGAGGCAGCCGTGAGGCAATCTTTCCCTGGAAAGAAAATTCGTGCTAGAGTCGTATCTTCGGCTGAGACATCAGAAGAAGAAGGGGACGTGGTGTAGAAGGGAGTGGCGCAACCTATGGAGACGGAGGCCGAAGAAGATAATGATGACGGTGATGAGAGCTCCGAAGAGGAGGAGGGAGGAGAGCAAGAACAAGAAGTGGTAGGGGAATCCTCCGAGGAGTAAGTGGCCTTGCATGGCCTTGTTAGCCGCTTGTGGCTTTATCTTTCCAGTTTTTAATCAAGGTCCTCCGGGACTTAACTTTTATGGTTTGTAACTTAACTCTAAATTCGGCCCTTTGGGGTTATTTATGCAATTGTTTTATTTCCATTTGTGCATTATTTATTTTCGTTACTTGGTCATCCTTGACTCGCACTCATCAGGTGCTTGGCACATAAATAAAATCACACAATCATAGAATGGAAAACAAACTTGCATTAATAACTTGAAGTGGGTTCAAACCCTTACATAATTTCCTACTGTCCTACTCGGGGTACTAATCCCTGAAATGGTTTCATCGAACCTTATTTCTACTTCCCTTAATAGATAGATAAAAGCCAAGTCCTTACTAGGAAGGCTTACACATAATAAATCTTGAGGTTCCAGGCATGCCAAGTACGGGGCACCTCAACCCCGTCCAAGGTCTCCAACTTGTATGATCCTCGCCCCAACGTCTTCCTGACTCGGTACGGCCCTTCCCAATTAGGGGCCAGCTTTCCTTTTGCCCCAACTCCTGAAGCTTCTATTTTCCTCAAAACTAAGTCACCTTGCTGGAAGAACCTTTCCTTAACCCTATGGTTGTAGTAAAAGGATGCCCTCTTTTGATGCTCCACATTCTTAGCGTTTGCCTCGTCCCTGACTTCATCAATTAGATCAAGGGCGAGCCTCATTCCTTCTTCATTGGTCTCTTATTCATATGCCTCAACTCGAGGTGATGCATGCATGATCTCCAAGGGCACAACTGCCTCGGTTCCGTAAGCCAACAAAAACGGGGTTGCTCCTGTTGTCACCTTACAAGTGGTGCGATATGCCCAGAGTATATGCAGCAACTCATCCACCCAAGTGTTCCTCGAGCGTTCGACCCTTTTCTTTAATCCGTCCAGGATGATTCGATTGGCCACCTCGGCCTGTCCATTTGCTTGCGGATGTGCTACTGAAGTAAAACGAAGCTCAATAGCATTTTCCTCACAGTACTTTTTGAACTCCTCATTATTGAACTGTGTCCCATTATCCGTCAAAAGGATTCGCGGGATGCCATATCTACATATTATGTTCTCCCAAAAGAACTGGGAAACTTGCTTGGTGGTTATCTTGGCTAAAGGTTTAGCCTCAATCCACTTGGTGAAGTAGTCGATGGCCACTATCAAAAACTTCCTTTGTGCTGACGCCATAGGGAAAGGACCAAGTATGTCCATCCCCCACATTGCAAACGGTATGGGAGAGATAATTGAGGTTAACCTCTCAGGCGGCTGCCTTACAATAGGGGCGTGCTTTTGACATCTATCACACTTCTTGACATAATTCTGGGCATCTGCCAACATCTCTGGCCAATAGAATCCCAGGCGGGTAATCTTGTGGGCTAGGGCTCTGCCCCCCAAGTGTTGCCCACAGATCCCTTCATGAACTTCTTCCAGTGCTTCCTTAGCCTCTTGGGGCCTTAAACACTTTAAATATGGGATGACAAATGATCTTTTATAAAGAATGCCTTCGATCAGGGCGTATCTCAATGCTCTTACTGACAGCTTTCGTGCCTCCAAGGCATCGTCAGGGAGCCAACCGTTTTCAAGGTGAGCTTTGATAGGATCTATCCAGCAGCTTCGAACATCGATTGGTGCTACCAACTTAGAGTTGACGGTCGGGGCCTTCAAGACCTGGAAGTAAACACTTCCTACATAATTCTCTATCTCAGAAGAAGCGAACTTAGAGAGGGCATCGGCCTTAACGTTCTCTTCTCTTGGGATGTGCTCTACATAGCATTCGTCAAATTGAGTCATGACAGCTTTCAAAACTCGCAAATATTTCGCCATAGTATCATCCTTGGCCTCAAATTCACCATTCACTTGCGAGACTACCAGTCTTAAATCTCCACACACTTTGAGGTTCTTGACCCTCATGACTCTAGCCAATCCCAATCCGGCTATTAATGCCTCATACTCAGCTTCATTATTAGTAGTAGGAAAATCCAATTTCAAAGCATACTCAACTGTGAACCCATCGGGGCTTTGCAAAACCAAACCTGCACCACTAGATTTTGTTTTTGATGCTCCATCAAAATAGAGCACCCAATACTCTTTCTGGTCAGCTATCAGTTCTTCATCTTTACCTTCGTTCTCAGGGGTGGTTATCATCTCCTGCCCCCCGACTTCTTGGTTATCAATGGTGCATTCAACCACGAAGTCAACCAATGCCTGAGCCTTGATGGCTGTCCGAGGCTTATACTTGATATCAAACTCTCCAAGCTCTATGGCCCATTTGATCAATCTTCCACTTGCTTTCGGGCTGTGCAATATGCTTCTCAATTGTTGGTCTGTCAAGACTTCGATCTTGTGGGCCTGGAAGTATGGTCGCAATTTCCTTGAGGTAGTAATCAATGCCAAAGCGAACTTCTCAATGGGAGAGTAATTCAACTCCGCCCCATGTAACACCTTACTCACGTAGTAGATGGGTTTCTAAACTTTCTTCTCTTCTTTAACAAGAACAACACTCAATGCCTGTTCGAATACCGCCAGGTATAAGTAAAGAATCTCCCCAGGACTAGGTTTGGCCAACAACGGGGCTTCAGCCATGTATTTCTTCAACTGCTCAAAGGCCTCTTGGCTCTCTATGGTCCACTCAAAATTTTTCACTTTCTTTAGTGCCTGAAAGAAAGGCAAGCTCTTATCACCAGATTTGGAGATAAATCTCCCCAGGGCTACAACTCGGCCAGTTAACTTCTGTACGTCCCTCACAGAACGAGGTAATTCCATGTCTAAGATGGCTTTGATCTTGTCAGGATTGGCCTCTATTCCTCTCTTCGAAACCATCAAACCCAAAAAATTTCCCGATCCAACGCCAAAAGCACACTTGGCTGGATTCAGCATCATCTTGTGGTGCCTTAGCACTTCAAATGCCTCTCTGAGGTGCCTAATGTGATCTGCCTTGAGTAGGCTCTTGACTAACATGTCATCAACATAGACCTCCATGGTTTTTCCAATAAGATGGGAGAATATCTTATTCACCAGCCGTTGGTAAGTAGCTCCTGCATTCTTTAAACCAAAAGCCATAACAAGATAGCAGAAAACACCAAAGTCAGTTATGAAAGATACCTTAGGGATGTCCTCCTTGTGCATCTTAATCTGATTGTATCCGCTGAAACCATCCATGAAGCTCAACATTTCATGTCCAGCTGTGGCATCTATCAACATATCAATCCTAGGCAGAGGAAAACAGTCTTTTGGACATGCATCATTCAGATCAGCGAAGTCTATACACATCCTCCACTTTCCATTCGCCTTCTTAACCATCACCGGGTTAGCTAACCATTCGGGGAATTGAATTTCTTCAACAAACCCAGCTTCCAATAGTTTGTCAACTTCTTGCTTAATGGCCTCTTGCCTTTCAGGAGCAAAATTCCTCTTTTTCTGCTTTATCTTCTTCCGTGCAGGATCGACGTTCAACCTATGAGTCATAAGTTGGGGGTCAATCCCTGGCATGTCCGCTGCTGTCCAAGCAAACACATCGCTATTCTCTTGCAAGAACGCTGTCAATTTGCCCTTCAGGGGTTCCTTCAGAGATGCTCCTATATATGTAACCTTTTCTGGGTCGCCCAGCTCCAGAGGGACGGGGATTAAATCCTCTGCTGGCTTCCCTCGGTGTTCATCATCACCACGGACATCCATTTCTTCAATTGGGAGTACCTGCCCCCCGACTCCATCAGCTCTTAGTGCGGATATGTAACAACTTTTGCCATCTTCTGGTCGCCTTTTTGTTCTCCGACCCCATTCCGGGTTGGAAACTTAATCTTCATGTGATATGTTGAGGCAACAGCCTTGAACGCATGAAGTCCAGTCCTTCCCAGGATTGCATTATTAGTTGAGGCTGCCTTGATTACTAGAAAATTCAACATCTGAGTAGCTTCTTTAGGTTCCTGCCCGATTGTCATGGGTAACTGGATAGTACCCTCCACCTTGGACTCAATCCCATTGAATCCGTATATGGGCATATTAGTCGGGGTCAGCTGAGAATCGGTATATCCCATTTTCACAAAAGCATCATGAAACAGAATGTCAACAGAAGCTCCATTGTCTATTAAGTCTCGCTTTACTTCCGAGTTCCCAATCATAGGGGTTATAACTAACGGGTCATCATGGGGGAATTTCACCCCTTCAAGATCAGAATCATTAAAACCAATTACGATTTCTGTTTTAGCACGCTTCGGGGCCTCTCCCACAATGTGCATTACCTCCCTGGCGTATGCCTTTCGAGAGTTTCGAGTCGTACCAGCCGCTGTCGGGCCTCCCTAGATTATGTTAATAACTGGCCCTCGGGGCTGTGTGTTACGATCACGATCATTATCCCTTCTATCATTGTTTCTCCTGTCGTAGTCCCTTCTTTGGGTTCCACGATCTTCACCCTTGGTGAAGTTACTTAGCTTTCCTTTGCGGATCAAGAATTCGATCTCATCCTTTAACTGCCTACAATCATCTGTATCATGCCCCACATCTCGGTGGAACCGACAATATTGATCCTTGTTTCTCTTTGCGGGGTCTCCCCTGAGTGGCTTCGGCCATCGGAAGTCCTTATCCTTCTCGATCTCCAACAAGATTTGACTTCTAGGAGCATTTAACCTTGCATAGTCAGAGAACCTCGGTCCCAGGCTCTTTTTTGGCGGCGAATCAGAGTCTTTGCTAGTTCGGGGATACTTGTCCCTAGCATCGTACTCCTGCTCTTGCTTGCGCTTTTTTGTATCATTGTTACCCCGACCATTGCCTATTGTGACCTCCTTCTTCGTGCTATCCTCAGCCTTGATGTACTTATCAGCCCTTCGCTGTAGCTCAGCCATATTCTCGGGAGGATGCTTTGCCAATGATCTCTTAAAGTATAGGTCGGTGGTGCCATGCTCCAAGGCTACCATTGCTACCTTATTGTCCAGATCAGTGATGTTCAAAGTCTCCTTGGTGAACCTCTTAAGATAGTCTCTCAGACTTTCGTTCTTCCCTTGTACCACATACATAAGAGATGCAGAACTTTTCTCATGCGCTCTTCCGCTGATAAACTGACTAATGAAAGCAGCACTCAACTCCTTAAAGGAACCAATTGAATTCGCGGGCAGCCGACTATACCATCTTTGAGCCATACCTGATAGAGTTTGAGGGAATGCCCTACACTTCAAAGCGTCACTTGCAGGCTACAACAGCAGAGCGTTTGAGAATGTTCTAACGTGGTTTGCGGGATCACCCATTCCATCATAAGCTTTAATTGTCGGCATCTTAAACTTCTTTGAGATACGAGCATTCATCACCTCCTCAGTAAATGGGGGTGTGGGATCATCAGGATCCCCAAGTGGCATCAGATCCTTGGGGTTGCTCTTGGGGGTTTCCACCCTCATTGTTCTTCCAGTTGGGGCGGCAGCCCTTCTTTGCCTTCTTGAAGGCCTCTCCAAGTCTATAAAGGGAATCGGTCCTGATGTTGGAGGAGGTAAAATCTGATTTGACCTGGCTTGTTCTCTTGCCATATCTTCCTTTAACCTTAAGATCTCGGCTTCATAAGCCTTAATCCTATCAGTAGTTGTTGAAGGGAGTCCATCGTGAGTAGTTTGAGTTCTTCCTCGAGGTTCTTTACTTGCACGTCGCCTCCTTGGAGCTTCATCACGATCGTAATCATCATCAGAAGATGACTCATCCGTATAAGGACCGGAAAAATCGTGATAATCTCGATCTCGGATATACAGGGCATGACCACTTGATCCAGCTCCTTGAGTAGGAGGGTAGTTAGGCAGTCCATACATCGGATTGGTATTCACGGGGAGATCCGTAGTGTGGATCTGGACTCCTTGTGGAGGGTCATTGGGATCTATAATCAAGGGAGAAACCACCATCTGTAAGGGATTAGTCCCTGGATTTGTGTGGACGATCGGAGGTAACGTACTCTCAACATGGGAAGTCGTCCCTAGGGGTTGAGAAACTTGATGCGGAACGATAGCCCCGGTCGTTGGGGGTACCAGGCCTGTCGCTGGCGGGGCGGAGCTGAGTGGAATAGGGTCGATAGTTGCTGGTGTTCTTCGTGTGTTAACCATGGTTGATGTTTTCATCCCACAGACGGCGCCAAATGTTATGGAATAAAAACTAGGTTATGAATATTGCGGCTAGGGTTTAAGTATATTCAATGCAAAGGGTGGTTGAGCTTCGAGCTTTTATGGCTGTTTCTGTGTTCGAGACTGATCGGTCCTCACAGAGTGCCTATGTATCTCGTTATTGAGAATCAAGCCAAGACGTAGTTCTGAGGGTGAAGGAGCAGGTCCTTATATAGGCTGAGAAGCCCTAGAATCGTAATAGGGTTAGATGACTTGGTAGGCAAGTCACCGATTAGAAGAAGGTTCTAGTCTCCTTCCATGTATGAATCGGTTTCCATGTTGGAGTGTGTGCCTTGGGGGCTAAGTCAGGCAAGAGTAGTATCCTTGTTTGACTCTTATTGCTGAGCTGATAATTACCACTAATATTAATTACGAAATTAATATTATATATTGGGTTTGGGCCCATCTAGTGGGCCCCACGTTTTGACCATATTGGGTTCATTTAATGCCACATTAAATGTGTCTTTAGGGCTTACTTTTAGCCCATATCATTAACCGATTACCTTCTCAACTAAAATATATCATCTTTTCTATTTTTTCTAATTAAATTCCTTTTTTTCCTAGAAATATAACGAGCAACATTAATTTCTCATTTTCTAAAAACTATAAACAATTTTATTTAGTAAAATAACATAATTAAATTATAGTTACTATAAACTAATCAATTATCTTTGTACGTTACCTGTTGATTTTACTTATTTACCCTTACTCAATTACAAATCTACCAACTAATCAATTTCCTTTTTCAGGTTGCACATATTATCATTTCTATTTTTCAAGAACTAAATAAGTTTGGTTGCTTGGTCGGTCGGTCGGTCGGTACGGTACCTGTTGATTTTACTTATTTACCCTTACTCAATTACAGATCTACTAACTAATCAATTTCCTTTTTCAGATTACACATATCTTTTCTATTTTTCAAGAACTAAGTAATTTCCTTTTTCAGGTAAAATGCAATATCTTTTATATTTTATCTAACTAAAATAACTGTTGATTTTACTTATTTACCCTTACTCAGATCTACTAACTAATCAATTTCCTTTTTTAGATTACACATATCTTTTATATTTTTCAAGAACTAAATAATTTCCTTTTTCAGGTAAAATACAATATCTTTTATATTTTATCTAACTAAAATTTCTCCTTTATTATTCAATTTCCTTTTTCAGGTTAAACATATTACCCTTTTAATTTTTCAAAACCTAAATAATTTCCTTTTTTTAGGTAAAATAGATTATCTTTTACATTTTATCTAACTAAAATTTCTCCTTTTTAAAAACATTACGAGTAATTTAATTTAATAAAATAACATAATTATATTTTAATTACTATTAACGAATCAATTACCTTTTTTAGTCAAAAAACATCATCTTTTCTCTTTTCTTTAACTAAAATATCTCTTTTTCCAATTATATCATGGACGGTTACCTTTTTTAGCCAGAACACGTTACCTTTTTTCTTTTCTCTTACTAAAATCTCTATTTTTCCAATTATATCACGGATATTTCTATTTAATAAAAATAAAATAATAATATTATAATACTAATAATTAACCCATTACCTTCTCAACTAAAATATATCATCTTTTCTATTTTTTCTAATTAAATTCCTTTTTTTTCTAGAAATATAACGAGCAACATTAATTTCTCATTTTCTGAAAACTATAAACAATTTTATTTAGTAAAATAACATAATTAAATTATAATTACTATAAACTAATCAATTATCTTTGTACGCTACCTGCTGATTTTACTTATGTACCCTTACTCAATTACAGATCTACCAACTAATCAATTTCCCTTTTCAGGTTGCACATATTATCTTTTCTATTTTTCAAGAACTAAATAATTTCCTTTTTTCAGGTAAAATACAATATCTTTTAAATTTTATCTAACTAAAATTTCTCCTTTATTATCCAATTTCCTTTTTCAGGTTAAACATATTACCCTTTTAATTTTTCAATACCTAGATAATTTCCTTTTTCAGGTAAAATAGATTATCTTTTATATTTCATCTAACTAAAATTTCTCTTTTTTAAAAACATTACGAGTAATTTTATTTAATAACATAACATAATTATATCATAATTACTATGTATTAACTAATCAATTCCATTTCAGTCAAAATATGTTACCTTTTCTCTAACTAAAATCTCTTTTTACCCAATTATATCATGGACGGTTACCTTTTTTAGCCAGAACACGTTACCTTTTTAATTTTCTATTACTAAAACCTCTATTTTTCCAATTGTATCACGGGCATTTCGATTTTATAAAAATAAAATAATAATATTATAATACTAATAATTAACCGATTACCTTCTCAACTAAAATCATCTTTTCTATTTTTTCTAATTAAATTCTTTTTTTTCTAGAAATATTATGAGCAACATTAATTTCTCATTTTCTATAAACTATAAACAATTTTATCTAGTAAAATAACATAATTAAATTATAATTATTATAAACTAATCAATTATCTTTTTCACATAAATCATGTCATCTTCACGTTACCTTTCTATTTTCTCTAACTAAAATCTCTTTTTTCCCAATTATATCACGGACTCTTCTATTTAATAAAATAAATTAATTATAATACTATAATATTATTAATTAACCGATTACCTTTTTCAGATAAAACGTATCATTTTTCTATATTTTCTAACTATAATCCCTCATTTAATAGAAATATCACGTATAACATTAATTTCTCTTTTTCTAAAAACATTACGAGCAATTGTATTTAGTAAATTAACGTAATTAAATTGTAATTACTATGAATTAATCAATTACCTTTTTCACCTAGAATATATTACTTTTTTTAATTCTCTCTAACTAAATTCTCTATTTTTATAATCATATCACGGACATTCTATTTAATTTTCAGAATAAGTCATCTTATTTTAAGTTGAAAGTTAAGATTTCTAACTTTCCAACTTATTTTTGCAACTTATTGAATCTCAAACTTGCATTAAATACTTGTATAAAAAAGTTATCAAAATTTAAAAATTTTACCCAAAAATAATACATAAGGACTTATTTTTAAGGTGTGCCAAACAGGCCAAATATAAAAGCCGAAACATTAAAAGTTTGGTCGGTTGGTCGGTCGGTACGGTACCTATTGATTTTACTTATTTACCCTTACTCAATTACATATCTACTAACTAATAAATTTCCTTTTTCAGGTTAAATATATTATCTTTTCATTTTTCAAAAACTAAATAATTTTCTTTTCAGGTAAAATACAATATCTTTTATATTTTATCTAACTAAAATTTTATGAATCAATTTCCTTTTGCAGGTAAAACATATTATTTTTCTATTTTTCAATAATTAAATAATTTCCTTTCTCAGGTAAATTAGAATATCTTTTACATTTTTATCTATTTAAAAATTTTTCTTTTTAAAAATACTACGAGCAATTTTGTTTAATAAAATAACATACCTGTTGATTTTACTTATTTACCCTTACTCAGTTACATATCTACTAACTAATCAATTTCCCTTTTCAGGTTAAACATATTATCTTTTCTATTTTTCAAGAACTAAATAATTTCCTTTTTCAGGTAAAATACAATATCTTTTATATTTTATCTCACTAAAATTTCTCCTTTATGAATCAATTTCCATTTTCAGGTTAAACATATTACCTTTTCTATTTTTCAATAATTAAACAATTTCCTTTTTCAGGTAAATTAGAATATCTTTTACATTTTATCTAACTAAAAATTTTCCTTTCTAAAAACATATGAGCAATTTTGTTTAATAAAATAACATAATTATATTATAATTACTATTAACTAATCAATAACTTTTTCAGTCAAAACACGATATCTTTTCTCTTTTCTTTAATTAAAATCTTTCTCTTTTTTTCCAGCTATATCATGGTGGACGGTTACCTTTTTTAGCCAAAACATGTTACCTTTTTCCTTTTCTCTTACTAAAACCTCTTTTTTTTCAATTATATCACGAGCGTTTCTATTTAATAAAAATAAAAAAAATAATATTATAATACTAATAATTAACCGATTACCTTTTCAACTAAAATATATCATTTTTTCTATTTTTTCAAAAATTCCTTTTTTTCTAGAAATATAACGAGAAACATTAATTTCTCATTTTCTATAAACTATAAACAATTTTATCTAGTAAAATAACATAATTAAATTATAATTACTATAAACTAATCAATTACCTTTTTCACATAAATTATGTCATCTTCACGTTACCTTTCTATTTTCTCTAACTAAAATCTATCTTTTTCCAATTATATCACGGGTGGTTCTATTTAATAAAATAAACTAATAACATTATAATATTATTAATTAACCGATTACCTTTTTCAGTGAAAACATATCATCTTTTCTATATTTTCTAACTAAAATCCCTCTTTTAATATAAATATCACGGACAATGTTAATTTCTCATTTTCTAAAAATATTACGAGCAATTGTATTTAGAAAATAACATAATTAAATTATAATTACTATAAACTAATCAGTTACCTTTTTCACCTAGACTGTATTACCCTTTTAATTTTCTCTGACTAAATCCTCTATTTTTCTAATAATATCGCTGGCATTCTATTTAATAAAATGAAGTAATAATTTTATAATTACTAACAATTAATCGATTACCCTTTTCAACTAAAACCTATCATCTTTTTCTATATTTTCGAACTAAAATCTCTCATTTTCTAGAAATATCACGGATAACATTTATATAATTATTATCAAATTAATGAATTTTTTTATATAATATTAAAAAAATTTGTTCATCGCACGGGTTTTAGGCTAGTTATTACATAGGTTTTTGCTCAAGTGAAAACCTATTATTTGGTGAGATATGAGATCTAATCTCATCCTCTCATTTTAATCTAATCTAATGATCCCGCTAGTGGCACCCACACGGCCACACTAATAACATACACCCTCACACAAACTAACCCCACCCCTGATGACATCATCATGATGCCATAAATATATTTTTTTAAAAAAAATTAAAAATAAATCTGGGGAAAAAAAATTACGACATCATGCTGACGTCATCTGGTGATTTTTTTTATAAAATCTTGTGATTTTTTACGAAATCTGGTGATATTTTAAGAAATCACCAGATTAGTAAAAAAAATCACCAGATTTTGTAAAAAATCACCAGTATGACGTTAGCATGACATCAGAATTTTTTCCCAGAATTTTTTCCAAAAAAAATTTATTTTTTTCCAATAATTTTTTTTAAAAAAAAAATTATATTTATGACATCATCATGACATGGGTTCTCATAGTTCTCATAATAAGAGGATATCAATGGAGCAAGACTCTTATTACATAATAGATACAAAAAATCTAAATAATTTTATCTTTGATTGCATTTGTTATAATTTAAAAAAATTATATTTTATTAATATTATTTCTTTCAATATTAATTTATTTGATCTTAAACACAAAGTTATTTTCTTTATTTAATCATTATTATTATATATCATAATTATTATGAAATTTATATTTAAGGCTATAATCTAGTTGTTATTAAAATAGCCAACTTTGTCACCCCTTATATGGGTTCAGAATTCTTACGTCAAGAATAAGTTACTGCAGTAATAAATATCAATATCAAATTATCAATGTAATGCATTAATAGTCAGGGGTCTTGAACTATAACTTATGTGAAAATGGTCTGTTTAATTTCTTGTTTTTTTTGACATACACATGTTCATAACATTGACATAAAAAAACGTATATTGATAAATTACTAAATAGATTTGAAAGACATTATTGGTCATATATACAAAGAAAAATTTTATGGAGTACTTATTTTATTGTTTAATTGGAGTACACAAACAATCTGTATTCAAAATATTTTAAAATTTATTATTTGCAAATTATATGAATATCATAATTTTATTGATAATTTTGAAATTTTTGTATGTTTTGCAATATGTTCATCTTGAAAATCCTTTATTTTTTTGCAATCAAAACATATATGTTTTGCAACCCAAATGTGTTTCGCAGAACAATTCGTTTTGTAATATTTTGTTAGCAAAACATATAAAATTTTTAAGATTTTCAATGAATAGTGATATTCATGTAATAAGCTTCACAAAATAATAACATTTGCAAAATTTTGAATGCAAAATTTAAATCTACTCCAAGTACTTCAATTATACTCCAATTAAATGAGTACTCCATAAAACTTTATTTTATATATACATAATAAAATTCAAATAACAAATTCTGACATCATCCTGATTTTACGAAATCCGATGACTTTTTTTCCACGTAATTATCACAAAAAATCACCAGATTTCGTAAAAAATCAACAGAAATATTCAACAAAAATCACCATGTTTTGTAAAAAATCACCAGTATAGTCAGAATTTTTTTCCCAATTTGTTTTTCAAATTTTTTTTTAAAAAATATTATATTTATGACATCATCATTACCAGGTTCTCATAATTCTCATAACAAGAGGGTTCTCAATGAACAAGACTCATATTATATATATACACAACATAACTAAATTATCATACGAGAGGTTTTGTCCTAAAACTCATGTTCCGGAGTACTGTTATATAAAGGAGAAGACGAGGATGATGAGGTGACACCTCTCAAGTTGCACCGATCTATTTTCCTAATTTTCGTATATTTTTGCAATTTTTGATGTTAAAATTGTTATTTGCTTTACATTTTTTTAATTTTTATTGTTAATAAATACAACTTCAATTTTTATATTTGAATTTTTAGTATTAATAATTACAACTTCTATTCATATGTTAAAATTATTATTTTCTTATTATTTTTCGAATGATTAGTATTTTCGAATTTTTAGTGTTAATAACAAAAACTTTGTTTTCCAATATCAAAATTAAAGCCTCCCTATTTATCTTAAAAATCATAATTTTTTATCAAACTTTATTGTTAATGATCACACTCCCTTTGTATATTAAAAATTATACAACAAATTAAAATTACATTTTAACTTTCTTAAAATTTTGAATTAATGAATATTAAAAAATATAACTGCCTAATAAATATTTGCTAATGAAGAGGTAAAAATTACAATTAACTTATAAAAATTTTCTAATTTATGCGCTTCTTGAATCACTTACATCTATTTTTCTAATATTTGTAAAGATTTTTAATTTTAAATATTACTAATTACAATTTCCTTTTTCATATCCGTGCTTATAGCTCGAAAATACTTTTTTATAAACAAAGTAAATTTTGAGACCTTCCTACAATAAGAAAACTTCTTTTAGTAAAATATTATATATATATATATATATATTTATATTTATTTATTTATTTATAATAGAACTAAATTATCTTATGAGAGCTTTTGTCCCAAAACTCATGTTCCCGAGAGCTCTCCATTTTCTAGCAAATTTCATTTTGATTTTACACTTTGCTGTCATTATACTATTGATTGAGATTTGTTTTTTAGATTCATAAGATATGAGTATTTTTGTTCCATGTAATATGAAGATGAAGAAGATGCGAAGAAGATTGCGAATCCATAACACCCGAACGTAAAGTATATATCTAAATAAACCATAAAACCTTCTTTTATACTCTCTCCTTATTTTCGTTTTGATTTTGCACTTTGCTATTGTTATACTACATATTCAGATTTATTTTTTCGATTGTTAAAATATGAGTGTTTTTGTTCCAGGTACTATGAAGAGGAAGAAGATGGGAAGAAAATTGCGAATCCACGGCACTCGAACGTAAGTCATATTTGAATAATTTTTCAATCACTATGAAAAAGACAAAAGATGACAATCCATAATGCCCCTAAAACGTAAGTTTTATTTTCAAATATGGTACTTCTATCTTTAAAGAAGCTCTAAATTGTATGTATTTCCCGTCTCATCAAAATTTTAAAGCCAATTTTTTATGTCTGAATGGGATAGTAATATTTATGCAATGGTTGATTTTGTTGTTTTTATTATTTTCAAATTTTATATTTTTGTTTTGGATGTGTTATTTTACTTTTGATAATTTGATTTTTAGCAAAATTTATTTTTGGAGCTAAGGTCAAGATATCTATTGTATCATTAAAAATATTTAACATTTTTTTAGTAGTTTAGTTATACGTAATTTTTACTTTATTTTCTTTCCAAAAGGTACAAGGGGATCCCATAAAAGAAAACACTATGGGGTGAGAATGGATGAACATGAGAGTTCTAAGTATAAGGATAGGCTTTTAGGATAATATCTTAAAAGTTAGAAAAAATTGAATCTCAATATGGATCTTAAAGATATCAATCAAGTTTAATTAAAGTCAATTATTAAATTTAAAATATGGAGATAAATTTATAAGTAGTATTTACAACTCTAATTATAAAAAGATTCCACTAACTAATTTATATTAATTTATATATATTGAAATTATTTTTTTTACTTTATAAATATGATCTATATACCTTAATAGAATTTATAAAAATATTTTAACTAACTAATTTAGTGAACTAATTTTAATATAAAATATATAATGTTGTTATGTAATTACCTAATCAATTAGAAAATTAGCTTTTAAATTTGATTCTATTACTTTCAAAAAAAATAATTGATTCTAGGGCTCTTTTGAAAAATAAATAGAAAAAATAAATTTTTGCACATTTACTTTTGTTAAGAAAGTCTATTTGCAATTTTACTAAACTAAGTTTCAAATTGCAAAAATACTAACCCTAACCCTAATTCTCCCCCTCCCCCCTTTCTGTTGAGCTTTCCAGCCGATTGTGATACTTTTTTTTTTGGGCTATTTTGGTGGATTTGGGTTTCCTGGCCCCGCAGGGGCATATTCAACTTAATGCAACCACATTAAACTAAATTTGCAACTGAATGCAACCACATGCAACTAAATTTCTGATTTCAGGTTCCATTTGTCAGTTGTCATTTTCGACCTCATTTTTGAACTATATATATATATATATATATATTTAAGGTGGGTGATATTTTGGTGGATTTAGGTTCCATGGCCCCGCAGGGGCATATTCAACTAAATTTGCAACTGAATGCAATCACATGCAACTAAATTTCTGATTTCAGGTTCCATTTGTCAGTTGTCATTTTCGACCTCATTTTTGAACTCTATATATATATATATATATATATATATATATATATATATATATAAGGTGGGTGATATTTTGGTGGATTTAGGTTCCATGGCCCCGCAGGGGCATATTCAACTAAATTTGCAACTGAATGCAACCACATGCAACTAAATTTCTGATTTCAGGTTCCATTTGTCAGTTGTCATTTTCGACCTCATTTTTTAACTATATATATATATTTTCGACCTGAAATCAGAAATTTAGTTGCATGTGGTTGCAACTATATATATATATATATATATATATATATATATATATATATATATAGTCCAAAAATGAGGTCGAAAATGACAAATGAAAAATGGAACTTGAAATCAGCAACTTAATTGGTCGAATATATATATATATATATATATATATATATATATATATATATATATATATAGTTCAAAAATGAGGTCGAAAATGACAAATGAAAAATGGAACTTGAAATCAGCAACTTAATTTTTAATTTCAGTTGCATTCAGTTGAATATGCCCCTGCGAGGCTTTGCAACCCAAATCCACCAAAATCACCCAAACCAATAATATGTAGTTGCAACTAGTTGTAACTAGTTGAAAGTAGTTGAAAATAGTTACAACTAGTTGAAAATAGTTAAAAATAGTTGATTTGGTTGAATAATGTCCCTGACGGGGCCTTGGAACCCAAAATCACTCAAACCAATAATATGTAGTTGCAACTAGTTGTAACTTGTTGAAAGTAAATTAGAAAAAAAAACTAGTTGAAAGTAGTTGAAAATAGTTGCAACTAGTTGAAAATAATTGAAAATAGTTGATTTGGTTGAATATTGCTCCTGGCGGGGCCTTGCAACCCAAAGCCACCAAAATCACCCTACCTTTTTTTTTAAAAAAAGAAGTTGAATGTGGTTGCATTTAGTTGAATATTGCCCCTGGCGGGGCCTTGCAACCCAAATCCACCAAAATCACCCCACCTTTTTTAAAAAAGTTGCATTTGGTTGCATTTTTTTTTTTTGAAGAGCCAAAATATTCATTAGATACTGGCGAAGCCAGGGCCATCTGTTACAGTAGTAATACATCATTCAGGATATGGTCTAAAAGGACCATAATAAAGGATAAAATGAAACTACTAAAACAAGCCAAGTGTATTACTTGGATGCAAAGAACAATGCTTACACATTATCGCATGGTGCTGGAATCAGCAATCAGGATTCCTGATTATTTGGCTAGACCTAATCGGCTTACCTCCATTTACCAAACAATCATCGAAAAACATCCTCTTGAAAGTTCTTGGATTCACGAATCTTTCAAAAGCAAACCAACCACAGTGAAGGTGTATATGTGAAGGAGCACAACCCGAAACACAAGAGATTACTATTTGGACTATGAACTGCGGAATTCCTGATGATGACCATCTACTTTGTGAAATGCTCAAATCTCTATTTGTGCAACTTCCATGTAATAGAAGTTTTCTCTGGCTGAAGTATGTTTGTTCTGTTGTGGTTTTTGCAGTGCTTTCATTGCTGTAATTGAGCGACGAATGTACATATTCAATGTTGCATGAACCTGAGAAACGCTCAAAAACATTGAGATTTGACGGACCGTACTCTGCCAAAAATTCAGCAGATCGATTCAAACGAAATGGAACCAACGAGAAGTCTCTGTAAATGCCTCGGAACAACTCTTGACTCTTTTAAAAAGACAACCGCCAACTGCTGTAGAGGAGGGAAGATGGCAGTAAAGAAATATGCCAGGGCATGGAACAACAAAAAAAATATAGAAACCTGTTAACACACTGCCACACCATCTGTAACACTATGACAAACATGGAAGATATTGGTTAGATCCATACTGAATGCAAAAACTGCCTGTTTATCCCACTAGAGGCTAAGCTATCTCCCTCTGAATTTATGTCTCTAGGGACAAAGTGTAGCTGAATAAAATCTCCAATGATCGATTTTATGTTAAGATTCTTGACAAGAACTGGAAACCCATTTAAATATCCCGACTTGCAAATGTTTATAGCTTCTCTAGAGTCTGAACAGATTACCAATCTCTTGGGAGGGATAAATCCATCCAGCCAGAGATTCAAAACATGCAATATTGCTTGCAACTCAGCCTCGAGACTAGTAGAAGACGAGCTGGGTCCAGAAAAAGCATAGCATATAGACCCTCTGCTGGTCTTGATATTGCCCCCTATTCCTCCTCGAAACGAACCTGTATCGTCTGTGACGCCTGCACCATCTACTGCACAAACTAATTCAAACTGCAAGTATTTGTAGGTCCAAAAAGAACCTGACATTTCATGAAGATGAATCGCTATCGAGCCTTGAGGGTTTACTTTCCATAGGGCATCCTTACTAAAATTAATTAAATCAGAGGCCTCACCCCATTTATTGACTCTAGTGAAGATTAGGTATTCCAGCGTTTCTCTGTTAACTCTAGTCTTGTTGAAAATATTCTTGTTTCTCGCAAGCCAAATTGTCCATACAGCAGCAGCTATCACTAAAATCCAGATTTTCCTTACTTGTTTGTTGCTTTGCAGAGAGAATAGCTTGGAGAGAGAGAAATCATGAAATAAGTTCAACTTATTTGAGATATTCCACCAAGAACCTACGAAGCCCCACGTCCATTTCGCTAACGAGCAATCCCAGAATAGATGATGGATTGATTCCTCTACCTCTCTGCACCAGAGGTAGAAGGACCCCAAACTAAAGTTCTGAATTATTCTGCTGAGCAGTAGCACCGTAGGGATGCTCAGCGATTCTAATTTCCAAAGGAAAATCTTGATTTTAGGAGGCACCTTGGCATTCCAGATAACATTCCATACTTCTCTATTATTCTGATTAGAAGTATGATTTTGAAGCAATAGGGAAGTGCAGACTTTTGTGTTAAAGGTCCCCTTACCTGGACTCCACCAGAGTTTGTCCTTGGAACTCGAAAGAGAGATGTTAGAAATGATCCTAGTCAGAGTAGATAGATCTTCCTCTTCTCTACTTAGCAGAGGTCTTTTCCAAAGAACCGAATAGGAGGTCATACCTTCAAACCACTTTAGTAGAAATTTCTTAACTGAGGAGTGTCTAAGATTAGTGATACGGTACAATCGAGGAATCTGATGCCTTAATGGACCATCTGCGCTCCAAGAATCTTCCCAGAAATTAATCAACTCACCATTTCCGAGTATCCATTTGAAGTTGATACGATTTACTATAGCATTCAACTCACAGTTTGAGGCCAATCGAAAAATGCTCTGAATTAGATAGGAAGAATTTCTTTTGAAATCCAGACTGCCTAAGTCGTAATTAAACGAGGGTCCGTATTTGCTAGAGAGAACCTTGTTCTACCACGCTATTCTTTCCGAGTAGCTACGCCAAACCCACTTGGCTAGCATTGCCAGATTCCAATGTTTTAGGGGGACTAGGCCAAGGCCTCCCGTCTGTTTTGGAGTGCAGATTTTTTTCCAACTGACCAGGTGTAGTTTTTTGGATACGAGTGAATCCTGCAAGAAATGGCCCCAGAGAAATTGTCTTCTAATTTTCTCTAGATGGTTCAGGATAGAAGCTGGGATTAGGAAAAGAGAGAACCAATAGATTGGCATGCTATCTATTGCTGCTTTGAGAAGTGTCAGCCTTCCTGCCATCGAAATCGACTCTGACTTCCAATTTTTGAGCTTATTTTCCAGTCTTGAAACAAGAGGAGACCAGTATGAGATAGAATTAGGAGACACACCTATTTCTACTCCCAGATACTTGAAGTTTCCTCTCCCTACTGAACACTCCAGTAGGTTAGCCCACTGATTAAGCGATTCCAAGTCTTCTCCAAATCCATAGAGATTGCTTTTATGGAAGTTTATTTTAAGGCCAGATAGCAGCTGGAAGCATTGTAGAACTCTCTTAACTCCTTTAACTGACTGCAGGTCATTGTTGATGAAAAGTATCACATCGTCTGCAAATTGTAAGTGAGAGAGCTGCATGCTAGAATGAGGAAGATAAACACCATGAAAGATGCCCTTAGCAACCGCTTTATCCAAGAGTTTCGCAAGGACTTCTCCTACTAGATTAAAAAGGAGTGGAGATAGAGGGTCCCCTTGTCTAAGTCCTTTAGATGGAATGAATTCATCCGTTGGGGAACCATTTACCAACACCGAAATTCTAGATGAATTGAAGATAGATTGCAGCCATGCTACCCATTTGAAGTTGAAATTCATGCATTCTAATACTTTAAAGAGAAAGCTCCACTCTACCGAATCGAAAGCCTTTTCGAAATCTAGTTTCACGATAAGACCTTTAGACTTCTTTGCCTTCAAGGCAGCGTGAACTTCACTTGTGATTAGAATGCAATCTGTGATTTGGCGTCCTTGGATAAAGGCAGCTTGAGACTCAGAGACCAACTGATTCATAACACTTTTGAGCCTTGTAGCAAGCACCTTTGTCAGCAGTTTCATCAGAGCGTCCATTAAGCTGATAGGCCTAAACTCAGAAGGGGATGTAGGAGCCAGATGCTTTTGGATAAGTGCAATAAACGAAGAGTTTAATCCGTTTGGGATAGCACCTGAATCGTGAAATTGATAGAAGAAATCCATTACCTGATCTTTAATGACAGGCCACAACTTTTTAAGAACACCTGCATTTAGACCGTCTGGGCCTGGGGCTTTGCTTGGGTCTGTATTATGTAAAGCCGATTCTACCTCTTGCAGAGAGAAGTTGTTAACCAGCCTTGAACTGTCTAAAGAAGAAAGTTGATTTACTAGACCAGGTCCAACATTAAAGATACTGTTGCCGGATTTCTTCACGAAGAATGTACTGAAGTACTTGAAAAAACCTGCTCTTATCGAATCTGGGTTGGTGCACCATATATTTTCAAACTGCAATCCTAGAATCTGATTTACCCGTCGCCTTTTAACAATAATTTTGTGAAAAAACTTTGTATTTTTTTCTCCTTTGAGTTGCCATTGTAACCTGGATTTTTGGAATAGTATACGAGCCTTGATGCTATACAGATCATCCAAATTTTCTTTGATAACTGTCTTCGATTTGCTGTCAATCCCAGTATTGTCAGCTATGGTTTGCTTATCTTCGAGCTCCTTTATTTTACAATCTAAATCACCGAAAGTAGATGAGATCCACTCCTTTACAATCTAAATCACCGAAAGTAGATGAGATCCACTCCTTTAAATATAGTATTCTTGGTAAATATCCTTGATTCTATTAAAAACATTGCTATAATTAATGTAAGAAAATTAGAATCATAGTAATGATCATATAATATTTTGTACTTATATTTTAACTAACTAAAATATCTTAACCGTTTAAAATAGCACCAAAAAATAAAATACATTTGGCCTAAAAAATTGAAAATATGCATGTTTTTTTAAAATTTCTTCCTTATTATATTAACCGAAAAAAGTTGTAGGCTGAACATTTCATTAGCACACAGATTATGAAACAGAGCGGCGCTTAGTGCAAACCAGGCGGCAGGGTCATTTGTACGTATTGTATCTATATTTCGTCGCCTTTCTTTACATTTCAAAAGCCGCATATTCTCTAGAAACTTCATTTCATCTATAAAAACAGTCATATATCTAAACACACACACAGCACACACACTTATATTTTTCCCTAGGAATCTCCGCTGATCAGTTTTCAGATCCTCTGTAAGTCTTCTTTTTTTTTTTTTAAAATTTTGTTGATCTTTTGATTTTGATTTGTCTTGTTTGTGATTGATGTGATTGTTTGTGAACAGCCCTTGTCTTTATTATGTTTCTTTAGAGGTTTGTGGATGTTTATATTTGATTTAATTGTGCTTTGTAGAGAAAATTTGTGGGTTGATATCAAGATTGTTTTTTTAAGCTTTGATTTCTTGTGGGTTGTGTTTTTGAGGATCACTGAGCAATTGGGTCAGATTTTGTTTTGCAAATTAACTGTGAAAAGTATTTTGTAATTTACTTTTTTTGTATTACTTGATGTGAAAAAAAGATGGTATAAAATGTAAAGCTGAAGATATTTTACAGTTTTTGTTATTGTATATAACCATTGGTTTTGTTTAACATGTGTCCACAAAGATTTATCATGTGTTACAATTGAATTTTACCTTTTGTAACTATTCATGTGAAGTAGATGTTTAATCTGTGGAACAATCTGTACTTTTTCTGATTAATTTGTAATTCTGGACCTTGTTTTTCTATCTTGTTGTTAAGGCTTCATCTTGTCGATTCACTCGATTTGTATTTCTCAAAGTACAAATTTGGTACCAACTTCTGTTGTATGATTTTGTTAAGAAATGATTTTGGTAATACTTACTACTGCACTTTTGAATGGATTTTAGAAATGTAAACTATAAAGCATAGGGACATTAAATTTGGATTATGCTCGTCTACACTACGTATTACTATCTGTTATGGTCTGATTGTAAAGGTCAAAAAAAGAACAAGCATAGGACGACAGTGAAAATTTTTAGTGTAGTATGTAATCCCAATTCCATACATGCTGAAATTTCACTTCTTTTATTAGGATTATTGTTGTTGGCTTTGTATTGTCTGTGAAGGGTTCTTTTTGCAGGTGAGTTAATCTCTAACTGTGCAGTCTTTCCAAAATCACAGGTTAAAATGTCAACTGTGACTCTTCCCACCCAATGCATGATCAAAAGTGCTCCTCGGTGCCGCAGTTCCGGTGCTTTTGTCAAGAGTCCTTCATCCATAGGATATGTGAAGAACATCTCCAAATCCTTTGGTTTGAAGGCAACAAATGGGTTCAAAGCATCAGCGTACAAGATCAAGCTGGTTACGCCAGAAGGCGTAGAGCACGAATTTGAGGCTGCTGATGATTGTTACATCCTAGATGCTGCAGAGGAGGCAGGAGTGGAGCTCCCATATTCTTGCAGGGCAGGTGCATGCTCTACCTGTGCTGGGAAGATCGTTGAAGGCTCTGTTGACCAGGCTGATGGATCCTTCCTAGATGACAACCAAATGGAAGAGGGTTACGTGCTAACCTGTGTCTCCTACCCGAAGGCTGATTGTGTTATTCACACCCACAAGGAAGGAGATCTTTACTAAGTAGTTGCAATAGGATGCATAATGACTGAATTTTCTTCTTAGTGGTGCTAAGAATTGTGGTAGTCTGTTTCAGACTTTTTTAGACTTGAAAGTGTTTCATTTTGGTTTGTTGCAGTATGCAATTTTATTTTGGTTGCTATTTATATCCGTTCTTTATTTACCTTTGCTTAGTTCATTAGTTGTTTGGATTAGCCAGTGTCATTTTAAGCAACTGAAATTGGGAAAAGGTGTTAATACTGAATGTCTGAAAGACTCTGAATGGTAATGGTATGTTGTACACGTGTTACATTGTAAGCATTGTCCTAGCAAATGCAATCATACTGCTTGTAGAAATGTTGTTGTTCTTCTCTTGTCCAAAATATGCCAGAGAACAAAGATTCAGGGGATTCTTGACCTCCCTACTTCCACAATCGTTAACTTAATGGTTATGACTTATGAACAATGTTAGTCCTGGTGCGGTTAAAAACTTACAGCTATTAATTATACTCCCACCACCAATATTATGTTGGTCAAATCAAACACCACATACAATTTATTGTACTGCCACCAAGAGTAAGTTGGTCAAATCAAATATCACATACATTATACAGAGTTATAGTTTGAACCCGAGTTATATTATTGTAAATTTCACTAACTACTACTCCCCCTGTCTCTTTTTGTAGTTCTTGTTTGAAATGTCGGGATTGTTCATAACATAAGACAAATTACTAATTTACGTCTAATCTATAAGATCAAATATAGTCATGAGTAATCTTGTTGGATCCGTATTTATGAGTACTTTAATACAGTGAAGTTTTTATATTTAATACTAATACGAAATTCAAGATATTAACAATCAAAAGTGTGCGTTGGCAAACGTGTCCAATCAAAATATTAAGGGACGGAGGGAATAGTATTGATTAAATGTTATTTTGCTCATCTACAATTGAAAAATTAGAATTTGGGGTCCCGATCAGTTTTTTTTTTGGCTCCAGTTGCTGGTTCATTGCTACCATGGACCATCAATTCATTTATATGCTATTATTACCGGGGTTCAAAAAATCGCCGAGTCAGCCGAGTACTCATTCCGAGTACTCGTTTTTAACCCCTCGTCCGATCCGAGTTCCGAGTTTCGGAGTCAAATCGAATTACATTTATTCGTATTTTTAATGTTTATCTATTGGTTTTAATTTTATTAAATAATTATTATTAGTATATATATAAAATATATATTACCGTTAAATTCCAAATTTTAACATATGTACATTAAAATATGAATGAATGGATTTAATATATGAAAAAAAATAAAAAAAAAATCCGATTTGTTCTCCGAGTACTCATTCCGAGTACTCTCCGAATTTTCGAGTACTCATTTTTCCGGAACAAAATCGAGTTGGACCGAGTTCCGATTTTTACAACCTTGCGCTATTACATGTATATATGTTTTTTCCGAACGAGTAACCAGGTCATATATGTGTTTTGTATCGCAAAAATGGGGCCCCTCGTCCTCGTGTTTAGATCCCCGTGCGCCACTACCCTAAGCTTTTCAATCTATACATTATTTAAATCTTTAAATTTTACAAATCAAAATAATATTATATTTGCAATGAGACATTAATTCAAAAGTGTCACCCAAAATAAAACTATAATCCCAAGTTGATTCGTCAAAAAAAAAATAATAATAATAATCCCAAGTTGAAATCAAGAAATTACTACTTCAATGATTGTCAAAAAAAAGAAATTACTACTTCAATGCTTTTAAATCTGCAAAATCTCGAAAAAAAATCACTGTCATCTAGTTTATATGACATTTTTTTCTCAATGGACAACATGACATTTTCTTCTCAATGGACAACATAGCCAGGTTGTTGATTCTCTCTTATGAAAGGAATGATCGAAGATAATATTTTATCCACTTAATTTTTGGATATTTTTTTCCGCAATAGCAACTGTACTCGATATGGTTGATATAATCAAAACCATTAAACTATCCCATTGTTAGAAAAAAAAACCATAGATCAATTTTTTTGCATATTAACAAAACCAACTATGTAAAATAATGAAAATAAAGTAAAATCTAATCATGATTATAAAAATTGATAATCGGTTGAGGTACCGATTTAAGATTAATCGGGCAATCGGGGATTAATCGGAATATTAATCGGATATTATAATAATATTTAATATATTAGTCCAATTTACAATTAAACATATCATTTTAAATAAATTCACAGAATTAATCGAATTTCAAAAATCGAATCGGTTGGTTACCTTGCAGAGGATAATCGGGGATTAATCTGCTGAGTCGGGGATTTTTGGAACCATGTTATTAAGTTATAATATCACATGTGTCATTAAATATAAAATAAAATATTACATTTGTGTTGATGTGGCAATTAAAGTGTCGAACTAATACCATATCATTTTTCACCACGTCCTTATTATTATATTTTAATTATAAAAAGAATTATCCAGTGCTAATTTATATATTTTCCAACTACTTACAAAAGTATTAGATAGATCATCATTCTCTCGAATTATAAAATATAAATTTGGGCAAGACGCACAGACTCACTCAAACTTGCATACTTTCTTTCACATAATTGATGACTTGGGCACAGATGCACAAACTCACTCAAACTTGAGCATACTTTCTTTCACATAATTGGATGACTTGGGCTCCTGTTGTAACTATTTTTCTGTCAGGAACTTGAACTTCAGTTCTTTCTCATGTACTACACAATATACTACTGTTAGTTCCTATTAAAAAAAATTGATGAGAAATTGAGCAAATATCTTAAATTTAAGCAATGTTACATTACATGTTCAACCCAATATCTTCAAATTTAACAAGTACCAAAATAATAATTTCTAAAAGTTCAAACACAATTAAAATGTCAAATGATTTGAGTAAACTCCATCATTGTTAAATATCTTCTTTTTGGCTTTAGAGTGTTGAGTCTTCATCCTTTCAGTTGGTTTTGAATCCCTGGTATAGCTCCATGAGCTGCAGTAACATAAATAAACTTAACACATTAACGTATTATGATTATAAGTTTGTTCCTATTGATATTAATTATAGTAATTCATTTTGTATATACCTGTGATGTTAAGCTTGTCCGTGTGGGAGTACTACATTGTGTCCGTTGAGAGCGCTTAACAACATTATTATCAGTATGATAATCATCATTCTGCATAGTTTCGTTGTCCCCTGTATCTACTGATGTTCTTTCTAACACATATCCCTATTTTCAAAATAAAACAAGCTATAATATTATAGAACAAGACATTAATAATTTTAGTCTATTTAAGTATTAAACTTACATTCAAGTATTCACTTCCCCCCTCAAAAAAAAAAAAAAAAAAAAGTATTCACTTCCGGTTGTTGGATCAACATAATATCCTGCTCCCTTTTCTATCTTTTTCTTTTTATTTTTTGGATTAGCTTGTAATGCTACGTCAGAATTTTCTTTTCTAGGTCTACCGCCCTTATTTTTTGGCTTTTCTCCAACTTCAATCGGTATTTCTTTGACTGGTTCCTTACAACCTCTCTTGTTTTGTCCTGCCATTCCACAATTACTACATTTCATCTGAACACCATTTTTGACAATATTGTTGAAGTGCCTGCTTTTTCTTCATGCCATTCTTTTCCTCTACCCTTTTTGGGGCTTCTAGGCATTCTCACATCTATTGGTAGGAGACAAGGAGGCACTATGCTGTTTGGCCACATATGTGTACCGCTCATAGCTAGTTTCTAACATATTCTCATATGTTGCTTTGTAAGTGTACTTGAAATACACTTTAATAACCAAGTCGTCAGGATTAGCATTTAGGTGATAAATAGCACTAATTGAGTGCGGACAAGGAAATCCGGATAATTGCCACATCCTGCAACTACATGTGTATTGTTGTATGTCCATAGTATACGCGATATCCTTTCCTAGACTAATTTCGTACTTTTTTTTTCATATTATGCCTGATAGACCAAAACCTATATTGTGTTTTATTCTACTCATCCAACTTTTTTCTAATATTGGGACATAAATGATCATCTAAGCTTTTTAAGACATTGGGCACATTTTTCATCATTCTATCTCTTGCAACAGTTATGCTACCATTAAATACTTGAGACATGTTATTGTCCACATTTACACATTTGGTTGTGCACTCAAAGAATGCTCTAGACCATACATTTGGATCATGCGCGATTAACCAATCATATGCTGTAATAGAAAGATTCTTTACCTTTGTCATGATCTTAGAAAATTCTTCTCTGGTAGAACTCTTTGCTATTTACCAGAAATATTTTCTTTATAGTGTCCCTCTGAATCTTTTGCTAAAATTGGCATAAATATGCCTAGCACAATTTCCGTGTTCAGCATCCGGTAAAAGACTATTGATTGCTTGCAATAATCCCAGTAACAATTAACATTCATGTTACTTTTTTGAAAAATGTGAAAGACTAATTTATAATGAATATTACCTTTTATTGCTCGGAAATAATTGTCCAGCCTTTTCCAGTGCTAAAGACTCCATCAGGACCTAAATTAATCCATCATCATATGTTCAATAAACCATGTCCAACTATTTGTATTTTCACCTTCCACGACTGCCCAACAAATAGGAAACATTTGATTATTAGCATATCTCCCGATAGCACTAAGCAATTCCCCTTTGCATCTTCCCTTCAAGAAACACCCATCAAGACCAATAACATGTCTACAATGATCTCTCCAAGCTCTTTTAATTCCAACAAAACATACATAAAGTCTCTTAAAAATTTTAGCACCTATCTCAGTCATGGTATAATCAATAGCTATTCTACTACCAGGATGTGTTTTCTCAATTTCTTCGGCATAATCATAAAACAACTTGTAATGCTTGACCAAATCCGCTTTGATCTCTCCAGTTGCTTTCTTCTTTGCTCTCCAACATTGACTTATGCTCATCGTCAATCCAAGCTTCTCGTTTACTTCCAATTGCATGTCTTTCAATCTCCATTTGGGATTGTCCCTAAACCTCTGACCATATTCTTTTGCCAACCACGTACTATCAACCATGTAGGCATCGTGAGTCCTTACACATGTATGATTGTTATTTAAAGATTTTATCTGAAAGCTATCCTCAATTTTCATGGGAGTAGCCCAAAACCTCCATTTACAAATCTCTTTCTGTTTACATACTATTTTCTCACTTTTTCCAAAATTAATGGAATAACCATTAGCAATTACCTGATACTTAATTGCATGTCGTAATATGATTAGCAAACTTCGATCCAATAGAGAACTCAATTTCGACACCCGGTGTTTTGACATATAATATCTATCTCTTTCTCTCGAACTTACGATGATCTCACTGTTGAAATATAAATGTAAACACATTGTTAAAGTCTCATATGTTAGGCTAGTCATATTTTGAAGGCTTGACATTAACAAACATGTATGTAAGCCATGATGCCATTTGATTGTTTTGTAGCCTATAAATAAGGCACCTTGCTCATGTAAACAATCAAGCTACTCAATTCAATGTAGTCTTCAATATCAATACACTTTAGTTTAGATTTTTGTTTATCAATACACCCACAATTTCTACATGGTATCAGAGCTTTAAGATCATTACCTGTGTTATTCCGGTGACAGCGATTGTCTCGGTAGCTTCATCTCTTCCAAGCTTTGTCTTTGAGACATTACTACAAACAGTTTGCGAGCAACTAAGTTTGCGAACAAACACTTTCTGAATCACCCTCATACAAGCCATATCCACAAACATCAAACCTCATTCCCAAAATCGAGTCATCATACTCCGAGTAAACTCACTCGCAAAGTCGACTCACTGATTCTCCTTTGATTCACTAACCCAGCTCCACCTTGTATGTGAGATACTTCCACAAGCAGTTGATGCTCATCAACCGAGTTCACCAGCTTGAACTCACAGCTCAGACAAGCAGAGACCTATCAAACTCGGTCACAACCCACGAGTCCACACACCCAGTTGCTTAACACACCCACTACGCTCGTTCTCTGTAAAATACACTGCCATGTTCTAATTATTTTAGGCAGCAGTGTATTTCTTTTGGGCCAACATTTACTATCCTATTAGTAATTTTCATTAGTTGGGCCACACTAAATCAGCCCACTGAAAAGTAAGTGATTTTGGTGTATTTTTTTTTCATTTGGGCCAACAGATTATCAGCCCATAAATGTCCCTTCTTGGGTCACACTGAAATCAGCCCGTTCAAAAGTCTGGGTATAAGTTATTTTTGCCCACTTACATCTTGGTACCCAAACTTTATCAGATCTTGCAAGTTGACACTCCATCTTCTGTCAATTGACACATTAGTCCCTGGACTATTTTATTGTACTTCCTGGAAATTTCAAAGTTACTTTTGAGTGTTTTCTTTACAAGAATGAAGGGAAGTTGCATTTTGGATGAACACATCATTTTCCTTGATCTCAAGCTATGCGTAGCTTTTTCAATGAAATACATATTTGGCGGTCCACTAATGCAACCTCAGATTCTACACCAGAAATTGCATCAATTAGTGAGCTTGAATCCATTCACAGTCACTACGGGTACAGCCTTTGGGACAGAACGTAGCCGCGAAAGCTTCCCTTGTAGCCTCATATTGCTTATACGATATTGTAACTCTGCTACGTTACACATATGCATACACAAGCAATGGCACAAGGTCACCATCATCACCAAGCTCACATTGCTCCTCATTCTGACAGTGCTTCTCTAGCCATCAGAATTTCCTTATCATTTTGACAGTGCTTCTCCAGCCATCAGAATTGTTTTCGTTCTGACAGTGTCTTATTCAGCCATCAGAATTAATTTTTCAATCTTCATTACGACAGTGCTTCTCCAGCCATCAGAATTGTTTTACCGTTCTGACAGTACTTCTTCAGCCATCAGATTAGCTTATTATTCTGACAATGCTTCTCTAGCTATCAGAATTACATCAGTTTGGGGAGGTGCAAAGACCAACAAAAAGGCACAATTCATCTACATCGTGTCTCCGGTTCAAAATCCTCCTACCACTTTCGGTAATTTTGTTTACAAACTCAAGCTGGTTTTTCAACCATCTTCAGTTTGAGGGGGGGTGTTGAAATATAAATGTAAACACATTGTTAAAGTCTCATATGTTAGGCTAGTCATATTTTGAAGGCTTGACATTAACAAACATGTATGTAAGCCATGATGCCATTTGATTGTTTTGTAGCCTATAAATAAGGCACCTTGCTCATGTAAACAATCAAGCTACTCAATTCAATGTAGTCTTCAATATCAATACACTTTAGTTTAGATTTTTGTTTATCAATACACCCACAATTTCTACACTCACCAATTTCGCCAAGATCTTCAATTTCATCCTAACAAATTCTATCCTCATCCTCAGAATTATACTTATCATCGTCAAAACATATACTAACATCATCATCGTCAGCGTCGTCACTCCTTTGTGCATTTATAAAACCAAAACATTAAACAATAACGAAGAATAAAAGCAAACACACAAAATATGAATACATTAAAATCAAAATCATACAAACAACATAAAAAAACAAGAATTATAATTAGATAATTCAATAATTAAGAAAAAAAAGACTAACCCCCGAATTCCATAACGAAGAAAATATATAAGATTTGGTCTCCGAAGAGAAATTAAGATGAACAAGTCTTTGAAAGTGAAGGCACCATATGCCTTTAGGGTTTATCACTCTTTACTTGTCGAAACCGTGAATAGTCCGTGTATATTGAAAGAAGTCCATTTTTTTAGATTTTGGGCCGGGTCAACTGCCAGGTATTATGCCAAACACGCCTGACATGGATATTTACACATATTATTTAATATTTTATTTTGTATTAAATAAAACATGTGATACTTTACTTAAATAGGGTTAGTTTTTGTGTTTTTTTAAGTGTTTTATATACTCCTTCTGTCCCAAAAACATTGACACACTTTCCTTTTTGGGACGTCCCAAAACTAATGAACCTACTATACTTATTACAGCCACTAACTTTATTCCCTTTTTATTAAACAAATATTATGAACACTATTACACCTAGTACTTTACCCCCACTATCTCAAATCTATTATTAAATATTTATAGGTCCCACCACTTTACACATTTTTCATCTAACTTTACTCATTTTTTAGCAAGTCAATTGTAGCTTTCTTAATCCTCGTGAAAGTCAAACCAGCGCAAACAAAATGGGACGGAGGTAATAGGTGATTGTGTTAATGTGCCAAAAAAAATTCATGAATGGTTTTTATGCCAACAATAAGATAGTTTGTTGGTTTTTTGTGTCAAAAACTCTTCTTATATATATATATATATATATATATATAATCCAACAATAACTGATTTAGCTAAACAATTTGATTATGCTTTTAATAAAAAAACAAATGGACTTAGAATATTAATCAAGTTCATCAATATTATATTTGTATAATTTGTTAGTGTAGGTGCCCTAGAGGCAATACATTGTTTCTCGAATAAATCTTATGTCATTTGATTATTAAATAAATGTATTTATTATGACTCTAATTACTGCGATATTTGTTAGCATAATAAATGTCCTTAGAATAATGATACACATTATATAGTTTAAGTTTACAACTTGAATTTGAGATTATATAATATATATCATATTCTTAAAGGTCCCTAGTCGAGTATTATTATACAGGACAATAATAATACATAAATGGACTAGTATGTTTTTGACTGATAACCACATCTCATTGGTTATAAGTATGGAGATACTAAAGTCAATACAAAGGTACATGTAGGGTACATGGTACTAGACAGACTCACCGTGAGATTCTTCATGTTAATTAAGTCATAAGAAAGACTCACAGTGATAATGGTGTAATGATCCTTTGACTTGAGATCATTATATTTCTATATGAGAATAATATACTTTGACTACATTAAAAGTTACCTTTGACCGGGTAATGATAAAAGTGGACATCAGGTATATTGTGAATCGTATGAGAAATATGAATGATAGATAAAGGATTTAACCCTCCTATCAGATAGGAGAGATATTATTGGCCGCTTGATTGAGTGAGACTATAAAATGCATGACCGTGCTCAAATAATGATTTGTTATTAATAGTTTACTCATGGATCAAGTAAACCAGGATTAAATTATGAAGAGGATGACAATAAACATGCCTCGAGTTTAATCTATAATATTTGGTTAAAGGGATTATATTACACGGTGTTGTGGAATAAAAACTAGGTTATTAGATTGCGGCTAGGGTTTGCTGTATTTAATGCTAGGGTACGTGAGCTTCGTGCTTTAATGGCTGTTTCTGCGTTCGAGACTTAAACGGTCCTCACAGAATGCCTACGTATCTCTGTGTTTAGAGAATCAAGCCAAGACGTAGTTCTAGGTGATGGTACCCTCAGGGCTATGACGATGAGGGCTCACCTAGGACGTAGTGGCTTGTATGTCCTTATTCGAGGATTGAGCCAAAACGTAGTTCTGAGATGAGGGGTTAGACCCTTTATATAGGCTGAGAAGCCCTAAAATCGTAGTAGGGTTAGGTGACTTGGTGGACAAGTCATCCTTGAGGAAGGATCTAGACCCCTTCCTTGTAGGAGTCTGTTTCCTTGTATGAGTGTATGCCTTGGAGGCTACTCCTTGTAGAGATAATGTTCTTATCTGACACTTATTGCTGAGTTGTTTATTATCCCTAATATTAATTACGAAATTAATATTGTAAATAGGGCTTACTTTCGGGTCTAATTAATACCACATTTCGGGTCCCACGTTTGGACCATTTCGGGTCTAATTAATGCCACATTAAATGTGTCTTTAGGGCTTACTTTTAGCCCATATCATTTGCCCCCCAACTTCTAGGAAAACTGATCAGGTTTTCCTTGAAGTTATAACGGCCTTACATGAGACTTGGGTCAGGGTTTATTGCTCTTACATGAGTATTTTCAACTTATCATCTTAATGTAAAGCGTGGAGCGACCGACGCATTTACGACGATGTTGAATGACACTAAGCGGTGTTAAATGGCACCAAGCAGCGCTAATCAGCCTTGAACAATGCTTAAACAGTGTTTAAACAACGTTGAATGGCGTAAAACGGCACTAATCGGCGCTAAACGGTGCTAATCGGCACTAATATGTGCTTAAACGGCACTAAACGGTGCTAATCGGCGCCAGCGGGGGTCCGGGGGCGGCAGCCCCCGGGCGGGGTCCAAGGGGCGGCAGCCCTTGGCGGGGTCCAAGGGGCAGAGCCCCTGGCTGGGGTCGAGCTGGAAATTTTTTATTTCTGAAGACTAGTACTATTCAGAAATTATCGTTTCGGCTCGAAATTTTACAAACCCGAGCTCAAATTCGAGCTCAAACTGCCTCAAGGTCGCAACCATTTTTCTTACTTTTAAGTCATTGTCGACCTGGAAATTTCGAGCAGAGATTAGTTCATTTTCGAGCTCAAAAACAAACTCAAACGGGGGCCAAGTCGTGGCTTCTTTTCAGGATTTTCAGTGTTTTTCCGACCTCGAATGGACGAGCTCAGATGGTGTTGAAACGACCTCAAATTGGGAGTGAGGTCGCGAGAAATTTCTATTCTCTCTAGTTCATTTTCGACTAGGATGCAACGAGCTCAGCGTAAGCTTTTTCTATGCCCAGGTCGCACGTTACAAGCCATATTCGTAGTTCAACTACGAGCTCGATGCTTCGACCTCAAATCAATATAACCACGACCTCAAATCTCAGGCCGTTTACGACCTCAACCCAGGGCTTTAATCAACTTCTTGGTCGTTTGAACGAGTTCGAAAACATGTTGCAAAACGAGGTCGTTGGTCTCGACCTCAGACAACTTCGTTTGGGACCTTTGGGCCTTTCCTCTGTTTCGGGCCTTAGACTCATCAGAGTTTGGGGCCTTTCCTCGTGAACCCAATCGCATATTTGGGCTCTTCATCTTGAAGTCCTAATTGATTTTGACTTGGGCCTTAACAGGCCTTGTTACTCAAGTCCAACTAAAAGTTTGTTAGGCTTTCGTGCCTTTGTTATCAACTTTCGCCATTCATTTTTGTCTGGACCTTATCAGGCCTTTAGTTTGGGCTTGATCCAAGATGGGCCTACATAATTTATTAAGCCTACTATCACTTGTTCCTTCATTCTTGAGTCATTTGCTTGACTTGGGCTTTGTAGAGCCTTTAGGCCACTTTTAATCATTTCAGCCTTTTGGGATTTCTACAGAAATTTGATTGGGCCATGTTAGGCCTTGATTGCGTCATGGTGTTTAGCCTTTAAGACTAAACCTAATTAATTTCCGGCCTTTTGTTCGACGTGGGCCTCACATTTTAACTGTTTTTCGACCTCATCCGTAGGTTATTAACGACCTCAAGGTTTCGTCCGCACAGGGATGTAGATCGTCGTGTTTTACCTTACCTCTGCATGTATTTTCGAGCTCAAACTTGCGAGCTCAAACCTTTATTTTTCGACCTCATTCCAAGGCCTTTCACGATCTCATTTCGCCGTGAGATCGAAGCATTCAAATCTCTTTTGTAGTATAATTTCGACTTTACCTCTGCGACTTGGAATTAGCACTAATTCGACTTTAAAATTTTGAGTGCTCCTTTCGGGAGTTTATTCTGTTGGACATGACCCGTTTGGGGTTTGGGCCTAGCCAGCATGGGCCTTGATTGAACTAGGCCTAACCTGGCTTAAATTCATTGCCTCACTTTGAGCTTAGAGTTTTCTGGGCCCAATCTTCATTTTTTAAAGATTTTCTGGGTTCGATCTTCATCCCTTGATGATTTCTTGAAGACTTGAAGAACTTCTGGGATTAAAATGGCTGATCATGCTTCCCAACATCCATGATAATGCACTAAGATTTCATAGAAATTATACTGGTCTTTTTCGAGACTTGGGATCTTATTTCGGCTTCAAGCGTTACATTGAGCATATCGAATGATGGGGTTTGGACTGAATGTCTTAGGTTCATGGGGTTTCAACCCTTTAGTCCATTTCGGATAATTCAATTTGCAACCTCAGCTTGCCCATCTGCTTGAGGATGGGTAACAGAAGTGAAACACGATTGGATATCATTCTCTTCACAATACTTCTTGAACTCATCATTGTTAAACTGAGTTCCATTGTCCGTAACCAGGATTCGTGGAATTTCACATCTGCATATTACACTTTTCCAGAAGTGCATTACTTGTTTGGTGGTTATCTTGGCTGAAGGTTTAGCCTCAATCCACTTGGTGAAGCATTCGATTGCTGCTATCAAGAACTTTCTTTGCGCACTGGCTATTGGAAATGGCCCAAGTATATCAATTCCCCAAATGGCAAATAGGATTAGTGAGTTAATGGATGTCAACATCTCTGGTGGTTACCTGACCACTTGTATTGACAAATTGGGTGATTAACACCTTACTCAAGTCTTTGAGAGACTCGGCAGAGTTTGGAGGTAACCGATTATACCAACATTGTGTCATGCCCCCCAAAATTTGGGGAAACGCCTTACGTGGCTACATTTGTTAGCATCCGTGACTGCTTGTAACAAGGATGTGTTGGAAAATCCGTATATGATTTAGTTGATCACCACCCTATCATCGATCGTGATCATGGGGTATCTTGAATTTCTTTGTAAACTTTCGTTGGATCATCACGATCTCTTAAACGCACCAAGCCATTAGGTTCAATTTTTGGGTATCAACCCTCGTCCTTCCGGGAGTATAATTCGAGTTAATAACAGAGGGGATTCTTTCTCTTTGGGACTTTCGACTCTATAATCTTTCCAGATCTTGTTTCAATGATTGAATATGAGCTTCACGAGCTAATTTCATCAATCTTCTTAAAAATATATGTCGAATCATTGATAGAGGCCACCCTAGGCCTTAAGGGCTGTCATGCCTATTGATGTATCAAACGTGCTTCATGAGCTAAGATTTATTATTTCGGACCTTCGAGGTTGAGAATAATCATCCCTGCAAGTGAATTTTTTATGATGAGTATTTAAACATATGGTAATTCATGCCCTCAGCCCTCATAGGGGTAGGAGCCCATAACTTGGGTTTTGTCCTGTTGGTGATGGTAAAACCATTATAGAGATTCGTAATCATGTTAGGGTGTTTGCGATTGTAAGCAAAGTCACCCCTCTAAATTGGGGATACATCCCTTTAGGGTTTGAATCCATTCTTTGGACTCCAATTTAGTAGGTTTCAGTTCCTTGAATTCATGTTGTTAGAGGGTTCATCCCTTAAATAGTCGTTGGTATGAGCAAGGGGACGTATTTTATGAGCAAGGGCTCTGCCCCCCAGGTGTTGCCCACACATCCCTTCGTGCACTTCTTCGAGTGTTTCTCTGGCCTCCTGGGCCTCAAGCACTTCAAGTACGGGATCACAAAAGATCTCTTGTATGGCAAACCCTCAATCAGGGTGTATCTTAGAGCTCTTACCGAGAGTTTACGTGCTTCCATGACATCTTCAGGGAGCCATCCCGTTTCCAAGTGAGCCTTGATAGGATCCATCCCACAGCTTTGCACATCGATCGGTGTCACCAACTTCATATTGATAGTAGGGGTCTTCAAGACCTGAAAGTAAACACTCCCAACATAGTTCTCTATCTCCGAGGAAGCGAACTTAGAGAGGGCATCTGCCTTAATGTTCTCCTCCCTCGGGATGTGTTTCATGTATTATTCCTCGAATTGAGTCATAACACCCTTGGCTATCCTTAGATATTCTGCCATAGTTTCCTCACGAGCTTCAAACTCACCATTCACTTGTGCAACTACAAGTCTCGAGTCTCCATAAACTTTGAGGTGCTTGACCCTTAATTTCCTTGCTAAGGTCAAACCGGCTATCAGAGCCTCATACTCAGCTTCATTATTAGTCGTTGGAAAGTCTAGCTTTAGAGCATATTCGACTAGGAACCCATCTGGACTTCGCAGAACTAGACCAGCTCCACTTGTTTTTGTTTTTGATGCCCCATCAAAATAGAGCACCCAGTATTCTTTGGACATCAAGTCTCCTTTATCTTTCTTCTCTTCCACTATCTCTTCATGCCCCCCGACTTCTTGGTTGTCAATGGTACATTCAACCATGAAGTCAGCGAGTGCCTGAGCTTTTATGGCCGTCCTAGGCTTATACTTGATATCGAATTCTCCTAGCTCAATAGCCCATTTGATCAATCTTCCGCTCACTTTAGGACTATGCAAGATGTTTCTTAGAGGCTGATCAGTCAGGACCTCAATCTTGTGAGCCTGAAAGTAGGGTCGTAGCTTCCTCGAGGCCATTATCAAGGCTAAAGCAAACTTCTCGATAGTAGAGTAGTTTATCTCGGCTCCATGCAGGATCTTGCTTACATAGTATATGGGTTTCTGAACCTTCAATTCTTCCTTTACCAGGACGGCTCCTAGTGCAATGTTGGAGACAGCCAAGCATAGATAAAGAACTTCATTTGGTTTTGGCTTGGCCAACAGTGGCGCTCCGACCATGTACTTTTCAGGGCCTCAAAGGCTTCTTGGCTTTCAACCGTCCATTCGAAATTTTTCACGTTCTTAAGTGCTTTGAAGAAAGGTAAGCACTTCTCCCCTGACTTGGAGATGAATCTTCCCAATGCCGCCACTCTTCCTGTCAATTTCTGGACGTCCTTGACAGTCCGTGGTGGTTCCATGTCTAGGATTGCTTTGATCTTATCGGGATTGGCCTTAATTCCTCTCTTGGAAACCATCAGGCCTAAGAATTTTCCCGAGCCTACTCCGAAGGCACACTTAGTTGGATTCAACATTATCTGGTGGTGCCTCAGTACTTCAAATGCCTCACGAAGGTGTTTTATATAATCTGCCTTATCGAGGCTCTTGACTAACATGTCATCCACGTAGACCTCCATGGTCATGCCAATGAGGTGTTCAAAAATTTTGTTCACTAGCCTTTTGTAGGTGGCTCCTTGTTGGTGTCATCCTTGTGCATCTTTATCTGGTTATAGCCACTGAAGGCATCCATGAAGCTTAACATCTCGTGCCCAGCCGTAGCGTCAATCAGGGCATCGATCCTTGGTAAGGGAAAACAATCCTTAGGACATGCATCATTCAAGTCTGTGAAATCGACACACATCCTCCACTTCCCATTGGCTTTTTTGACCATCACCGGGTTGGCCAACCATTCCGGGAACTGAATTTCTTCGATGAAGCCCACTTCTAGGAGCTTATCAACTTCTTGCTTGATGGCCTCTTACCTTTCAGGAGCGAAGTTCCTCTTCTTTTGTTTTATGGTCTTCCTATTAGGATCCACATTCAACTTGTGAGTTATCAACTGGGGATCAATCCCTGGTATGTCCGCCGCTGTCCAAGCGAAGATGTCGTTATTTTCTTGAAGAAAGGTAGTCAACTTGCCTTTCAAAGACTCGGTCAATAGAGCTCCGACATAAGTGACCTTATCTGGTTCTTCTGGGATCAAGGGGATGGGGATCAGATCCTCAGCTAGTTTTCCCCTATTCCCCTCATCGTCCCGGACATCCATGTCTTCAATTGGGAGTACTTGCCCCCCGGTTCTGTCAGGCCTTAACGCGGCTATGTAACAGCTTCTAGCCATTCTTTGGTCACCCCATTCTTCTCCAATCCCGTTTCTTGTCGGGAATTTGATTTTCAGGTGTTAGGAAGAGGCTACAGCCTTAAATGCAAGGAGTCCCGTCCTTCCCAGGATTGCGTTGTAGGTCGAACTTGCCATGATGACTATGAAATTCAACATCTGGGTAGTTGATTTCGGGTCTTCTCCCATTGTCATGGGAAGTTGTATCGCGCCTTCTACCTTTGATTCCACTCCATTGAAACCATAGATGGACATATCCGATGGTGTTAACTGGGTGTCCGAGTAACCCATCTTGATGAAAGCGTCATGGAAAAGAATATCCACTAACGCCCCGTTGTCAACTAGAACTCTTTTAACTTCATAATTGCCTATCACAGGTATGATGACCAAAGGGTCATCGTGGGGAAATTTCACTCCCTCCAAATCAGAATCATCGAAACTTATGGACACATCTGTCTTGGCACGCTTTGGTACCTCTCCGACCACAGTCATTACCTCTCGGGAATAAGATTTCCTTGAATTTCTGGAAGGCCCAGCAGCAGTTGGTCCTCCAAATATCATGTTCACAGTTGGCCCTCGGGGCTTAGGGTTACGACCTTAATCATTATCTTGTCTATCGTATTCCTTCCTTTCATAGTTTCCCCTCTGACTTCCTTGAGTCCCATCCTTGGTGAATTTACTGAGTTTTCCTCTCCGAATCAAGAACTCAATCTCATCCTTAAGTTGTCGGCAGTCATCTGTATCATGACCGACTTCTTTATGGAATCGGCAGAACTGATTCTTATTTTGTTTTTCCAGATCGGTCCTCATTGGCTTCGGCCATCGGACTTCACGGTCGTTCTCAATCTCCATTAGTATCTGACTCCTTGAGGTATTCAACCTTGCATATTCAGAAAACTTCGGTTCAAGGCCTCCCTTTTTAAGGGGAGATTCAGAATCCTTTGTACGGGGATATTTGTCCCTGACGTCATATTCTTGATCTGTCTTTCTCTTTTTTGAGTTCGTGTTGTTCCCATTGTTCCATCATAGGATTTGATGGTGGGCATCTTAAACCTTCTTGAAATATGGGCATTCATAACCTCATCGGTAAACGGTGGGGTAGGATCATCGGGATTTCCCAACTGTGTCAGTTTATAGGGATCACCCCTTGGGGTTTCGACCCTTGAACGTCTTGTTCTATCTCTAGAGGGCTCTTCCAGATCCACAAACGGGATTTCAGCACCTCCAGCTCCGGTTGGTGGGCAATTACCTTGCCTCTGTTGCTCTCTTGCCAAGATATCCTTCAACTTCTGGATCTTAGCCTCATGCTTTTGGATTCTCTCCATAGCAGTAAGGGGACGTCCTCCAGTAGTTTTCCGAGCATGGCCTACAGGCTCCTTGCTTCCACGCCTCCTTCTAGGGGCTCGATCAAGGCTATCATCCTCAGAGGATGAGTCATCGGTATAAGGTCCAGAATAATCTTGGATCAGTGGGGTACGACGCGGTTGATTCGTGGGTTCCAAACCTCGAATATAAGGGGGAATGTATGGCTCATGATAGGTGCCCCCTATGGGTTGAGATGGCATCCCTAGAGTTTGACTCGCATATTGGGGAAGATCAGTGGTGTGAAGTTGAAGACCCGATGGGGTGTTCAAGATTAGTGGATGGGTTACAGGTGGTGGTTGAGTAGTTCCATGAACAACCATCTGTAGGGGATTCGTCCCTTCAACAGAGATTGGGATCTCGGGTCCTTGAGTGGTGGCGACAGGGATATTTTCCCTTTGAGTACCAGTAGGTGGTGGTTGGCTTCCATGAGCACCAGCTTCGGTGGTGACAGGAAGTCCAGCAGAAGTTTGAACAGTTCTCCGCGTGTTTGCCATGGTTGATGTTGTTTTCCCACAGACGGTGCCAAATGTTGTGGAATAAAAACTAGGTTATTAGATTGCGGCTAGGGTTTGCTGTATTTAATGCTAGGGTACGTGAGCTTCGTGCTTTAATGGCTGTTTCTGCGTTCGAGACTTAAACGGTCCTCACAGAATGCCTACGTATCTCTGTGTTTATAGAATCAAGCCAAGACGTAGTTCTAGGTGATGGTACCCTCAGGGCTATGACGATGAGGGCTCACCTAGGACGTAGTGGCTTGTATGTCCTTATTCGAGGATTGAGCCAAAACGTAGTTCTGAGATGAGGGGTTAGACCCTTTATATAGGCTGAGAAGCCCTAAAATCGTAGTAGGGTTAGGTGACTTGGTGGACAAGTCATCCTTGAGGAAGGATCTAGACCCCTTCCTTGTAGGAGTCTGTTTCCTTGTATGAGTGTATGCCTTGGAGGCTACTCCTTGTAGAGATAATGTTCTTATCTGACACTTATTGCTGAGCTGTTTATTATCCCTAATATTAATTACGAAATTAATATTGTAAATAGGGTTTGGGCCCACCTGGTGGGCCCCACGTTTGGACCATTTCGGGTCTAATTAATGCCACATTAAATGTGTCTTTAGGGCTTACTTTTAGCCCATATCACACGGGAACATTAATCACAAAAGGTTTATCGAATCACGAATTAATTATTATTTAAATGGGTAGCAATGATGTATTACTAGATACCGCTCATTGTTTATAATTTTATTGGAGAATAAAATTATTGCCAAAATAAATAATAACCTACAGGGTCACACACATAGAACATTTTAAAGGAAGAATTAATTTAAATTATGAATTTAAATTAATTAATGATAAGTTGGATTTTATTATATTAATTAAGTGGGACTTAATTAAGCTATAATAAAATACAAAGATATATGAGATATGATTTTAATAATTAAGTTTGACTTAATTATTATTTATTTGAATAATAGAATTAGATTTTATTATTTAAATAAATCATATTTGGGCTAGGTTTTTGACAAGGGTTTTTGGCTTTATATTATCCTATATATAAAGATATGGGGAAAAGGATTTGGTACGTGAAAACAGTAGAGCCGCATCCCAAAAACCAAAACCCTAAAAACTAGATCTCAGATTTTCATTGGAGGCTAGTACCTCCCTTCCGAACAAGAATCGTTCTTGGAGTGTTCGTGTAGATACCGTAGAGGAGGCTTCGAAGAGGAGTGCTCAGTAATCGTGGGAGGCTTGCATCTCCATTGTTCTTTAAACGTAAAGCTTCGATAAGGTAATCGTTCTATCTACCAGATTATTCGATATATTATACATGGATCCGGGCTTGGAATTCGATTTAATTTTACAGTTTCCGTTGCGTTTTGATGCTCGAATTCCAACAATGGCATCAGAGCTACATGTTTAATGGATAATCTGGTTAAATATTGATGTATACGATCTGTTTATAGCATATCAGTTCTGGTTTTGTTATTTACGTGAACCCTACTTGATGTTTCATGCGTATAAACTCGTTATGTGATTCTGTCTATGCTGTGTTGCTTTGGTCTGTTGCATCTGCTCCGTAATAATAAGATTAAAACGTGGCTAAACGTATGAGATACAGGTAAAACGAATACATGATTTGTAGCAAGACAATACCAGTTATGTTTTTCTTTTTTGGTTAATAAGAACCCTACGTACTGCATGTATTAAGCGAACTGAATGTTTCGTTTTTCAACTGTATTATTGCGTCCAGATGATCGGTTATGTTTTAATGGGATTAAATCGTGAGACTAACGTTTAACAAACCAGTTAAAGTCGTAACATATGATCAGACTTGCAGGTTTAACAGTTCATGCGTAAAACCTATACATACGTGTTTATATAATAGGTTTTGATTTTAAATCATTCTAGAATCATTGATATATGTTTGTGATGTAACTGATAAGTAAACGAAGGTCTGAGAAACAGTTTGGAATGCAAAATCGGGATCATAATCATATACATATGTAGAACACGACGAACTGGGTTTCAGAAAAATTGCATGTACAGGTGATGCGCATACTCAGTATGCGCATCTGCTAGGGTTTAAGTCATACACGCATACGAGGAATGCGTGTTTGATTAAATTAACAGAATAGGTCTGTTACGCATACTGTAAATGCGTATCTGCTATTTTTAATAAAAAAAAAAAATTTAGCCAGGTTTTGCATGCTAAGATTAAATTATAAATGTTAATGTTTAACTTGATGTATGCAAAATTTTATTAATTAGTAATTTTGATTACTAAGTTAATATTTAAATTAATTATTTATGATTTGATCATATTTAATCTATGTTGTATAAAATTGTGTTTATACATTATGTGATGCTTTTAATTGCTATGTGAGCATGATGCATGGTTATGGCCCCAAGACCTAGTTTTCAATTTATTTTATTAATTTTAATTTATGGTTTGTAATAATTAAATACGACTTGCATGTCGTTTTTCTTTTTGTAATTATTTTATCTCGAATGCAACTCGAGTTCTTTTGTAAAATGTTTCAAGAGGAGCTTGGAGGCAATCAAGGCAGCTTTGGAAGCGAAGCAAGAGATTTTGTAATAATTAGTTATTACCACCATAGATTGACCTTGATTTTTCCATTAGCTTGGAAAAATCGCATAGGATTGGGCCATAACCATAGCATATTAATTTAGGTGATGCACTTTACATATGATGCATGTGTAGAGTAGCAAATGTATGCAAGTTTTAATTAGATTAATGATGTATGCATGTATTAGATACGTCACCCATGCCATGCTTGCCATGCTAAACAAGATAAAATCTGTAACGATTCGAGATTTTAAAATGAACAAACGATCATGAGATTTCTGTGTTTATGAAACACGGAATTAAATACGAATTTTCAATTATTTAGATATGGGGAGATTTTGTCAAAAACAGGTTTTACCTGTAAGGAAGTTGGGTATTAAGTGAGGCCACTTGTGACTCCTCCAACAACCTGGAAATCAAACTATTGATGAATATTGATTTGAAGTATTTAATTCAAGGAAAAATTGGGAATCTCTTTATGATGGGATCATGGTCGTTTTAATTTTGAAACCCTTAACAAAATATTAAGTTTTAATCGGATGCTTTCCAATGAATGAACACTCATTGAATCCTAGATCGATAAGGGGAATGACTGCCAGTGGCAGGGGACTCCTGTCTATCGTGGTAAGATGTGACGAATATAAGCGGTTATATTCGACCGTTGAATCATTGGGTTTAACTTAACTGAGTCGTCATAATAAGGTGAAAATAAACGGTTATATTCAATTATTATGAACTTAGAAGCATAGAGTTTGGTTCAAAATCTATTAGATAGACAAGAACAATTGTTATTCACCAAACTATCCAAGAATTATATATGATATAATTGACAACTGTTGTCTACCTAAATAATCATGTTTTAAGGACTACCAGTGGTTGACTTAGGATATGACGAAATATGGATCTTGGCTCACTAGAAAGATTTATGGGATATTCTTTTCGATTTAATAGTAAGGGCTATTAATTTGATAAAAATAGTGGGAGATATATTATGAATATATCATAATCATTTGAACATAATAATGATAACTCAGACAATCTAATGTTTATTATGTGCTTTTAACATTGTAGATACTGAATAATTACAAATAACACAAACTCTCTATCCGTTCGATCAATCCTTGAGAAGGATAGATTGAAGGAGGATCTGAAGAAGAAGAAGGCTAAACAAGCTTCTACTTCAGGAATATATGTTATAGAAGTCAATATGTCTACTTCTACATCTTGGGTATTGGATACTGGATGTGCTTCTCACATTTGTATAAATGTGAAGGAACTGCAGAGAAGTAGGACTTTGGCTAAGGGAGAAGTGGACCTACGAGTAGGCAATGGAGCAAGAGTTGCTGCTTTAGCCGTAGGAACTTATTATTTATCTTTGCCTTCTGGGCTTGTTTTAGAACTTGAAGACTGTTATTACGTGCCTGCGATTCGCAGAAACATTATTTCTGTTTCTTGTTTGGACAAGAAAGATTTTTCGTTTATAATAAAGAACAATAGTTGCTCTTTTGCTTTAAATGATTTAACCTATGGTGTTGCGCGTTTATTTAATGGTCTATATGTTCTTGATTTAGATAATCCTGTCTGTAACATAGAAAACAAACGACTTAAAGTTAATGACTCAAATCAAACATACCTCTGGCATTGTCGTTTAGGCCACATAAATGAGAAACGCATTTCCAAATTACATAAAGATGGATACTTGGATAAGTTTGATTTTGAATCATACGAAAAATACGAATCTTGTTTGCTTGGTAAGATGACTAAAGCCCCTTTTACTGGTAAGGGTCAAAGGGCCACTGAACGTTTGGAGCTAATACATAGTGATGTATGTGGCCCAATGCGTGTGATGGCTAGAGGAGGCTGCTACTACTTCATAACATTTACTGATGCCTTCAGTAGATATAGATATGTATATCTTATGAAGAACAAATCCGATTCTTTTGAAAAATTCAAAGAATACAAGGCTGAAGTAGAGAAGCAAATAGGCGGAGGTGCAAGTATTAAAATCTTACGATCCGATCGTGGGGGTGAATACTTAAGCACCGAATTTAAAGAGTATTTAAAAGAGTGTGGTATTGTATCACAACTCACTCCGCCAGGTACACCCCAATGGAATGGAGTTTCAGAGAGGAGAAATCGTACCCTGTTAGACATGGTACGATCGATGATGAGTCATGCAGATCTTCCAATAAGTTTCTAGGGTTATGCTCTAGAAACAGTGGCTTTCACACTTAACCGTGTTCCAACCAAGAAGGTTCAAAAGACTCCATATGAGATATGGGAGAAGAAACGGTCAAGCATGAACTTTATGAAAGTTTGGGGATGCAAAGCGTTTGTAAAACGTCAAGTATCTGACAAGCTTGGACCTAAATCCGAAGAGTGCAATTTTGTGGGATACCCTAAAGAAACAAAGGCGTATTATTTTTGTAGTCCTTCTGAGCAGAAAGTGTTCATTGCTCGAGATGTTGTCTTCATGGAAAAGGATTTTGTTTCCAAAAGAGACAGTGGGAGAACTATAGATCTCGATGAAGATCGAGAACCACAAAATAGTTTTGAACCTGAGGTGGAACAAGAGCAGAATAATAATAATGCTCAAGAAACACAGGTTGTTCGTAGATCTAGTAGAATTCGCCATGAGCCAGAGAGATATGGATTTCTTTTGACTCAATGTGGGGATTTGATGCTCATAGATGAGGATGAGCCTTTCACATACCAAGATGCTATGAACAGTCCAGACTCTAAGAGATGGCTTGAAGCCATGAAATCCGAGATGGATTCCATGTACGAAAACCAAGTTTGGGATTTGGTTGATCCATCTGAAGGGGTAAAACCCGTAGGGTGCAAGTGGGTTTTCAAGAAGAAAACTGACATGGAAGGAAATGTTCAGACCTATAAAGCAAGACTAGTTGCGAAAGGGTTCAAACAAATTCATGGTATTGACTATGATGAAACTTTCTCACCAGTTGCTATGGTCAAGTCCATACGGATTTTGCTTGCAATTGCAGCATTCCATGATTACGAAATCTGGCAAATGGATGTCAAAACAACTTTCCTTAATGGGAGCCTTGAAGAGGATGTGTACATGACACAACCTGAAGGTTTTGTCGATCCAAGGAATGTTGGCAAGGTATGTAAATTACGTCGATCCATTTATGGATTGAAGCAAGCCTCTAGGAGATGGAATATTCGTTTTGATGAAACAGTCAAGGAGTATGGCTTTATTCAAAATGAAGATGAACCTTGTGTTTACAAGAAGGTTAGTGGGAGCCATGTGGCATTCATAGTACTGTATGTTGATGACATACTACTAATGGGGAATGACATACCTTCTCTAAAGGCTGGTAAGACTTGGTTAGGGAGCAATTTCTCTATGAAAGACTTAGGAGAGGCAACCTACATTCTAGGAATGAGGATCTATAGAGATAGATCTAAAAGGATGATCGGTCTAAGTCAAAGTACATACATTGATAAAGTTTTGCATCATTTTGGTATGCAAAATGCTAAAAGGGGATATGTCCCTGTGTCTCAAGGAATAACGATGTCTAAAGACCAGTGTCCGAAATCATTAGATGAGAAGGACCACATGAATAAAGTTCCATATGCATCAGCAATTGGATCTATCATGTATGCAATGGTATGTACTCGCCCCGATGTTTCGTATATATGCTTTGAGCATGACGAGCAGATACCAGTCTAATCTAGGTGAAGGTCACTGGATGGCAGTCAAGAATATTCTAAAGTACCTGAAAAGGACTAAAGATTCATTCTTGGTGTATGGAGGAGAGGAGAAACTGGTTGTAAAGGGTTACACCGATGCAAGTTTCCAAACAGACAGGGATGATACTGTATCACAGTCTGGTTTTGTGTTTTGTCTAAATGGAGGTGCTGTAAGCTGGAAGAGTTCAAAGCAAGAAACAATAGCTGATTCTACAATGGAGGCTGAGTACATTGCAGCTTGTGAAGCGGCTAAAGAGGCAGTTTGGATTCGAAAATTCATTTCTGATTTGGAAGTGGTTCCATCGATTGCAGATCCCATTGATCTATACTGCGATAATAATGGGGCCATCGCACAGGCTAGAGAGCCTAGATCGCACTCCCGATCCAAACATATACTCAGAAGATATCACCTCATACGAGAGATTAATGAAAGGGGTGAAATACATATATGTAAAGTGCATACAAATGATAACATTATAGGTGCAAGTGGGAGATTGTTAGTGTAGGTGCCCTAGAGGCAATACATTGTTTCTCGAATAAATCTTATGTCATTTGATTATTAAATAAATGTATTTATTATGACTCTAATTACTGATACACATTATATAGTTTAAGTTTACAACTTGAATTTAAGATTATATAATATATATCATATTCTTAAAGGTCCCTAGTCGAGTATTATTATACAGGACAATAATAATACATAAATAGACTAGTATGTTTTTGACTGATAACCACATCTCATTGGTTATAATTATGGAGATACTAAAGTCAATACATAGGTACATGTAGGGTACATGGTACTGGACAGACCCACCGTGAGATTCTTCATGTTAATTAAGTCATAAGAAAGACTCACAGTGATAATGGTGTAATGATCCTTTGACTTGAGATCATTATATTTCTATACGAGAATAATATACTTTGACTACATTGAAAGTTACCTTTGACCGGGTAATGATAAAAGTGGACATCGGGTATATTGTGAATCGTATGAGAAATATGAATGATAGATAAAGGATTTAACCCTCCTATCAGATAGGAGAGATATTATTGGCCGCTTGATTGAGTGAGACTATAAAATGCATGGCTGTGCTCAAATAATGATTTGTTATTAATAGTCTACTCATGGATCAAGTAAACCCGGATTAAATTATGAAGAGGATGACAATAAACATGCCTCGAGTTTAATCTATAATATTTGGTTAAAGGGATTATATTACACGGGAACATTAATCACAAAAGGTTTATCGAATCACGAATTAATTATTATTTAAATGGGTAGCAATGATGTATTACTAGATACCGCTCATTGTTTATAATTTTATTGGAGAATAAAATTATTGCCAAAATAAATAATAACCTACAGGGTCACACACATAGAACATTTTAAAGGAAGAATTAATTTAAATTATGAATTTAAATTAATTAATGATAAGTTGGATTTTATTATATTAATTAAGTGGGACTTAATTAAGCTATAATAAAATACAAAGATATATGAGATATGATTTTTGTTAGGTCAAATACACAATATATATAATCAAGTACTGTATGAGTAAATAACAAGAACACGCGTTTTAGTACTTAAAACTGTTTGGAATTAATAATTCCTCTTTCAGTGATGTAAAATATCACAGAGAGCTGCTTAGGTTACAATGAATGATATTCGTTCACGATGGATACCCTTCTAGGGTTAACCTAACTGTATTTATACGATATACAGCTACGTACAATCGTTAATTGATTCTCCTATAATTAAGCTATACAATTGATATCAATTACGATTGCTACACGTCTTCTAAGTCAACTCAATCTCTTTGACAGCTATCCAATCTTCAAAGATATTGCTTCCATATTAATCTTAAATTAATCTTCAAACTCTGTTGACTTGTAGACGCTTCCAGTAGACAGACTTTAGCAAACTCTGTTGCTCTCCTAGCCAGCAGTGTTTGCGCTTCCTTGTGTTCAGCTAGCAGTGTTTACGCTTTCTTCTGTCAGCGTTTGCGCTTCCAGCTATCAGCGTATACTCAAACTCTGCTACGACTACTTTCAATAACCAGTTAAACTCTTTTTACCTGTAACACTTAAACACTGACATTAAATCACATCAATTATATCTAACAATCTCCCCCAACTTGTTCATTAGAAAAATGTACAAGTTCACAGTAATTGATGATGTCAAAACAATCAAATAAAAACACAGTGTTTAACATATAATCAGAGTTTAATCTTGACTTAACAAAATCTACAGAAAATTCAAATTACTTACAAATTCTGTCTACCTAACCTCCTCAAGATCTGGAGTTGTTCTGAGATAGTCGATCAACAATCTTCTCTCAGCATTTTCAAGTTCAATCTGCATAGCTTCCTTGATCTCTCTTAATTCTGGATCATTCTCATCAGTTTGAAAGATAGCAGCTCTTAGATCATAGATTTTATTTCTCCTCATCTGATTACCCAGTCTAATGAATTTGACTTCCTCTGATTGAGAATTAAAATCAAGAACTGTAATCCCCAGATCAGTCTTTAATTTAGCAGTTCCTTTTTTCATCTCTATAAGATTTCCATTCCAATCTCTGTATTTAGGAACATACTTTTCAGTAGTCTTCAATCCTATAATGACTTTGGCTCTCTGCATATATTCCCTTATAGAATTAGCAATAAGCTGTGTTTGTCGATTTCTGACTCTGAATATATACAGAACATACTGAAGTTCTTCAAATAACTTTAGCTTGATTGCTTCTTCATTAACTCTATACACTGTTCCATCTGTCATAAAGTATAACAGAAAGTGAATATCTAAGTTCCTTTGATGAACTAGTTGAACTGATTCCAACTTGTCTAGATTTTCTTGAGTAATACCAGAACCAAGAGAGACAAGTGCAGAGGGATCTCTTGGACTATTACTAACTCTCAAATCTCTTCTTGAACCTAAGCCAGAAGTATTCCTGCCTGGTGGCTTTCCTGAACAAGCAACATTATGTTGATACCCACCAGTCACTCCTGTTTGTGCTTGAACTGGAATCTTTGGCCTAGAAAACCCAGGTAAAGGTTTGCTTTGAATCTGTACAACTTGTGTGGCAACAGAGGTTGTAACTGTCATTTCACTTTTTCTCTCTTCACCCATTACCCCTTTTAGCTTTAACTTGGCATCAAGAGAAGACTTTCTTACCAACTTTCCTTCTTCTTCTTCTTCTTCTTCTTCTTGAATACCAGATAATTTCTCTTTGATTTCAATCCCTTTCATTGCAGTCTTTGAAGCTCTGACAGTCTTCTTTCCTTTCTTGGACTTTAGTGCTTTTAAATGTTCTTTTTGCAATAGCTTTTCTTCAGCTTGTATGTCCTCAAGTGTAGCCTCAGCATTTTCCTCACGAAAGATTTTAGCAGCCAACTCTTCATCTGTTTGTGGATTGTCAGTGAATGACAAATCCTTTTGCTTTGAAGTAGAAGTACTCTGAAGATTTGTATCTGCCACCACATTTTGCTTTGACCTTGTAGACCTTCCATGTCCATGTCTTGGATTTACACTTCTTAATCCCTTATCAGCATTTGCACCTTCTTCATCCAGATGATCCTTCTTTAACAGAGTTTGAGTTTGCTTACACTTAGTTTTAGCAAGTCTCTCCCCCTTTTTGACATCATCACCATCTGGAATTAGAATTGAGGTGATTAACTCAAGAGAGTTTGCAATAGAATCAACCTTCTCAGTCAGCAAAAGCTGATTCTGTTCAACTTTGCTTAATCTGTCATTAAGATTCTCTTGAGCTTTGGAGAATTGTTGAAAAAGGTTAGAATTAGCTCGTTGAGATTTCTCCACATGAGTAGCAACCTCTGTTCGAAGATCAACAATTGCCTTCTGATTATCATCAAATCTTTGATTCAAGGACTTGATCTGAATCACTGTTCCTTGCAGACAAGTGAAAATATCAGGATTTGAAATCTTTGAAGAATTTGCCTTGAGAAAGGTAGCTACTCTGCCAGGAGGAAAAATACAATCTGACTTGTACCAATCTGCAGTTTGCTTTGTCAAGTAATTATCATCAATTTCATTAGTAGAAGGTCCAGCAAAATCTGGTTTTTCTCCTGTTTTCTGACCATCAGATTGAAATTGGTTTTTATGAGCTTCTGTACTCCTTTCTTCAAAAGAATCACTGACAGAAACATCAGCAGGTGCAACTGAAGCAATGTCATCATCTTGAGCAGCAATTGGTTCTTGAGCAACCTGTTTTCCTTTATCATCTTGAATATGCTCTGAAGAATTAACTTTTTCTGGTTGATCAATCTCCTCACCATGATCAGAAACATGATGTGCATCAGAGTTTAATTCTGTGTGTGATGCAACCTCAGTGTCTTCCAGGACAACAGTAGGCCCATCTGCAACACCAGTATCAACAGAGTGTGTAACCTCCATGGGTATTGGAGTAGATGCTTCATTATCAAAAGAGAATGGAGTAGGAGTTTCATCAAACTCTTTAATTGTAGGCAATGCATCTCTAACATCTTCATTAGTTTGAACCTTAGCAAGTTCTGGTTCAGCAATCTTGAAACCTGATTCTTCTATAGTAGGTTCTATGATAACCTCTGTCTCACCAGTAGGAATATCATGAGAAAGTTTCTCTTGAGCCTGAACAACTTGCTCATCATCAGAATATGTAAGAATCAGCCTCCTCCTCTTTGCTTGAGGCACTTCAATCAGTTCTTCTTCTTCACTAGAACTTTCCTCAACTGGTGGTGATGAAGGCCTATTTGCCCTTTTAATAATTCTTCTGGAATAAACTGTTGAGTATTGAACACGGTAAAAGAATACAGAGGGGGGGGTGAATGGATTCTTGAACTTTTCTTGGATTGAGTCTGTGTAGCAGATAAGTGCCTGTGTGTGCAGAAATTAAGGTGCGGATAAATAAACAACACAAGACACAATATCACTTTAATCTAATGTATATTAGATAAAGGTTGCTACAATCTGTGAATACAAATGGTAGTATTCTCAGCTTCGTTTTTCTCAGAGAGATATATCTTACAGTGTATGAAAAACTTGACTCACAAAGTTACTAAGTTATGAAGTGAGGCTGTGTCCTTATAGAACATGGATACAGCCTGCTTACTACAAATAAGGTAGCTAAAACACATTACTTTCTAGTCTGTCTATCCTTTTTGAGTAAGTGTCCAAACGGTTACAGATTTGACTTTGCAAAGCCTGTTTAGATCCACTTCTTTAGCTCCTTGTCTCTTCTATATCTCTCCAAGCTTCCTTGTAGGCTTTCCAGAGCACGTTACAGGTTGTGGTCCATAAAGTGCATTGGCTTGTTGCAGGTTTCTGACTTGTACAATTTCTTCAGTATTTTGTCTCCAAGAATGTATTCGAGAAGTGACTAAGTAAGTGATTCGAGAACTAGAATTGACTTGATCGATAACTCTGAGTTCTCGAATACTGTTATAGTGACATATCGAACCACTTCTCGAATAGCTCTTTTCCATCAGGATTCCTTGAGTTGTCGAATAGAGCATTTGACTTATCGAATCCTCGAGTTGTCGAATAGCTTTCTGAGTCTTTGAGATATCGAATGGAACTTTGACTTGTTGACTCTTTGAGAACTCGAATACCATCTTGACTTGTTGACTTCTTGAGTTCTCGAATAGAGTAGTAGACATATCGAATCCCTGAGATATCGAATGAGATATCGAACAGTGTATTCAGAGATATCGAATAGTGTCTTGAGATATCGAATCTCTGACTTCTCGAATGCTGGACTTCTCGAATAGACAAATATACTTCTCGAATTGGTACTTAGGCAAATTCTTCATTTCTTCAAATCCCAACTATGATTATTTGGCAGTCTTTAACTCCTTGCTTGAGGCATGAACCATGGAACTTCTTTCAAGCATTATTCTAGACTCTATTTGTACAGTTACACAACTAGGATTTGATGCCTATTACAAGTACAATACAAACAGAAACTCTACAACTAGAGGTTCCCTCAGTTAAGAGGTCATGTAAGTAATGCAAAGCATTACAAACAATTAGGCTTGTTATTAGATGTATACAGGCATGCCTCTGTAACTAACAATCTCCCCCAAATTGTGAGTGAGACCCTTAGTCACAATTTCATGTCTGATAACAAGCCTAACATACATTAAAGATAAAACTTTTAAAAGTACAGGTATGTGATTTGATTGAACACATAAATGAAATTACAAGATAAATACTTCTTACAGTATGATGAGGTACTAGCCGTTTTCTTTTGATTGCATCTCCATTGCCTTGGCTTGTAGATCATCATATGCTTTCTGTTTCCTTTCTTTCTCCTTTCTTGCAATCTCATCTACTGCTCTCATGATTTCTGTCATAGCATCCAATTCTTCAATCATAATAGAGTTTTTGAAATCTTCAAGCACTGGCTTCAGAATGTTGGCAGGATAGTGACTGAGTAGGTTCATTCTTATATTGACATTGTCTCCATTTCTCCTCCTATACTTCACCACATAGGGATCAAACTGAACTCTACACAATCCCTTTGCCCTTAGCTTTTCTGCTTCAATCTCCAGTCTATCAATTTCTTTCTCCCTTTCTAACCATTTCTCATAGCAGCCCTTCCTTATCTTCTCAGCATATTCTTTCTTCATTTTCACAAAGTCAATCAATTCCAGCTTCCATACTTTCTCCACCTTGTCCTTAGAATCCAGCAATGCAATGATTCTTTCTATCTCATACAATTTACCCCAATGTTGACAACCCCCTTGTTTGAATTTCATTTCTTTCCCATCAGTGTACTTGATTACAAGGTGGTCATCCACAATTGCAGCATAGCATATCTTTTGAGCTCTTAGAAATAGCAGTTGCTCTTCATCAAAGTCTTCATCAAGTGGCTGGAGCTTTAATCCTGGAATGATTGTTAGGGCTCTAGATTTGGATAGCTTCACTCTCCTTGCAGCATGTTTAAATTTTATCCTCTTGACATGGTTGCTTGGCAGAAATCTTTGACCTTGGTTGGTAGACCATAGTAGTATTCCATTAGCAGATTGCTTTCTGAAACATACACATGGTTTCTTGACTTGAATCTTCTTCTTTTCTTGAGATGGTAAGACAGTTGCAGAAGCCATAGATGTAGATTTTTCTAGGTCACTACTAACAGTATTCACCCTAGACTTAGAGTCTTGTGTTGTGGTGAGATTACTGCTAGCATTGCCTAAGGCTTGCTGTCTTCCACTCTTTCTCACATATGTTTTACCCTGGTCATCATCATCCTTTTCATCCTTGTCCCCCTTTTTCTTCTTATCTTCATCACCCTTATCTCTCCTGTGATGTCTTCTCCTCCCATCACCTTTGTCTTCAGAATCATCATCCTTATTTCTCCTAGGTTGAGCCATCTCTGTAATTTCACCAGTTGCAATATAGGTTCTGAGGATATGCAGTGCCTCAACTTCTTCAGCATTTCTGGCTCCAACCTTCTTCTGTAATTGATCAATGATAGCAATGATCAGTCTGTGATTTCTGGAGGTGAGATCATGAGGAATGACCAATTGCTTGATATCTTCAATTATGGTACCAGACTGATAAATAATTGTCCATGGCTTCTTGATCACTTCTGGTAGCCTTGTAGGTTGACCATTCCTCAAATCATCAAACAGACTCTTGCTGTTCTCATTTTTCTTCTCAATGATCTCAAGTATGGCATCTATCTCTGAGTGCTTTAGGTCTTGTAGAGTCTGGTATGTTAGATGCCATATCTTTAGTTTGGAAACCATCACTATCTCCTTGACCCATATATTGTTGACTTTCTTGGGGATGACAGTGATGTAGTCTATCTGCTTCTTCACCTCCCTCAGATAAAACTGAGTGTCACCAACCTGTTCCCTTATGGCTTTCAGAAACTCCAAGAAGGCTTTATCATGATAGTCATTGGAGTTAGCAACTTCTTGTAGCTTGGCCTCAGTAACAACTTTGACTTCTACAGGCTTGGCACTCTCAGATATAGAGATTGGAGGTTTGTCAGATGGCATACTCCCTGCAACCACTGTGGTAGTTATGGATTGCTTTTGTCCTCCAGGAGTAGTGATGTGCACAGTTGGTAAGTTGACAACTGGCAAGATAGATGGAGGCTCATCTACTTTGGCTTTTCCCTTGCCAGGCACATTTGCTAGAGACTTAGAAGCCCTTTGTTGACCACCCTCTTTGATTATTATGCCTTTCTCTCCCTTTGTCTCCCCCTTTGAATTTGAGTTCCTAGCCTTCTTCTCCCCCTTAGGCTTGTTATCAGGCACAGAGGCTGTAGAAATGTCCTTTGGGAGTGAAGATTCATCATGTAGAGGGAGACCCATATGCTTCATCATTGCAGCTAACATGGATTGTTGATGCAGAAGGACATCAGCTGTGGTGGATGCTTGAGTGTCCAAATGATCATTTAGCAATGCAACCTTTTCTGTGAGATGAGCATTGGTCTTGGTGAGAGTAGCTACCTCCTGCTCAAGAGTGTTGACCTTAGTGAATAACTCATTGGCCTTGAAGCCAGATAAAGATTGATCCTGCAGCCTCTTCACTTCATATTTAGACAATTCATGCACAGGGACATCAGTCACTAGTCTATCTCCATAAAGATTTTTGAACATTATCCTCAGCATGGCATTGGCATCTGTAGTCTGGTCAGATAGATTCTGAAATTGATGCCCCAGACCTGTGACAGCATCTTTTAGCACAGCCAGCCCATTGTCCACCTGAGTGCAGGTAGAGTTGCAGTGTTTGATGTCCTTGAACACACTGTCCAATTGAGGAAATTTAGCATCAAAGGCCCTCTTGACTTCTGCTACTGAAGTGGCTGTCTTATCACACACCCTGTTGACTTCAGTTTTGACTCCCTTGCCAAGATAGTGTGCAGCCTTGAGGAAACCCTTGTAGGAGTCATTTACAGCTTCATACACTTCACCAGGTGACAGGGATTTTGCATTGGAGCCCAGTGAAGTGATGTATTCCTCCCTGAGATACTGAAGTGCTTCATCGAGAGTAATATCATATTTTCCTTGCAACCAGGCGTCTATGTTGCCATCTCTCTCAGCATCATCAATGATCTTTGACTTCTGCACTTCCACATCATCCCTATGGCATAACAGAATAGCCTCATAGTCTGGATTGGGCATGTCTGCTGTGAGAAGGTGCTGAGCAATCTTTGTGAACTCAGGAATCTGATCCACAATTAAGCTTTGAAGTGCTTCAACCGTCAATTGTTGTGGAACAGACCCTGATCCTGAAGCACTGTCATGTTGCACAGGCTTCAGCCATGTTGACATGAAGTCAGAGCTAGAGCTAGGCAAGCTAGTCTCCTCAGTTACAGATGCAACTTCTGTAACCGGATGGATTGACTCTACTACTGGTGTCACCACAGAAGTGGGATGAATTACACCAGCAGTTGACACAGGCACAAAGTCTCTAGTAAAAACTAGGGGAACCTCTGTGTTTGTGATGGTGTCATTAGGATATGCCTCAGCATGCATTCCCTCACCATCTAAATGTGGGTTCTGAGTGGTGAACAAAGTGTCATGCACTAAGTCACTTGAAATTATTGGCTCATCAAGCGAAAAGGATTCTTGATGATCAATACCTTGCATCTCAGTTGTCTGAGTTGCAGGTTCCAAAGAAATTTCAGAGTTAGATTCTGGAAGAGAAGTGTGTTTTAGAGTAGATTTTGGCAACTCCCCCTGAGAGATAGAGGGAGTTTCAAAAGTGATGTGCTCTCCACTCAGTGTTGTGCCAGCCTTATCACTCCCATGTGCTGACTCTATACAAGAGGGTGCATTGGGGAGAATGCTTGATTCTATAGGTGCACCCTGTTGAGAGGATACACCTAGTGAGCTGTGTGCCCCTGATTTTACAACTTCAGCCATTTGTGTGACTGAAGAGGTGGTCTTAGTTTTCTTCTTCTTTGTTCTGTGTAAGGGTAACTCAGGTTCCTCACTTCCTAGACCTAATTCAACAGCTAATGCTGCTTCAGACAAGATAGTTAAAGGTGCAGACATTACTTCCTTTCTCTTCTTTTTACTAACATCACCCTTTTGAGAGGATGATGCAGTTGGCTCAGTAAGAGGTAGAGTGTTTGGTTGAGAGGGTTGGTTAGCAGGCCCTGGGTTAGCATTTTGTTCTACTTGCTTGGGCTGTGCTAACTTAGATTTTGCATCAAATGTCGGCATGTTGTGGGGGTAAGTCCTAAACAAACTCTCCATATGGGGAGTTATGTTCAGTCTTACATCCACATCATTCCTAGTTTCCAAGTTACCAAAAATGAGTTTGGTCATGGACTTAGGATAGCCTATTTTATTTTTATCAATCCCAGGCAATTCAATCAATGAAGCATTTTTATAATTAAGTACAGATTGAATAAAGCGAGGGAAGAAAATATCAGTACCTCTCTTGGTTGTGTTCTTACCAAGTCTCCCATATAATTCTTGAAGTATGATTTGGCCAACATCTATCTTCTTTCCATAGGCCAAAGCATATCCAATTTGCTGCACAGGTGCACTGATTTGATCAAAGCTTGATTTCCTGGCAGTGAAGACTTGGAGAAGAGTTGCAAACACATAGCTCCACTCCTTTCTCAGATTCTTTCTGTTTAGCTTTCCAAGGTTAATCCCATCTGAGTAGTTTATGAACTCAAAGAATTCCTCCAACTCTGCGTTAGTGGCCATTCTGTCAAATGACTCTTGTTGTAGTCCTAGTGCTTGGTTCATGTCTGCAGTAGTGATAGTGATTTCCTTATCTTGAACCTTGCAGTAGATGACATAGGAAGTGATTGCGTTTTCCAGGGCTACAACCTCCACAATAGCAGTACTCCAGAATTGTTCCAGAATATCGAGATACAGAGTTGGGTTGGCAGAGAGTGCATCCTTGATATATGACTCAGCCATCCATTTCACAAAGCACTTGAAATTTGCATTGGGTGCTTCAACATCACTAGTGAGAGCGATGAAGTTGGTGTTGAACTTTACTGTTGCCATTTGTGTAGAAGAGAGAAAAGAAATTGAAGGTTGAAGAAGAAATTTGGCTTTTCGTAGCTAGGGTTTCAGGGGTTTAGAGAGTGTAGATGCTTGAGAAATCGAATGAAATGAATCGAATAGATGTGAGATTGTATAAGTATGAAGTACTTGAATTGTCGATTAGCAGACTGTTTTGTATCGACAAGTCAGGCATTCGAGAAGTAGAAAACAACTATTCGAGAAGTCAAGAATGGCTTAATCGATAACTCAAGCAGATAGAAACTCACAGCTGGCAGTTATCTAACTTAGAAATAATTCTAAATTAAATAAAATGTGTTTTTATGAGTGAATTAAATTTTTTTGATAAAAATCCAAAATCGGTTAAAATTCAGCGAGAATTCAGCCTTTTCAAATGATTCGAGAACTCAAATATAGTGTTCGAGAACTCAATCATTCGAGAACTCAGTTACTATATTCGAGAAGTCTAGAATTCCTCTATTCGATATCTCAGAAAGACTCTATTCGAGAACTCAAGAGTACTCTAATGAGACTTATTAGAGATGTCGAATAGTGAATCATTCGAGAAGTCTGACTTATCGAACTATACCCATCACTCATAAAAAAAATTTGATTTTCACTATCTTGTAAAAATTTACCAGACATATTCATTGAAAAATATCCTAGCAAATCAAAGAGTGATTTTCTCAAAATTTCATAGAAATTTTAAGTTAATAAAAATATGATTTTCAACATATGCAACAGATTTGAAATATTTATAAATCATATTTCAGCCAACACTTACTTCAAAAATATTGAGGATTTAGATAAAGTAAGTGTTTATTGCTGCAACAATCTAGATGATGTATTCACTTAGCCAGAATCTGAAGAATTCAGCATTCCAATCTCACTTACCAACCTTGTGAAGGTGGCTTCATCTAATGGCTTAGTGAATATATCAGCTAGTTGTTTATCTGTAGAGACATAATGCAACTCAATGGTTCCATTAGTTGCATGTTCTCTTATGAAATGATATCTGATGTCAATGTGCTTTGTTCTAGAATGATTGACAGGATTGGCAACTATAGAGATTGCACTTGTGTTGTCACACATGATTGGAATTCTTTCCAACACAAGTCCATAATCTCTAAGTTGATTTCTAATCCAAAGCACTTGAGCACAGCAACTTCCAGCAGCTATGTATTCAGCCTCAGCTGTAGAAGTTGACACAGATTGTTGCTTCTTGCTATACCAAGAAACTAACCTTTGTCCAAGAAACTGGCAGCTTCCTGAGGTGCTTTTCCTATCCACTCTGCATCCAGCATAATCAGCATCAGAGTAGCCAACCAGATTGAACCCTGTGTCCTTAGGGTACCATAATCCCAAGTTAGGAGTGCCCTTCAGATATCTAAAGATCCTTTTTATTGCAATCAAATGTGATTCCTTTGGATTTGATTGAAACCTTGCACACAAGCATGTAGCAAACATGATGTCTGGCCTACTTGCAGTGAGGTAGAGTAGAGAACCAACCATGCCTCTGTAGACTGAGATATCTACTCTCTTGCCTTTAGCATCTTCATCCAATTTAGTGGCAGTGGCCATGGGTGTCTTGGCAGGTGAACAATCTTCCAAGTCAAACTTCTTCAATAAATCCTTGATGTACTTGGTTTGACTGATAAAGATACCATCCTTCCTTTGACTGACTTGCAACCCTAGAAAGAATGTCAACTCTCCCATCATACTCATCTCATATCTGCACTGCATGAGTTTAGAGAATTTCTCACACAGTTTCTCATTTGTAGAACCAAAAATGATATCATCCACATAGATTTGAACTAGGATCATATCATCACCATGCTTCTTGTAAAACAGTGTCTTGTCCAATGTGCCTCGAGTGAATTGATTTTCAAGAAGAAATTGTGATAGAGTATCATACCATGCTCTTGGAGCTTGCTTAAGTCCATACAGTGCCTTAAGCAATCTGTAGACAAATTCTGGGAAATGTGGATCCTCAAAGCCAGGTGGTTGTTGCACATAAACCTCTTCTTCCAACTCTCCATTTAGAAATGCACTCTTGACATCCATTTGATAAACTTTAAAGTTTGAATGAGCAGCAAATGCCAAGAATATTCTAATGGCTTCCAATCTAGCAACAGGGGCAAATGTCTCATCATAATCAATGCCTTCCTGTTGAGAGTATCCTTTTGCAACCAGCCTTGCTTTGTTTCTTATTATTACACCATCTTCATCCATCTTATTCTTCAGAACCCATTTTGTTCCAACAATGGTTCTATTCTTTGGTGCAGGCACAAGTTCCCATACTTTGTTCCTTTCAAATTGATTAAGCTCCTCTTGCATGGCAATAATCCAATCTGGATCCAACAATGCATCATCTAGTTTCTTAGGCTCAACTTGTGATAGAAAACATCCATAGAGGCACTCATTTTGAGTTGCTCTCCTAGTCCTTACTCCTGCATTAGGATCTCCAATGATTTGCTCTGCAGTGTGTGATCTATCCCATTTCCTTGAGTGTTCAGCCTGATTTCTCATCCTTGATGTTGCTTCATCATCCTCATCATGATCATCCTCATTTCCTCCCCCTGTGAAGTTGCCATTACTCACAGGTGTGTCTTGGATGCTTGTTTCTTCACTATTGATTGGCACAAATTCTTCTCTTGTATCATTATTCACTTGAGTTTGTTGAACTTGAGTTTCAACTCCAGTTTCAGTCTCTTCATCAGAATCATCTAGATTATCAAACTTCAATGGATCTTTGTCTTCATCATTGGCTTCTTCTAGTCCAGGTAGTTTGCTGTCATCAAATGTTACATCTGTGCTTTCCATAACTTTCTTTTGACTGATGACATAAACCTTGTATGCAATTCTTTCCATAGAATAGCCAAGAAAAATTCCTTCAAATGCTTTTGCATCAAACTTTCCAACATATTCAGAATTGTCCTTAAGTACAAAGCATTTGCTTCCAAAAGTATGAATATACTTCAGTGTAGGCTTCTTTCCAGTCATCAAGTTGTAAGGAGTCTTTCCAGTGTTTTTGTTGATGAGGGTTCTGTTCTGAATATAGCATGCAGTGCTCACAGCCTCAGCCCAAAAACATGTGGGCATTTTTGCATCAAGTAACATTGTTCTAGCAGCCTCAATTAGAGTTCTATTCTTTCTCTCAACAACTCCATTTTGTTGTGGAGTCCTTGGAGCTGAGAATTGCTGAGAAATGCCATTCTCTTTGCAGAATGCTTCAAGTGTGGCATTTCTGAACTCTGTTCCATTATCACTCCTCAATGCAATCACACTTGCATCGTTTGCCTTTGCTTCCTTGTCAACTTTCTTTATATGCTCAATGATTACTTGTGGAGCCTCATCTTTTGATGCCAGAAATTCTACCCATGTATACCTTGGAAAATCATCAACCATTACCAGGGCATACTTCTTTCTTCCAAGTGACATTATGTTAACAGGCCCAAACAAATCCATATGGATAAGTTGTAGTGGCTTGGTTACAGATGTCACTGTCTTTGACTTGTGGCTTGATCTCTTCATTTTTCCTTTTTGACAAGCCTCACACACTCCTTCTTGGCAGAATTCAAGTGTGGGCATGCCTCTCACTAACTCTCTTTTGACTAGAGAATTAATGGCCTTAAAGTTCAGGTGTGATAGTTTCTTGTGCCACAGCCAACAATCTTCATTTGATGCTTTTGAGTAAAAGCAACAAATTTTGTCCTTGTTTGCAGAGTCCATATTGGCTACAAACAGGCTTCCCTTCCTTACTCCAGATAGAGCAAAATCACCAGTCTTCTTGTGGGTGATCAAACATTCATCTTTGTCAAAATTCACTTTGAATCCTCTATCAGTAAACTGACCAACACTTAACAGATTATGCTTGAGCCCCTTGACTAGTGCTACATCTTCAATGATGACATTTCCAACTTCCAGCTTGCCATATCCCAATGTGTTACCCATGCTGTCATCTCCAAAAGCAACCATTGGGCCAGCCTTTTCCTCATACTGTGATAGCAGGGCCATATCACCAGTCATATGATTTGAGCATCCACTGTCCAAAATCCACATGACCTTCTTCTCACTTTCTTTGCCCTACAAACACAAAGGTATTACTTTTCTTTTGGTACCCAAACAAGTTTGGGTCCATGTGACTTAGAGACAGTTTTATCATAAACAACATGCTTGTTAACTTTCTTAGTGTCAGTCCTCTTGTCACTGTTGGAAGTCTTAGAACCTGAGGTTTCAGACTTAGGTGACAAAGGTACCTTCCTAGCTTTAGGAGGACTTGAAGACTTTGACCTTGTGTAGTGTGTGTGAGAATTGTGACTGATACAACCATCAATGAACTGTCTTCTTAAATTAAAACAACTAGTCATAACATTCATATTGCATGGCATACAGTCAAATTTATCACAGAAGGGTGCATCTCTATGTCTTAGAGGCACAGAACAATCATAGAAAGGTTTAGACACACTACCAACAGGTTTCTTGCATGCATGAGTTAGATGGTTGGTACTGAAACAGTTCTGACAAGTTTTCCTAGGGGCATTAGGCATATAAGCATAGTTGTTATCCTTGTTAATCCCTAACTTGCCATTTCTGTTCTGTTTCTTTTTAGTCACTTCCTTTTCTGATTCACTCTTCCCAGCTGATACAAACTTAACAAACTTCTTAGGTCTTGGCCTATCAACTACTGGCTTCTTGGTCTTTGACTTGGCACTCTCACCCTTAGAGGATGCTTGCTGTTCACTAGATTGTGCCTCATCCTCATCATTCAACATTTGCTTGATGAGTAAGGCATCCTCATCAATTTCAAATGTTGATTCCTTAAAAATTGGATTTTCAGTTTTTCTCAAAATGTGAGGCACTTTCTCATGAACAGCTGTGTCCTCTTCGATGACAGCATAGCCTTTCCTTTGTTTGAGAGAGTCATAGTCAAGTCCAATAGCTGCTTTAGGTTTAGCTTCAATTTTCTCACAGTAGGATTGCACTAAACCAGATGATTTCTTGAAAGTTTTAAGTTTGAATTCATTCTCAGCTAATTCATCCCTAAGAGCCTTCTCTACTTGACTAGCACATAGAACCTTGTTCTCCAAATATTCAACTTCTTTCTTAAGGTTTTCTACTTGCATAGCAGTTAGCTCAAGTTCCTCATTCTTTTTGGTTAATACTTCATTTCTAGTAGACAGTTTAGCAATCTCCTCATTAGCAGCAGTCATACTAGTATGAATATTAAACATTTTAACAGATAATTGTTCAATCATGGATTTGTATTCAGAAACAGACATGTCTATAGTAGTGAGAGATGGTACCTGAGAATCAGATGAAGATGAGTCATCCTTGGAGTTGGCCATCAGGGCATAATTGCAGAATTCTTGTTCCTCTTCATCACTCTCAGAATCATCCCAACACTTCCCTTCAGCTATGTAGGCCTTACCATGTGTCTGCTTTTTCAGAAGGGCCTCATACTTAGCTTCTAGCTCAAGATAATCTCTATCCTTCTTTTTAGGCTTCTTGCATTCACTGGCAAAATGCCCTAGGTCATTGCATCTATAACACCTTACAGATGACCTATCCACATAACCGGTTTTGAACTTATTTCTGTTTGGTTTCACAGGTGCCTTGTTCTTGTTGGCTGAATGGTTTTGAGGTTTGGGTTTGAAGGGTTGATTTCTTTTAAATCTGATGTTTGGAAATTTTCTGGCCATGAAAGCATATGAAGTATTTTCCATCCCATCAAGTTCTTCCAGAGTGTAAAACTCCTCTTCTTCTTCCTCCTTTTCCTCAACAGGTTCACTCACCCCAGCTTCAGTTTCTTCATCATCTGCCACCTCCTCTATCCTTAGTTGGCTTGTAGATGCTTCTAGGTCCAGGATGGATTTGTTGACAATCAAGGCACATGATGTGTTTATCATCCTACCTTGGTTTGCTTGGATAGCCCTCTTCTGAAGCAACTCAAGTTCATGAGTCTTTAGGACTCCATAGAGTACATCATAGGTGACTTTGTTCAAATCTCTCTCTCTTAGGGAAATGACTCTTTGCTCCAGATGATTTGGTGAAGACAACAGAAATTTCATATTTAACTCCTTGGTGCTGTAAACCTTTCCATTCATCTCCAACTCAGTAACTAGCTTGTGAAACCTTTCAAACATCTCAGTGATGCTTTCCTTGGGCTGTGCCATGAAAGCTTCATACTGTGTGACCAGTATCTGTTTCCTGTTTTCTTTTACCTCATCAGTCCCTTCACACAACACCTCAATGTGATCCCACATCTCTTTAGCAGACGTGCATGATGCAATGTTTGCAAACATTGACATATCCATGGAATCAATGATGAGCAACATGAGGTGGCTGTCAAGAGCAACCTTCTCCCTTTCTGACTCTGTCCACTTTGATGGATCCTTGGCCTCATAAGCTCTAGGGATTGTTATGGTTCCAACAGTCTTCTCTGGTATCTCTTGTTGTGGAACAAAAGGACCATTCTTGAGAATCTCAGGATACAAGGGATGAGAGGCTTTGATGAACAACATCATCTTTATCTTCCAGAGGTTGAAGTTTTCTTTATCAAACTTAGGGACCTTCACCGTTCCTGTAGTCTTTGGTGTATTCGAACTCATGATCGTTTCTCTGTTTTTGAATAAACAGCCCGCTCTGATACCACTTGTTGAGTATTGAACACGGTAAAAGAATACAGAGGGGGGGGTGAATGGATTCTTGAACTTTTCTTGGATTGAGTCTGTGTAGCAGATAAGTGCCTGTGTGTGCAGAAATTAAGGTGCGGATAAATAAACAACACAAGACACAATATCACTTTAATCTAATGTATATTAGATAAAGGTTGCTACAATCTGTGAATACAAATGGTAGTATTCTCAGCTTCGTTTTTCTCAGAGAGATATAGCTTACAGTGTATGAAAAACTTGACTCACAAAGTTACTAAGTTATGAAGTGAGGCTGTGTCCTTATAGAACATGGATACAGCCTGCTTACTACAAATAAGGTAGCTAAAACACATTACTTTCTAGTCTGTCTATCCTTTTTGAGTAAGTGTCCAAACGGTTACAGATTTGACTTTGCAAAGCCTGTTTAGATCCACTTCTTTAGCTCCTTGTCTCTTCTATATCTCTCCAAGCTTCCTTGTAGGCTTTCCAGAGCACGTTATAGGTTGTGGTCCATAAAGTGCATTGGCTTGTTGCAGGTTTCTGACTTGTACAATTTCTTCAGTATTTTGTCTCCAAGAATGTATTCGAGAAGTGACTAAGTAAGTGATTCGAGAACTAGAATTGACTTGATCGATAACTCTGAGTTCTCGAATACTGTTATAGTGACATATCGAACCACTTCTCGAATAGCTCTTTTCCATCAGGATTCCTTGAGTTGTCGAATAGAGCATTTGACTTATCGAATCCTCGAGTTGTCGAATAGCTTTCTGAGTCTTTGAGATATCGAATGGAACTTTGACTTGTTGACTCTTTGAGAACTCGAATACCATCTTGACTTGTTGACTTCTTGAGTTCTCGAATAGAGTAGTAGACATATCGAATCCCTGAGATATCGAATGAGATATCGAACAGTGTATTCAGAGATATCGAATAGTGTCTTGAGATATCGAATCTCTGACTTCTCGAATGCTGGACTTCTCGAATAGACAAATATACTTCTCGAATTGGTACTTAGGCAAATTCTTCATTTCTTCAAATCCCAACTGTGATTATTTGGCAGTCTTTAACTCCTTGCTTGAGGCATGAACCATGGAACTTCTTTCAAGCATTATTCTAGACTCTATTTGTACAGTTACACAACTAGGATTTGATGCCTATTACAAGTACAATACAAACAGAAACTCTACAACTAGAGGTTCCCTCAGTTAAGAGGTCATGTAAGTAATGCAAAGCATTACAAACAATTAGGCTTGTTATTAGATGTATACAGGCATGCCTCTGTAACTAACATAAACAGCTTTAGAAGATGTCTGTTTAGCCTTTGAATGTTTTGTGTTGAGGGCAGTATGCTTCTTCCTTTTTGGTTTAGATGTTGGTTGAGGTTGAGTAGTAGTGACAGGGTTTGTTGGCTCAGGGTTTATTGGTTCAGGTTGTGTGTGTGGTGATGTAGTAGGTACAATGTTTGTTGGTGTTGGCTCAGGTGATGGTACAGGATGAGAGTGTATGGTTTCAGTGTGGTCAATGGCTAAAGGTTCAGGCATATTTTGTGTTTCTGGTTGTGTTTGGTGTGGTTCATGTTGTGGTGATTGGGAATCTTGTGGTTGGTTGAGAAAGTCCTGCAAGGCAAGTGGCAAAACAAAAGCAGGTAAATTTTTACCAACATCTTTATTAGTCATATCAGAGAATATTCTCTTATTGACTCTAAAAGGTTGAATCACATCAGCTACATCAACTTCTAACCCAGGTACACAGGCATTGAACAAAAGTTGACAAAATCTAGCAAAATAAACTGTAGTAGACTCTGACAACTTATCACCTAAGTTCATTAGCACATATCGACCAAAATCAAAATTACTGCCATAGAGTAGAGAATACCCAATTTGCAGACTATCCATTGGAATGGCATGCCAGTTGGTGACTTTCTTCTGGAATGTCCTGGTGATACAGTCAAAGAAAAAATTCCATTCCTTTATAAGATTCGGCCTTCTCACACTGCCCAGCTTTGCAAGAGATTCCATGTACCCAATCTCTGTTAACATTTCTCTCAAATTCTGTTCCGAAACAATAGCATACGATGTGTGTGTGTCGAAGTCCATGGTCTCTCGAACAGTTTGTGGAGTTATCACAAACTCTTGTTCATCATGAGTGAAGATGATAGACGGAGTCCCATTCTCTTCTCCATCTATATACCTTGAGTTTTGCCAGAAAGTGACAATCTGAGATGCAGATAGAATGGCAGGTTCAATCAACGCTTGTCCAATTTCAGAGTCACGAAGAAAATTTTGCATAAGGTGAAACGCTTCAGGAGCACGATCGTTCTCAAGTAGAGCTGCAAAATTGTTAGGCACAAAACGAAGACCAAACGAAGTAAAAGGTTTTGTTGCCATTAGATCAAGAAATAAGCAAAAATTGACTGTGAAAGTGATATGTAAGAAAGGTGTTTGTGAAAATGTCAAAGTGAAAAACAAAGGAGGGCTGTGTTTTTGGTAAAGTGAATATGAGTGGATGTGGAGTGATAAAAAAAATGATTTGAGTAGTAAAAATAAAACTCAATCGTTTTTACATTGAAAACACACAACCGTTCCTAGAATAGTGTGAAAGTGGTACATAATGATGAGTGAGTGGGTGAAAGTGGGACACATGTCAAACATGCAGCGAATCACTTAATCACGCGCAGTAAAAGCCATTATTACTGCTGTCTTTCCTATTATCAAGACACTTTACCACAAAATACACTCATTAGCAGTTGTCAAACACTCTATTTACTCCAAAATTTTCAAATTATCTTAATGAAAATTTACCTTAGAGTACGGAACACAATCCATCAGTGTTTGTCAAATTTTCAAACTTTATCACTAAAACCCTTTCAAAAATGCACAGTCGTGAATATTTTGTGTGTGTATAGCAGAGGTTACCAAATCAATTTTTATAGCATCTAATATTTCATAAAATCCATAAATCAAATCAAATAAACACTGAATGCACAAACTCTCATATTAAACACGGAGTATGTGATGAATGCTAAACTCTGTAGTTCCTTAAATACAGAAATCTGAATAACCCTTTTCCCATTGATGTTCATGATTATCCAAGTAAGCACACAGTCATTATAGACAAAAAGATCAGGAGATAGACATCAAAGCATCATTCAGTGAGTTACATGTCAAGGATTTCCTCACAAACTCTCAAAGCACACAAGTGTGATAAGATATATTTTTATATACATTTTAGATAATTTTATTCCCATATTTAATTGCATTTTGTATTGATTTGGATATTTATTTAATTAATTTTAATGTTTTATTTCAGGAGACAAGAATTTCTAAATTTGGAAGAATTTGGGCTTAAAGAGCTATTTTGGAGCTAAAATCGGAAGAAATTTGGAAAAATAAAGAAATAACAAAATGAAGAAAAAGTGCAAAAATAAAAGAAGAAGGAAAACGGAATTAGAAGCTTGGAGCAAATTGGAACATTTCAAACACACCCCAAAAACCTTTGACTTTATATGTCAAAGGTCTTCTGTGGGAATCTTGAAAAAGAAAAAAAAAATCTCAGCAAGCCTGCATTCTTTGAAAACAAAAGCAGCTAACTTTGAAAAAAAACAAGCCAGCATCTTGGAAAAATGAAAGCCAGCATGATATAAAAATCCTATAAAAGGACTTGGCATTGGTTCATCCAGGGAGGAGAATGGACATTAGATTAAGACAAAAACACACTGCATACACTTTACATCTTTCAAAACATCACATTTATGTATTCATTCCATTCGGCAAGTGTAGTTTGAGAAGAGCTAGGGGCTTGGTTTTCTTCCCTTTTATGTACGCTTTCTTCAGCTTAATTCTTCGTTAATGTAAGGTATTTTCTATTTTCTCTTGTTTATTAAATATATATTTTAGATGGATTGTTATATAATTTTAGTTGTTCTTAATTTTTATATTAGTGAGTAGTTTGTTCTAGGGGATAAAGGGAAGCCATGTTTGCATGATAATTCTGGCATGATTTTCATAATGGTTTGATTGATTATGGTAAATTCTAATCGATTATGTTTTGATATTTAATTTGTGTTAGTGTCCAATATCACAGATTAATTATATGCGAATAGGAGTAATAGATCGAGAGATTTTACTCACTAGAGGCACACATACGGTTAGCGGAATTGAATTTTAGTGCGAGAGCATAATTGGATTTCTGAGAGCGTTAATTCTTGAGAGAGATTAACACATGTTCTAATTACCCGATTAATTAAATTACTAAAAGTGATTATATGTGTAAGCACGTTTCGGGAGCGTTGATACTTGAGAGAGATTAACAAACCGTAATTGCACGACCATTTTAATTGCTTTAGCTTAAAAAGCCGGATATTATGTAAACATGGTGGACCTAATTGCCCTAGATTTAAAATTCATTGTTTATCCTTTAATTAATTAGTTAGTAAATTTTTTCATAATTATCGTTTTTGTTCCGGAAACAATTGAATTAGAATTGATAAAACCTGCCTCCCTGTGAACGAACACAAAAATATACCACATCAAAGTGTTTAGGTGAAGTGTTTTCTCTCAAATTCAATCAGTAAAAGCAGATACTTCCATAGGCTTGAATTTCCACCAAATGTACACTACTTTGATTACATATATGCACAAATCAAAAGGACTTTATTCAGGGTTGTAATGTAGTAAGTTCAAACAGGTGAGAAGAGATGTTTTTAAAATAATTGAATTTCGGACTGAACAATTTAACAGACCAAAGTGTTCAGTCACACTGTTAGTACATATTTGTACAAGATGATCAGTATATATACCCTTTTTTTTATATATATATACTGAGTAAACTTTTCTTTTCTTGAGAAACACTCACCTGCTTGCATTTGATTTTCCAAAAGAATATAACTGCTCTTAATACGTCAGAGTTTAAGAAAAATGAGCAGTTAATTAGGCTCAAAGGGGTTTACTAAGGGTGGTATTTATGAACAGTGTTTGAAGAAAGATGGTAAATCCTAGTGCCTTTATCATTTTCATGCACACACATATCATGTAGTCTCAAAATGGTTTAATACAAGTTCTAGAGCAACATACTCACTGATGAACATTACACATCAATAAAATCTGATTGATATAAAATGTATCAATCACTTATTTGGCTCAAAATCTCACAGGGTGCTGACATGAATTGTTCCTCACCAAACTAAACAATGACACATCTCAAGTTTTAAAATTTTCACAAGTACAAACAAGGAATCATCAAGAACTATGTATGTCTTGGAAACAGAGTGTTACTAATCAGAGTTTAGAGTTCATCAATATCAGAAGTTATTCATGAAAGGCAATGCACACAGTATTCATAGACTCGGAGTTTAGGACCAAATAAACTAAAAGATGCTCTAAATATGAAACAGTATCATTCTGTGTTAACTTACTGCACAGTTTCTGATTAGATCACAGTGACTCAGAAAGAATTTTGATTTATTCACTGAGAATCATGCTTCATACATTTTTCTTCATTGGTGTTTTCATTCAGACAAAAATTAATTCAGAATTCACAGAGTTTATCAAACATATTAACAGTGTATGACAGACAAACATGCTGACAGAGTTTAACAATGTGAGGACAAAAACATGTGAACAGAGTCTGCATAACAGAGTTTAAACAACAAAGTTCACATAGCGCTTAACAATTCACAGAAATATGAGCAACACATTTTATAAGAAAATTTTGAGTCTAACCAACATGTTTAGTCAAAACCAGAGACCATTCCTAGTTCATTGACCAGCCTTGTAAATGCTACTTCACTCAAAGGCTTGGTGAAGACATCTGCAAGTTGTTGATCTGTAGGCACAAAGTGAAGCTCAATATTGCCTTCCTCTACATGCTCTCTGATAAAGTGATACCTTATGCTGATGCGCTTGGTCATTGAGTGTTGTACTGGATTACCTGTCATTGCAATAGCACTTTGGTTATCACAAAAAATAGGTATTTTGATATACCTCAATCCATAATCCAGCAATTGATTCTTCATCCATAGAATCTGTGCACAGCAGCTACCAGCAGCAATATACTCTTCTTCAGCTGTAGATGTGGATATTGATTTCTGTTTCTTGCTGTACCAAGAAACAAGTCTGTCACCAAGAAATTGACAACTTCCACTGGTGCTTTTTCTGTCAATCTTACAACCTGCAATTTATCATCAGAGTAACCAAGTAGTTTGAAATCTGATTCTCTTGGGTACCACAGCCCTAAAGTTACAGTGCCCTTGAGATACTTGAAAATCCTCTTCACAGCTGTTAAATGTGGTTCCCTTGGATCTGCCTGAAACCTTGCACACAGACATGTTGCATACATGATATCAGGTCTACTTGCTGTTAGATAGAGAAGAGAGCCAATCATTCCTCTGTAACTTGTCATATCTACTGATGACCCTGTATCTTTGTCCAATTTTGTTGCAGTTGCCATGGGAGTTGTTGCAGATGAACAGTTAAGCATGCCAAATTTATTGAGAAGATTTCTGGTATATTTTGCTTGATTGATAAAGATTCCATCATCTGTTTGCTTCACCTGTAAGCCTAGAAAATAACTTAGCTCTCCCATCATACTCATTTGATATCTGGACTGCATAAGCTTGGCAAACTTCTTACAGAGTTTATCATTAGTAGATCCAAAAATGATATCATTAACATATATCTGAACTAAAAGCAAGTCACTTCCAGATTTGAAATAAAACAGAGTTTTATCAATTGTACCTCTGTTGAATCCACTTTCTAAAAGAAACTGAGCCAGGGTTTCATACCATGCTCTTGGTGCCTGCTTAAGTCCATAAAGTGCCTTGTCTAGCCTGTAGACATGGTCAGGATATTTTGGATCTACAAAACCAGGTGGTTGTTCAACAAACACTTCTTCTTCAAGTTTTCCATTCAGAAAAGCACTTTTCACATCCATTTGAAAAACCTTGAATTTCTTGTGAGAAGCATAAGCAAGAAACATCTTAATTACCTCCAATCTGGCAACTGGTGCAAAAGTCTCATCATAATCTATCCCCTCTTGCTGTGAATAGCCTTTTGCCACAAGTCTTGCTTTGTTTCTTGTTACAACCCCTTCACTATCAGTTTTGTTTCTAAAAACCCACTTAGTACCAACAATAGACCTGTTCTTTGGTCTTGGTACTAGTGTCCACACTTCATTTCTTTCAAATTCATTTAATTCTTCTTGCATTGCTGTTATCCAGTCAGCATCTTTAAGAGCTTCTTCAACTTTCTTTGGTTCATTTTGTGACAAGAATGCATGAAACAGACATTCATTTGTTGTTGCACTTCTTGTCCTTACTCTTGCATCTGGATCACCAATGATTAAATCAGGTGTGTGAGATTTGGTCCATTTCCTAGCTGAAGGCAATTGACTTCTTTAAAAATTGGATCCTCCCCCTTGATCCATGTTCTCCTGATTTTCTTGATATCTTTCTTCATTCTCTGAGGCTCCCCCTGAATGTGACTGCTCAATGTGTGAACTGTCAGATTTTGGACATTCAGAGTTTGAGTCACCAGAGTTTGATTCAGAATTTTCAGCTGAGTCATTATCAGAATTTGAGTTATCACTTTGATGAGTTTCTTCATGCTCCCCCTCAACTGATTCTTCTCTTGTTTCTGGTTGAAAAGTCTCTTCAGTATTTACCAGTAGAGGTTCAGAGTTTGTCAGATCAGACTCATCAGAGTTTAATTCATCAGAGATTAAATCTTCATTTTCGAAGTGCAGTTGATCATGTTCATTTACATCTTCAAGTCCAGTTATTTTCTTGTCATATGAATAGATTCCATGATCACTCTGGTTCTCAGATTATAAACTCTGAATGCTTTAGTTGACAGTGGATAGCCAACAAAAATTCCTTCATCTGCCTTCAAATCAAATTTGGTCAACTGTTCAGGATGAGTTTTCAGCACAAAGCATTCGCACCCAAAAATATGAAAATATTTCAGGTTTGGCTTCTTTTCTCTCACCATTTCATATGGTGTTTTTCCATGCTTATTTATCAAAGTGGCATTCTGAGTAAAACAAGCTGTCTGAACAGCTTCTGCCCAGAAATAGGTTGGTAATTTTGCTTCATCAAGCATAGTTCTGGCAGATTCTATCAAAGTTCTGTTCTTCCTTTCAACTACACCATTTTGTTGTGGAGTGCCAGGTGCAGAAAACTCTTGTTTAATTCCTTTGTTCTTGCAAAATTCTTCCATTGTTGAATTTCTGAATTCAGTTCCATTGTCACTTCTGATAATCTTCACTTGATTCTTTGACCATTTGTCCAGTTGCATTATATGTTCTGCCAGTGTTAATGCAGTTTCATCCTTCTTTGCTAGAAAATACACCCATGTGTATCTGGTGAATTCATCAACAATGACTAGAGCATATTTCTTCTTTCCAAGAGACATAACATTCACTGGTCCAAAAAGATCAACATGTAGAAGATGATAAGGATCAACAATTGAAGACTCATATTTGCTTTTGAAAGATGCTTTTCTCTGTTTGGCCTTTTGACAAGAATCACACAGGCCTTCTGCATTCAACAAAGACTTTGGTAGTCCTTTTACAAGATCATTCTTTATTAGCTCATTGATGTTGTTCAGGTTCAAATGAGAGAGTTTCTTGTGCCACTTCCAACTCTCTTCACTGGACATTCTTGTTGACAGACACACTGCTTTGCCATCAGAGTTTGTTGACAATTTTATTTCATAGATGTTATTGTGTCTGTTTCCAACTAGAGCAACTTTCCCTATAGATTTACTGATGACTTGACAATATTCAGGCTGAAAATCTACATGATATCCTCTGTCACAGATTTGACTCACAGAAAGCAGATCATGCTTGAGTCCTGGAACCATAGCTACATTTGTGATGATGACATTTCCAAGATTAATATTGCCATATCCCAAAGTATGTCCTATGTTGCCATCTCCATAGGAAACTTTTGGGCCAGCCTTCTCCTCATACTCTGATAGCAGGGCTTTATTTCCAGTCATGTGTCCTGAACATCCACTGTCCACGACTAGGGTACTTACCCTGGTGCCCTGCAATCACAAACAATCACTGATTGTTAGTTTTAAGGATCCAGACTTGCTTGGATCCTTTTGCTTTATTGAATCTGTTAGTTTTTGCAGCGGATTTGTCATTATCAGAGTTTAAACTAACATTTTCATTCTTAGTACTTGCAGAATCAACTTTAACCCATTTCAAATTAGGTTTTAGTTCATAATAATTATAATAAATAGCATGATAATTTTTGCAAGTATAAATTGAGTGCCAACTACTTCCACAATGTTTGCACAGAGTTTGTGGTCTTGGTTTGACATTATCCTTTTTCACTCCAGATTTGGAGGGTAAAGAATTAATGTCTTTGTTCTTCCTGCAAAAACTAGCAAGATGATTAGTGCTACCACAATTATAACAAGTTTTTCTAGGTGCAAATGTAGCAAGCATTGGCTTAATTCCTGATGTTATGCCTACCTTTCCATTTCTGTTTTTCCTAGGCATTCTCTGTTTGTTGACAGATTTTATTTCTTTAAGCTTATGCTTGAGTTGTTTATCTGTCATTGAACCAATATTAACCTGTTTGACACAGGTTTTTACTGGCTCACTTTCAACAGCTCCATGTTCAGTTTTAACAGTACCATGAACAAATGTTCCAAATTTCTTAGAAGAAAGAAGTGGTCTAATCTTGACTGTATTCTGAAACCTAAGCACATCATCCTCAGAATAACCTAGACCTACTGTGTCTGATTGAAAAACCTCTTGAGTGTCTTTTCCAGAATGTGTCCAAGTTTTAATAATGTGCTTTGCATCCTCCAATTCAGATTCTAGTTGCTTATACTTACCTAGCAACTCCTGTTCTATAAACACAGCATCATCTCTCTCTTTCTGAATTTTATTCATGTTTTCAAGTTGTTCCTCAACAAGTTTATTTCTTTCTTTGAGTTGAGAGCACTCATTCTTGATTCTCTCATTTTCTAAAGTCTGATCCCTATAACTGATATGTAATGCTTTAAGATAAATTCTCAATTCAGTTATATTATCAGTATTATAAGCATAGGTAGTTGGAGGTACCTTTAGTTCAGAATCTTCATTCTGAGTAGAGGCCATGAGTGCATAGTTCACCTCCTCATCTGAATCTAAGGTGTCTGCCCAGTCTCTGCCTTTGGTGTATAGTGCCTTTTCAGTTTTACCCTTTTTGCACTCAGGAGCATAGTGACCCATCTCCTTACACTTGTAGCATTGAATCTCAGACTTATCTTTCTTACCAGATTTGAAGTCCTTTCCCTCAGATTTTCTAAAAATTTTCTTGTCAGACTTTGAGTAATCCTTGGAGAATCTCTTTCCCTTCTTGAAGTTCTTGAATCCCATCTTCTTGAAGGTTTTTACCATCAATGCAGCCATTTGCATCATCTCTTCATCATCTTCAGAATCAGATGATCCATCTGTGTTTGAGTCAACATCAGTGTTTGATGACTCACTTTCTGAATGAATGACCAAGGCTTTTCCTTTTGCCTTCTTCCTTGATGCTTCTTTGTTTGAAGATTTTTCTTCAACTTTCAGAGCAACAGACTTTGTCTTCCTGCTTGATCTTCTATTTCTCTGCTCCATTTCCAATTCATGAGTCTTGAGCAGTCCATAGATTTCATCAATCTCAGTATCAGCAAGATCATAGTTGTCTCTTATAGTGGTTGCTTTCACATCCCACTTTTCAGGAAGAGAGAGAAGAAACTTGAGATTCGAGTCTTCTAGATCATATTCTTTGTTAACCAATGATAGATCATTGAGCAGTTTACAGAATCTGTCAAATGTTTCTGTCATGGTTTCTTCAGACTTTGCCTCAAAATGCTCATACTCCTGTGTGAGTATGTTCCTTCTATTCTTCTTAATTGCAGTAGTTCCTTGACATCTAACCTCAAGTGCATCCCAAATTTCCTTTGCAGTTGTGCAGTTAATCACTTTGTTAGACATAACATTGTCAAGAGCACTGTGAAGTAAGTGCCTTACTTTGGCATCCTTAGCAATAGATGAAAGATCAGCAGTTAGATCTTTCTTTTCCTTAGGAACCACCTTCGATTCCTCACCAGCAGCAGCAGTAGTTAACTTTGTAGGTTTATGAGGACCTTCATTAATTCTATCAAGATATTCTGGATCTGTGGCTTCCAGAAACATGGTCATCTTTACCTTCCAGATTGCATAATCTGATGGCTTGAGTATTGGAACCCTAATCGTTTCATACCTACTAACAGTAGTAGGTGCTTTCTCAGAACCTGATGGAGGAGGAATCTCTGCCATTGATTACTATTGTGTTTTGGATCTTTAACTGTAATAAAGTAACAGATTGTCTCTGATACCACTTGTTAGGTCAAATACATAATATATATAATCAAGTACTGTATGAGTAAATAACAAGATCACACGTTTTAGTACTTAAAACTATTTGGAATTAATAATTCCTCTCTCAGTGATGTAAAATATCACAGAGAGCTGCTTAGGTTACAATGAATGATATTCGTTCACGATGGATACCCTTCTAGGGTTAACCTAACTGTATTTATACGATATACAGCTACGTACAATCGTTAATTGATTCTCCTATAATTAGCTATACAATTAATATCAATTACGATTGCTACACGTCTTCTAAGTCAACTCAATCTCTTTGACAGCTATCCAATCTTCAAAGATATTGCTTCCATATTAATCTTGAATTAATCTTCAAACTCTGTTGACTTGTAGACGCTTCCAGTAGACAGACTTTAGCAAACTCTGTTGCTCTCCTATCCAGCTGTGTTTGCGCTTCCTTGTGTTCAGCTAGCAGTGTTTACGCTTTCTTCTGTCAGTGTTTGCGCTTCCAGCTATCAGCGTATACTCAAACTCTGCTACGACTGCTTTCAATAACAAATTAAACTCTTTTTACCTGTAACACTTAAACACTGACATTAAATCACATCAATTATATCTAACAATTTTAATAATTAAGTTTGACTTAATTATTATTTATTTGAATAATAGAATTAGATTCTATTATTTAAATAAATCATATTTGGGCTAGGTTTTTGACAAGGGTTTTTGGCTTTATATTATCCTATATATAAAGATATGGGGAAAAGGATTTGGTACGTGAAAATAGTAGAGCCGCATCCCAAAAACCAAAACCCTAAAAACTAGATCTCAGATTTTCATTGGAGGCTAGTACCTCCCTTCCGAACAAGAATCGTTCTTGGAGTGTTCGTGTGGATAACGTAGAGGAGGCTTCGAAGAGGAGTGCTCAGTAATCGTGGGAGGCTTGTATCTCCATTGTTCTTTAAATGTAAAGCTTCGATAAGGTAATCGTTCTATCTACCAGATTATTCTATATATTATACATGGATCCGGGCTTGGAATTCGATTTAATTTTACAGTTTCTGTTGCGTTTTGATGCTCGAATTCCAACATAATTTTAGAAAATGTGGCCCCTAATTGTTATGTGGCCCTAGGCGTGGCCTAGGTCGACTCCCATGGAGTCGGCTCTGTGCATTGCATAAGGATGCTTTCAAAAAATGATCTGTTTTCCAAAAAGTTGTTAAAATATGATATAAGATCTATATAAGTCATCCCTCTAACACCTTAAGTTTTTGGAGTTAAGGTTTTAGAGCAAGTTCTTATATGGATCTTAGTATTCTAGGTGATATTGGATCTCCTCGACTTGGTTCTACTGATTTGGGCTGGTTCTGACATTAAGAAGAACTAGCATAAAAGCCCGTGCAAGGCACGGGCCGGTAACTTAAATATATTTATAAATCAAATTATGTTAATGTCGTTAGTTAAGTATGTGCAAGTTTATAATTTGAAATTTGATACGAGTAGTACTGGTAGCAATCATAACATTTTTTTTTAATTTATTGTGGATCATAGAATATGATTGGAGTATTCGGTGGGTGCTTTCTACTTAAGAGGACTTTTCAGAACACTTACAATTCTAACCATTGGTTCTTCGAAAATGATGCATCCCTTTAACAAATTTATAACCATTTTTAAGGTAAAATCTAAATATCCTTCAAACTATTCCATTCTGAAAGTGTAAGTTCTGGTCTTGATTTTAATAACAATCCTTTGAAACTCTACCCAGGCCTTGTTCTTTAAGTTCTTAAAGCTCTTTTTCTAACTTTTCCCTCTCTTTCCTTCTAATCTCTTGATATTTAAGAATTCATTGTCTTTGTTTCTTTTTCGACATCTATTTATCTTTCAAGATATCAGAAAATTCAATTATGAATAATTGACTTAACAGATCTACCTTGCGTAACAAACTTATCATTCTTTTGACCTATGCGCTTGAGAATTGATGAATTACGTCTCGATAGATATTTTTCTTGCTTCCAACATCATGAGCTAAAATTGTTCATGTCTCATTTCCCTATACTTTGACATTGAATTCATCATTATACTTTGTCAAATGTTATATACAATTTATTCCAATATGTTATTGTAAAATATCTTTATAATTCAACTATTTATTTCATGCAAGTATTTAGCCAATAATTGATAACTCATAATTCCATCTTATAAATAAACCACATATTCTATGTAATTATTTATAAATAATGGTTATGTTATCCAAGCTTATTTGTATATTATATATTTTGGATAATTTTCTTACTATTCATACTTTTGTTAATATGTACTATTCATATATATTAGTTGTTTCTAGTTTCACTAACAATGGTTAATATAGTTTAATTCATATAAAAATGTCATACCAAAATTAGTTACAAACAATTATGTGCTCCATTTATGATATTGTTAACAAAAGTAAATAATTTATCACAAAAGAATAATTATAGGCCTACATCTATACTATACTATTAAACGAAACATTAAAAGTTTCGTAACCGGTCGGTACTCTGGTCAGGCTTGATTAACATATTCTTAAGTAAAAAAAATTAATAAATACTTGGATCGGACTTAATTAACTTATTCTTAAACCCAAAATAAATCTATACAATACTTGAGAGAATATAAAAAGTTTGATACTTGGACTTATTAGGCCATATTGGGGCTAAAATTAAAATTCTATTTGAACATGACTATTTATTTTAATCACAACATATATAACTATTTTATTTAATTAAAACACAAATCTAAATCTAATACAATTAAAATAAAATATTACAACACAAGTAGTATGATAACCAATATTAAAAATCACCCGTGCAATGCACGCGTTCTAAGCTAGTATGATTATAAAGAGAATCAATGCACACAAGTTATCATGCAAATAATATGTGAAGCTTAATTGAAACACTTGTTTTATCTTAAATAAATTGTAAAGTAAAATATTGAATAAAATATAAATAAATATTTATGTATGTGGTTGATGAATTTTAGTATTAACTCAAATGATCACATAGCTCAATCGGCTAGAAATTTAGTGAAACACTTGATCCATCTTAAATAAATAGTGAAATAGAACATAAAGAAAAAAAACATTTATGTATGTAGTTAATGAATTTTATTTTTATCTCAAATGCTCATGTAGCTCAAGTGGTTGGAGGGATGGGATGAATTGACCTATGTGAGGTCTTGAGTTCAAATCCTTGTGTACATTATTTTTTCAAAGATTTCATGTTAGGTTTGGAAGTAGGCTTGGAATGAATAAATTTACTTAGGATAAGCGAACGTATTCTCCTATTATATATACAAAGATGCTAAAGACGCTGATGCAATTGGGTTTGAAGTGTTGCTATTTCTAGCATTAGTTATTGTTAGATTACGTACACAATTGAATGCTAACTTTTTATGTTTCTTTACATTTAGGACAAAACTTGCCGATATTTTTTACATGATTACAAGGAATTGTTACAAGATTACAGTGAATTGGGTGTAGCTAGACTCTAATGAGTTATGAATATACACAAAAAACACGGTCGTATTGTGTACATGACTTGTTTATGCTCGTTTGTTAATATTTCTCATTGTTGATGCGAAATAACATTTATGTAAACAACTATCATCTAGTCGGCATGGATAAATTAGAACTCATTTAGTCCATATAGATAAATTAGAACGTGATTCCTCGTTAAAGAATTTTAGAGACGATAGCAATAACTGAAGTTATAATTATTAGTAATTTATGCAAAAACGGGAACGGGAAGGAGATACATTACTAAGTTTTTTTTTTTCTTGAAACGAGATAGAATGATAGCTTAATCAAATTTATTATGTACAACAACAATAAAAAATCTTGTCATACAACTACTGACATAAACCACCTTTTTGTTTTCGTTGTACTATGCAATCTCTGTTGCGATCCCCGGACGTGTATAAGAGTACACATGGTCAATTACAATTATGTGGCTTGATGGCATCTGTCAAATCGAAAACATATTTAAGCTCTTCAAGCAAATTAATTAGTCAAATTAATTTGGTATAAATAAAATTATTTGTCAATACTCGATAACAAGATTTATTAATTTGTAGTCAAATAATAATTGTACCATACAATATTTTACCTTTAACAGTACTGCTCGGCGTTGTGCCCTCTCCAGCATGGAAGTAGCAGCAATGAAAGGTAAGAGAATTAGAAATACAACGATGAACTTGGTGAAAGTCATTTTAAACTTTGGTAATAAATCTTAGAAAAATACTATTTTATTACAAAAAATTAAGTATGATTGCTGGTTAGAAAAATAGGCAACTCTCACCCCTTACATACTTTTAGAGTTTTAATATCAAAATTTTTTTACATCAATAATAAATATAATGTATTAATGGCTAGCTAGGTGATTAAACTGTAATTTTAATACATTAATATCAATAATAAATTTAATAATTATTTTTTTCTCAGGTATCACTCCCATTGTTGTTTTGACTATGAGCATGCATCTTATGTAAGCATGAGTAGAATTCCATAAAAAGAAATACAAAGAAACAAAGTAATTAACCGGGCACCACAAATGAGAACAATATTGTCAATGGTTATCCACCAAAAGCTCAAATTTCAGTTTCCAATTCGTCATTACCACCCATAATACATATATATAATGTACATGAATTGGCTCTCAGAACAAGCAGCAAAGGAACATCAATTAATTAATTTGTCAAGCGGCATATATATTATCGAGAGCCAAATATATAAATAAATTGTCATGGGCATCAAGATTGTTATCGTTATAACTCTTATCTGCAGTTTCATCTCTTTCTCATACGCAACTGCTGGGAGGGCAGGTCATGCTGACAGTTTCATCCGTGAGTATTAACATAGTATTATTACATATTTACATTAGACATTCTAATTCTTCAATTTTTCCAAGCTACAATATTATCTAATGAGCAATATTTTCCATTAACTATTTTCACAACGCACACAAAACTACAAAATATATATACCGCAATATTATTTATGTACATACACATGCATGCATGTACACACACACAAATATATATATATATATATATATATATATATATATATATATATATTGTGTTGGTACGTAGACACAACATTACTCTTTCAAAATTTAATTGATGATTGGATTTTTGTGCGTAGCATCTAAAAAATGCCCAGAAATTAAGGATGCTGGAACATATACGGTGGCCTTGAACTCGCAAATCTTTAGCAACTACGGATATGTATGTGGGGTGCCCATGAGAGTCATGTGTGGAATAAATGGTAAAAAACCATATTGCAAGCATGGTAAATTCATTAACGTCAAAGTTGTGGAGGAGTGTTCCCCAGAACAATGCCCAGGAGAAAATGATATTGTTCTGTCTAAAGAAGCATTTACTGATATAGCAAACATAAAAGAACAAAAAATAGATATTGGGTGGACACACGAAACTTTCTTTTAACAATAAGATGTACAATAAATACAACGTTCGTCATGTGCGCACAATTATTTTAACTTACTGTACATATCGAAATAATTTATTGTAGTGTGATTTATTATGTGTGGACCGATCATCACCCATTTGTCATTGTACTGAATCTATATATCTAGAAGTACTATTGCTGCTTTTTACATAGCACTTTTCCATTGTGATCTTGCTTTTTCTTTAAATTCAAAAATTATTTTTTTTTGAAGAACGATTTTGGTTGAAAAATTACTTTAAGAGAAAGAAGGTCTTCTTCTGAATATATTGCAAGGAAGCAACCATAATTAATCATGATCATAAATCAAAAATGAGCACGTGATTATGAGGGTGTTTGGGAGCGTGTTTTCCAGAAAAGTTGATTTAGTTTAAAAAATAAGCTAAGATTTCTAGCTTTTTTCTTTGAAAAAAAAAATACTTTTTTTTGTAACTTATGAAATTTCAAACATAAATTAAATACTTGTATAAAACAATTATCAAAATATGAAATTTTTATCTGGAAATAAATTTAGGCCAAACAGCACCTATGATATGTTCAAGATATGCTCGTTTTGATAAAGAATTATATAACAAACTTCTTGTTTCAAAATATCTTGATTTTAAGCTTATAATGGATTTTTTTTTTCTAAAGATCGCATTTCATTAGATATCTTGGAGATAATATATATTCTACAATCAAAACATACAAAATTTATAATTTTGCAAAGAATGTTTTATGAACATCACTTTTTTATTGAAAATTTTAAAAATCTTGTATGTTTTGCAAGACCAACAATTTTTGTAAAAAATACATTTTTACAATGTTGTGTTTGTCGAACAAATGTGATTTTCAAGATTTACAAATAATTTTTCTTACAAAACATACTTCGTTTTTCAAGATTTTAATGAAATAGTGATTTTCATCAAATGCAAGATAATATGTTTCATACTATTTTACTAGCAGAACATACATGAATTTTACTTTTTAATGAACTTGTGGTCTCCATAGAACTGATAACTCATAAAAATAGTTCTTTTAGTCTTTTGGATACCACTCAGTTATTCCTAATAACATATATTCTACTTGTATTCATCGTAATATCCTTGTAACTGCCAAATGGGCGGAGCACGGCAACGCTTGTAAGCATTTGGGCGTATGTTCTACGCTTGAAAGTTGAAATGACATGTATGGGATGTTTGTGTGTACTTACTTGTGAGAACTACGTAGAGCGGTAGAGGTATTGTTTGGACCATAATTTCATCCTCACATGACCAATATTTTACTGCACCAGATTACTAAGATACTTAGATTTGAATACAAACTTGGCCTTTTGTGAGTGAAAAATGTATATATACTAACTAGTTCTTGAATCCTTTATGCATTACATATTTCCATACTAGTAATAGACAAAGAAAAATAGAGAGATCGAGAGGATGAAGAAGTTAGCCTTGGTAACATTTCTTCTGGCACTGCTTACTTTCTCCTTTGCATGTTTTCTACACATTGATGCACTTTCTTGTAGCCCAAGCGGCAAAATCAAGGGAAGAAAAGCACCACATGGGCAATGCAACCGCGAGAATGACTCTGATTGTTGTGTTCAAGGAAAGTTTTACCCAACTTACACATTGTTGATACAGGATAGACTCGATAGATTTTAGGTCATCCGAATTATATTAATTCGGGTCAGGCCTAAGATTAGTTTGAATTTACTGGATTCAATTATGTTAGTTTGGGCTGACAAACCATTATTGTCCGTTTGGACGGCTCATTAAGTTATAATTAGCCCAGTCCAAATACATCATTATCCATTCGTTCCACCGCCACAAGCATATAAATTCCAAGGCAAGTATGAATATTATTATGGAAGGAAACTTGTCAATCAAAGCGTTACTTGCGCATGAAGAATAATCCGTTACTTGCGCGTGAGGAATAAAGGCAGTGTACGAACGAATCCTAGAACTACGTGGGCTTGATTTCCTATATAAAGGATACGTAGGCACCTTGAGAGATCATTCAGAATTCCATACACTCGGATAACACCTCTCAAGCTCAGCCCCAAATTCCTAAAAACCTTATTCTATACGTTCAACCCTAATTATAAATTCAATTTAGGGCTTACGAAAATTAGCCTTAACATTTGGCGCCGTTTGTGGGAAGGCGTATAGAGATCTTAAACCTTTTAAGCAGACACAAAATTTTCATTATGTCTCAACCAACCAAAACTCCAATCATCTTACCTTTCTCTGCAAATCTCATCGAAGGGGAGACCTCCACACGTCTTCGCTCAACCATCACCCGTAGGGAAGCAGATGCTCAAAACCACCCGATCCATCTAAGTGCTCAGGCCGCTTTAAGTGACGATCGTCGTGATGCATTGAACCGAACAGCCGCACGAGAGGAGCAAAGAATTCGTCGCGATCCAAGCCCTATTAGGGGTCACAATTTGGAGAGAGCCTTTGATAGAGAGCGCGATAGAACTCCTAATGAAGATGAAGATCAACTCCAGGAAAGGATGAGGGCATTAGACGAGCAACAACAAGAAATTACTCGAGAACGTGAACGCTTGGAACGAAGGTTAGTTCGAAGAGGCTCACCGCCCAGGAGATCTCCTCCGAGAGTTTCACCCCAATGAAGATTTCCATCCCCTAGGAGAAGGTCCAGAGACAGATCACCTAGAAGGGGAGAAGGTGGATGAGGAGGACGTTCTCCTCCGCGTGACCGATCCCGACCTGGTGATGATGGTCGAAGGGACAACGATGGTAATAGGAGGAGCGAACGAAGGGAGTATGATGAGGATGGAAGGCGTGATGATCGATACTATGAGCGCAGATATGACCAACACGCTGATGAGTCTGCAATCCTAAGGGAGAAGTTAGAGAATATGGAGCGTGCTATGCTTGGAGGAGGCACGAGTAATTATTCAATTGAATCTCCCTTGGTCAGATATGTTCGTGAATATGTGCCAGCAATTGGACGAACTATCCCTAAGATGACATACTATAATGGTAAAGGAGATCCATATGAGCACGTGACCCAGTATGAGAGATAGATGAGGCTAGCTGGACATGATGAGACTATCATGTGCCAGATGTTTGAAGTCTACCTAAAAGATGGTGCTCAAGGGTGGTATCGTACTTTGTTGCCCAACTCTATTACGTCGTATGAACAGATAAGGAGCAAGTTCTTGAAGCACTTTGACTACAATAGGAGGACTGGACAACTGACCGCTTCACTTGTCAATGTAAAGCAGAGGTCAGATGAGTCATTGGCTGTGTACATGAAGCGCTTTAAACAAGAATGTGAGAATGTGTCATCACTGGACGAATCACAAGTAATGGGTTTCTTCTACAGTGGATTAGACCGCATACAGAGTCACAAACTACTTTCTTCCTTTTACAAGATTGTTCCACAGAGTCTTAATGATATGTACCAAAGGGCTGAAAATATACGTCAAAAAGAGGAGGCTCTAGGCGTTCTTCCACATAGCCCGAAAAGGGAGACACGTGACATCTAGAAGGACAAAGCAGTTGACTCAGTAATTTGATTCGAGCGTGAAGAAGAGGCTATTCAGAGTTGGAGATTTGGTTCTTTGTGAAGTAGCTTCTAAAAAGCCTACCCGGTAAGGCAAACTAATGCCAAATTGGGAAGGACCGTACAAAGTAATTGGGATGCCAAGGGTAGGAACGTGCAAACTAGCTATCCTGGAAGGCCAGTCGATTAAAAATACTTGGAATGCGTCCGAACTCAAGAAATACTACCAGTAGGTTGGTGACATTTATATTTATTTATTTATTTACTTATTGAATGACATGTTGTCATTAAAATAAAGAAATTTTGTTTTGGTGTATACCCAACATCGAACTCAGTTACATATTTCTTATTATTAATAAAATTTTGATGTTTTTCTTCATATGTTATTGTTATTACATGTGTTTTAGAACTACTTCTTAACCTTCCTTGGACTAGTGATCTTCTAGTAGTATAAGTAGAACGATCACTGGGGGGATAAGGTACGAACGATCATAAAATTGTTTAGATAAGCAACAAAATATTGTGCTAACACTCGAAAACGAGAACGTTTAGTGAAACAATGTTTTAATAGCTTAAAACAAAACAGTGCAAGTAGAATCAAGCATGACTTGGGCCCAAATCGAATTGCTTGATGCTTGGAAACTAGGGCTTAATCATAAAACCTCTCACGGATGTTAATTTATGAAAAATGCTAACAGGAGAAATACCTTATATAGGTGTATCCTACAATCTATGTATGCAAAGTGATAAAGTGCTTGGTTATTAGGGATCTCCCCTGGAAATACTGAGAGAGTAAATCATGCATACAAAATAGAACAAAGTGCAAAGCTGAGATAATTTATGAACGATAAATATTCGAACGATGTTTGAAAGTTCTTAAATAAGTTAGGCCTCGATAGGCGAACAACTAAAAAAAAAGCTTGTAGACAAAAGCCAGTTACATACGAGCACATAAACTAGTAAGGGTTTAGCCCAACCGAACGAAAGTAAGTACGGAGAGGCGACTATGACTCATCCTCTTGCTCTTCAGGGACATCCTTAATAGGATCTACCTCGTTCTCAAAAAGGAAGTCCGTGTACTTGGCACCAACGGTTGATCGAACTCTGAGAAGGCGATCCTTCAACCCTTCGGCATATATAGCAGATTTCTTGGGCTTCCTCTTCGCCGATTGAAGCTAAAAAAGCGACCAGCATTACCAACTATGTCTTCGTTCAAAACTACCGGATGACTAGGTCCAACTTCATGTATGGCTGGGGTTGACACTAAAGTCATGGAATGATTATCTTTCGTCCGTTTGGAAGTCAAATGCATGAAAGAGTCAAAGTGAGCCCGAGCGAAGTACAAAAAATATTTACAACAAAAAATATTTAAAGTAATCGTCCGGGGACTTGACACTTCACCTAAAGGATAAACCCAGAGGGTTGCAGGACAATTTCAAGACGAATGGACGAAATGTTCGAACCATTGATGAGTTGATGGACATATAAAATCCATCTGGATGATAATTATATGACACAATCGGCGATCGAATGATAATATTAAACAAGCATGTTGCCTCTTCTATAGTCTAATGGACATATGAGAGTATAGTTCCTACTTTTATGAGATTTTATACTCTGCAATATAAGGCATCAAGAACAAAAACCCAAACCTATATAAACATTGAGTTCAAGCCGGACGAGTGGGGTGCTCAAGTCAGACGGGCGAACGATGTTGCAAGCATAAAAAAAAAGAAGTTTAAAGTCTTCATTCAATATGCAGCAGTGGCAGACGATATAAATTTAAAGTATGTATATACACATATCCTACAAGTAGCTGGAAAATTCAGAAACTCGCCAGAAAATTTACAAGCTTGTCAGGGAAAAAACGAGTTGTTTTTGTTCACTGAAACAACTCTAATAATAACCTACAGTACTGGTTATTCATAAAGTAGCTCGGCGGAATATCAAGAAGGCAGAATTTTAAGTTCCTAAATATGAGCAAGCTACTTGATGAAAGTAAAAACAAAGACTTATTTGTGAAAGCCGAAAGTCAAAACAGCTCATATCTACTAGCTTTCAAATCAAGTGTTTGTTGAAATTCTGGTTGGGTTTAGCTCCGGTTTACCAGAAATCGCCTTCATTTTCCTTTGTTCTGTTGACTGACTACTAAATAAAGGTACACACTAAACTTGTATATTCAGCCAAGGCATTAAGAGAAAAGTCAAAACCAAAAGTTAGTTACAAGTATAAAAGGTACTTGTTCAAAATAATTTAGTATATTAATAAAACAAGCTCCCGTGGAAAGCTTGTATAGTTTGGTTTATATCATTATGTGCTATATATTTTACTAATAGTTTATACTAGTTAATAGTCCACTTGATTTAACAACTTTATAAAGCAATTGATTAATTTGATATATTGACACCGAAATGCATTAAGTTGTAGTACTCGGGTAGTCAGGTGTTGTGCATGCATATGCCAATAATATGTTTTGGTTGGTTCGCCCGCCATGTACTTCACAAATCTTTCGTTCGTTCAGCAATTTACTACAATTGAAGGACGAGCCATATTAAATCCAGGAGAAATAAAGATGAATATAAAATTGAAGAAAAGTAATTTAAAATTACTTTGAATAAATTTTATAGTCTTACAAATTTAAGTTTTTTATAGAACGAATTCTAGAAAAAACTGGGGACTTGTTGATACAGGATAGACTCGAAAGATTTTAGGTCATCCGAATTATATTAATTCGGGTCAGGCCTAAGATAATTTTGAATTTACTGGATTCAATTATGTTAGTTTGGGCTGACAAACCATTATTGTCCGTTTGGACGGCTCATTAAGTTATAATTAGTCCATTCCAAATACATCATTATCCATTCGTTCCACCGCCACAAGCATATAAATTCCAAGGCAAGTATGAATATTATTGTGGAAGGAAACTTGTCAATCAAAGCGTTACTTGCGCATGAAGAATAATCCGTTACTTGCGCGTGAGGAATAAAGGCAGTGGACGAACGAATCCTAGAACTACGTGGGCTTGATTTCCTATATAAAGGATACGTAGGCACCTTGAGAGATCATTCAGAATTCCATACACTCGGATAACACCTCTCAAGCTCAGCCCCAAATTCACAAAAACCCTATTCTATACGTTCAACCCTAATTATAAATTCAATTTAGGGCTTACGAAAATTAGCCTTAACGTCTACAAAGCTTTGGCCGAGTGGACGCACCCTTTCCCTGGTTCAGCCAAGGTCAGGGGTTCGAACCTACCTCGGAGCGAAAGCTTCGGATTTACGTGGGAGTACTGGGTGGTAGGGCTCAGCGATATATCTCCCCGGGTTTGAAATCCCACATACAAGTGTGTGGGGTAGTTCCCGGTTAAAAAAATAAAATAAAATAAATTAGCCTTAACACACATGTTCGCCTCAGGTTACCGATAATACCAAAGCAACTTTGACTCTGAATAGTTTCAAGAAGGGAGGAGATGGCGGCGGTCCATCAGAATGTGATAATCATTACCATGATGACGACACACCGGTTGTGGCACTATCTACTGGATGGTATAATGGAGGGTCACGATGCCTTAACAAAATTACTATAAGTGCTAATGGTCGAAGTGTGGAGGCCATGGTTGTCGATGAGTGTGATTCGACAATGGGATGTGACGATGAACATGATTATCAACCACCCTGTCCAAATAATATTGTTGATGCTTCAAAAGCTGTGTGGAAAGCCTTAGGGGTGCCTAAAGATAACTGGGGTGACTTGGACATTACTTGGTCTGATGCTTAGCCAAGCTTAATCAGATTGCATTTCAATTATTTGTCTCTTTTGTTCCGTGTGTGTATTTTATACCTTGCATTTGCATGGGATACTTTGTAACTATTATTTATAAAAAAACTAGCTTATAGGGTACAAAGTACGGGTTAATTTTAAATACTTTTAAAATTATATGATTAAATAAAATAGAGTATAATAATTTATTATGGATATAATTTAACTTTGTAATATTAATTAATAAAATTAGTAGTAATAATAATAGTTATTTAATAAATGATATGTATTAATTAGAACTAATAATATAAAATCTTAATTTTTATTGCTCAACTTATAGACTATGTTATAATCTAGATTCGGCCCAATTAAAAGTCCTCTCTCTCGAAGATTATATGCATACACTTATATCACGTTTTAATATTATTAGTAATATTAATATTATTACTTGGACACATGTACACTAAAGTTAGAATAAATATTATTAGTAATATTAATATTATTACTTGTTAGCAGGGTTGTAATAATATTATTAGTAAAATTAAAATTATTTTTAAGTTTTAAGTTTAACACATGTACACTAATATTAGAATAAATACATATAAAATATGAGAAAAAAAAGTTAAAAAACAATATCCGATTAGTAGTCCGAGTACTCATTCCGAATACTCGCCAAGTTTCCGATTACTCATTTTTCTGGACCAAAACCGAGTTGGTCCGATTTCCGATTTTTACAACCTTGAATGTAGTAAATGAATAATGATCTGGACTCTGCACCAACCAAGACATAATGATGGGGGCCTTTGTAGATTATTATTTTTGTGCGTTGTTTTAAAAATTTCCGATTTAGTTGATTAATTCCCGATTAATTTTTTGTAAGCTAATCTATCGATTCGATTTTTGAAATCCGATTAATCCTAGGAATTTATTTAAAATGATATGTTTAATGTAAATTAGACTAATATATTAAATATTATTGTAATATCCAATTAATACTTCGTTAAATCCTCGATTACCCGATTAATCCTAAATCGATACCTCAATCGATTTATACCAATTACCGATCTTAGCGTGTTTAACCATATTCAAATCCTCAGACATATCATAATTAGTGAGGAAAATATCATTTAGGTATAATATTTTGAATAATTTTATACACTATAAATTATGACAAGGGCTAGAATACTCAAAATCGTTCCCAAAAAAATTTCTAAATACTGAATATTTAGAATATTATTGACTATTTTCTCATAAATGAGATGGACCTCTCGTACATACATATCAATTCCACAAATAAAATCACTGCACGTATTATTCGAGAATATTATTTAGAACCATTTCACGATATGTAATATTAATCACAAATTATTTGATTTAGAATTTACTAATTTCATGTGTCTTGGTTTTTCTAAACAGAAAAGACAGCCCAAATGTAAATTACAAAATCAGCAAAAAAGAAAACAATTACATACATAAACAAATGTACGTATATAGTATTTGCCTATTTTCAAAAAAGATAATGTAACTTTAAGTGAGAGTCAAAAGCTTTGGTTGCATTATTATATTCACCAATTTAATAGTAGGACAGACAATCAATTGTCTTTTAACCCCTCCCATTTGTCTTTTCCCCACCCCACTCTGAAATTGAGGTGTGAAATTGAGTACAGGCGTTCAGCGGAAATTTTCCGTGGAATGATAGAGGCTTCCGCGGAAAATTTACGCGGATGAATAGTGTTTCGCGGAAAATTTGTGAGGAATGGACGATTTTTTTTTTTAAATCTTGGCCATTGGAAATGGTCCCTGACAACAGGACCCGTTCAAGATATGCCGGTTTTGATAAACAATTATATAACAAACTTCTTGTTTCAAAATATCTTTGTTCAAAATATTTTGATTTTAAACTTATAATGGAATTTTTTTCCCCCCTGAAGACTGCATTTCATTAGATATATTGGAGATAATATATTATACAATCAAAACATACAAAATTTATAATTTTGCAGAGAATGTTTTATGAACATCACTTTTTTATTGAAAATTTTAAAAATCTTGTATGTTTTGCAAGACCAACAGTTCTTGTAAAAAATACGTATTTACAATGTTCTGTTTGTGGAACAATGTGATTTTCAAGATTTACAATGATTTTTTCTTACAAAACATACTTGATTTTTCAAGATTTCAATGAAATATTTATTTTGATCAAACGTGATTTGCAAAATAATACGTTTCATATTATTTTACTAGCAGAACATAGAACTTAACTCATTTGGGCGGAGCACGGCAACGCTTGTAAGCATTTGGGCGTATGTTCTACGCTTGAAAGTTGAAATGACATGTATGGGATGTTTGTGTGTACTTAGTTGTGAGAACTACGTAGAGGTATATTGTTTGGACCATAATTTCATCCTCACATGCATGACCAATTTACTGCACCAGATTAGTAAGACACTTAGATTTGAATACAAACTTGGCCTTTTGTACGTGAGTACAAAATGTATATATACTAACTAGTTCTTGAATCCTTTATGCATTACATATTTCCATACTAGTAATAGATAAAGAAAAATAGAGAGATCGAGAGGATGAAGAAGTTGGCCTTGCTAACATTTCTTCTGGCACTGCTTACTTTCTCCTTTGCATGTTTTCTACAGATTGATGCACTTTCTTGTAGCCCAAGCGGCAAAATCAAGGGAAGAAAAGCACCACATGGGCAATGCAACCGCGAGAATGACTCTGATTGTTGTGTTCAAGGAAAGTTTTACCCAACTTACACATGTTCGCCTCAGGTTACCGATAATACCAAAGCAACTTTGACTCTGAATAGTTTCCAGAAGGGAGGAGATGGCGGCGGTCCATCAGAATGTGATAATCATTACCATGATGACGACACACCGGTTGTGGCACTATCTACTGGATGGTATAATGGAGGGTCACGATGCCTTAACAAAATTACTATAAGTGCTAATGGTCGAAGTGTGGAGGCCATGGTTGTCGATGAGTGTGATTCGACAATGGGATGTGACGATGAACATGATTATCAACCACCCTGTCCAAATAATATTGTTGATGCTTCAAAAGCTGTGTGGAAAGCCTTAGGGGTGCCTAAAGATAACTGGGGTGACTTGGACATTACTTGGTCTGATGCTTAGCCAAGCTTAATCAGATTGCATTTCAATTATTTGTCTCTTTTGTTCCGTGTGTGTATTTTATACCTTGCATAGTTGCATTTGCATGGGATACTTTGTAACTATTATTTATAAAAAATTCTGTTAACATTAATATTTTATTTCACTCAATAATTTTTTTAATACTAAATAGTTGGGTTTTTTTTTTGATAAAATTACAAAATAATGTCTTCAAATCTCATTCATAATTTATGCACTACGATATACAGTTCTTACGATATATTTAATATCATTTAAAATATGCATTATTCAAAATAATTTTGGAATGACATATTTGTCCACAACCAAATCACATAAACCACTTTAGACATAAATTCCCTCGGATAGAAATCCGAATACATTTTTTTTATTTTTTATGGACACAAAAAACATAAAATATATTCATAATCAATGGTTAGGGAAATTTTTAAAAGTACCCTTTTTTATGGACACACAAAACTTTTTTTTTATGGACACACAAAACATTTTTTATGCACATATATGAATATGTTAACGTTTTCCATGTTCTCTTTCACAATCAATGAGCGTAGGGAAATTTTTAAAAGTACCCATTTTTCAAAAAATTTTTTTTAAAAATATGGTTAATATTGTATATATGATTGTACAGTAACTTGCAAGTAGTTGCATTTTTCCATCCTATGTTTTTCAAAAAATAATATTTAAAAAGGTCCTATTTTGTTTTGTCAGTAAACAATTTCAATTGTTTTTTTAACTTTAAATCAGGGGTCAATATATATATATATATATATATTTAGTTAATTTATCAAGGGTCTTTGTTAAATTATACTCCCTTCGTCCCCCTCACTTTTCCTTATAGTTAGATGTCCTCTCATTTCTTTATATTACCATAAATAATAAGTTTTTCCCACTATTACACCCACTACTTTCTCCCTATCTCATATTTAATAATAAAAAACACTATTTACACTCACTACTTTCCTCCGCTATCTCAAATCAATTATTAAATGTTGATAGGTCAATGTACAAGTTATATTTTTTTTAATTTACTTAGCAGAATTTACAATAAAACTGATTAATGTTAAGTGTAGTATATATATATTATAATATAATATTATATACTATTATAAATATTATTTTTAATATGTTGTTGGAATGATTCGAAACTTAAATATTTAATAATTTTAAATTATAATGTTGTTGGTGGGAATCAAAGCTTACACCACTATACATAACAACTTTTAGTATTGTATCCATGATCTTTATTTATTTGAGTTGCAAATCTAACGATTGTAAATGAAATAGTTAGGGATAACCATGCTAAAAATGAGAGTAACCAAATTATAAAATACTAGGTTATAACTCGTGCAAAGAACCGGCTATCATATATTATTATTATAAATTAATGTATTAGTTATTTGATTTAATATAAAATTTTAATCTATTTTAATAAATTTTATTATTAATTTTAAATTTACACATGTTCCATACTTAATTTCTATTAGAGATATAAACACACGCACTTGTATGAATATAAACTCGAAGAGAATGAAACTCTAATTTCATTGACATAAAATGACAGTGTACAAGCAACTAAATAAGAGAAGATACGATATGGTTCCTACAAATCAGGAAAACCACACAACGACACGATTACTACAAATCTTAACAACTCTCCAAAAACAAACTCCATTCCGTTTATTATGATCCTAAATCTAAGCTGTTGTTCCCCAACTTAGTCCAAGCCCATGACTCATACCAAAGCCCAACAACAACATTTTATTTTACTAAATGAAACATGTTTAGATTAAACCAAATATCCAACACAGTCCCCCCTAAGCTAAACATGTTTCTGCACTGAGATCTTCAACTCCAATCATCTTCTTCATTTCCTCGAACTTAACTCTTCCTAGTGCCTTAGTCAGAATGTCTACACACTGCTCCTGTGAAGCTACATGTTTAATCACTAATTTCTCTTGCTCAATACATTCTCGGATGAAATGAAACCTAACATGTTAGGTCCCGAAGTATCGTAGAAGGGGGGTTGAATACGATACTACCAAAGTATTTCAATTTTCAAGATTTCAAGGGGGGTTGAAGAGAGAGTTGTGTGTTGAGGTATGTTTTGAAATGAAATACAGCATGCCTATTTATAGATTTTAGAAAGTCACTATGCTGTACTATTCCAACAACCCCCGTGGGCCCCTCCAGCCACTTTTTGAATAGTAGCCGCCATATGAATAGTAGCCGCCATATGAATAGTAGCCGTCATATGAATAGTAACCGTGAATAGTATTACTATTTTTGGATGCTTCTTTTGGGCTTCTCTCTTTTGTTTCAAATATTCCGCTGAATTAATTCTTCTCGAAAAATAGTTCAAGTACCAGATTAATTTAATTATTTATTATAAATAATTAATTAATCTGTTACTTAGTTAATTTTCAGAGTAAATTAATTTTTGACAATACCTTGAGATATTATGTTTGTCCTTGATCGTCAATAGGCTTTGGCAATTCTTTCTGTGAATTAATGTGTTGATCCTTCTCGTATGTGCTGACACTTAGTGCACTGGTCTGGTTCACAAGTGACTAGCACTGATCTTGATCTTCACACCTTCGCTATATTCCAATTGATTAGCCTGCAGCAGTATCTTCAATAAATACATGGAATCTTTTGGCCTTTCAACTAAATCATTTGTACATCTTATTCTGTCACTGAGGCTTGATCATGTTAATGAACTTCTTTCAGTGACTTGATCCTTGTTCGTGCATGTTCTTCAAATTTCACGAATCCTGTATTTAATATTATTTATCTTTTATCCTAGTTGAGTTACATATGTCCTCTATTACATATTACATTACATTATGCTTTACAATCTCCCCCTATTTGATTGTTAGGGTTTGACAAGCAAATACCTAGAGGATAACTCAACTGATACAAATAAAATACAAAGATAAATAATATTAAAGCGCATTCTGGATCATATATATACATTTTCCAGATTTCTAAAATTTGAACAAGTACAAGACAAATTGTTCCTCTAGACTGAACATATCTTCAAGTTTGCTTTGTTTGCTTTCCACATAGCACTAATACTCCTATTAGCTTTTCCTTTCCCAAAATAAAGTTAATTCCGTGTCAACAACCTTTTCCTTTCCCTTACGCCTAGTAGATTTTTCTTGATCATCCAACTTCTCCCCCTCAGTTGGGTTATCCTCCAGAGTAGTAGGATGTGGAGTTGGTAAATTAGACGAAGATGACTTTACCAAGGAGTTGATTGCATCATTAAACTGGGTTGCCATGGTATTCAATTGAACCTGGAATACATCATGTTGAATAAGTTACAAATTTTTTATTTCTGCAATGGACTTACAGATATTTTGCAACTCTTTCTCCATTGTTTGGACCCGTGTAAGGAGTCTGCTGTATTCCTTTCTGGTTACAGGTACATGTGGTTGAGTAGGTTGCTCAGTTGTACGTTCTGCAGGTGTTTCACTCAACATTCTATATTCACTCGGTTTAGTGGTTTGGGTGACACTTACATGTTCTGTTCGTGTTTCCCTCAACTCTCCTCCAGAGCTTCCACCGATATGTGTACCTGCAAATGAAATCATCCTAGCCCCATTTTCAGAGGTCACGGATGGTGCAATGAAAGTTCGTGAGCTTTCGTCCTCGCGTGAAGCGAGTTGCCGACCACTGGTAAAGAGTGGTAAATCTCGAAAGAGATCCAGAGATTTTCTCTTTGGGAGGTTAAACTTGAATCGATTAAACGGCACAAAACCCAAGTTTCCTTCGTACGTCTGTGAAGACACTTGGTTCATAAAAGAACCTCCTACCGATGGATCTTTCCGTAAAATAGAAGATTCAACAGTAGTTATTTAGGTAGGTAATTCCACCACGGATGCCTGTGAAGGCATTTGATCTTTAGAAAGATCATCAACCACTCGTATGTTCCGTGAAATGGAACTCAAGATAGTTGCTCCCGTCAATTCAACCTTATTTACATTTTCACTCATTGGATAAGAAAGAATTGTTTCACTAACAGTTGCCGTTACCTCAGATTCATTGGGTTTACTCCGTTTAGAATGAGGTAGAGCGGCTGATGTAACTAACTCCTTATGTGGTGCTGCTGAGGAACTATCTCCCTCAAAAGTGTTGATGGCTGGTCGTTTAAGTGACAATTGAGGTGTAGGAGTTTGTTGTGTTTGTGTTTGTATTTGTAGAATGGGCTCTTCGACCTGTGTTAGAGTCGGTGGGATTTCCTGCTCTTGGTCGGGTAAGATGGCCACTAGGGGCTGTAGAAATTGTATTTCCTGTGACAGAGGTTGGAATAGCAGGGATTGAAATATTACCTTGTCGTATACCTGCTCTCACTGGTCTTAGTAACAACGGAAGTGGGACAGTCTTTAGATATGCAGTTAGGACTGTAGGCACATCCGTATATTTCTTTTTGGTTATGTAATTAATTACATTCGTCTTCATGGAAGAACATTCCACCTTTTGACCATTTTCCAAGCGTACCCTGTCTTCATCATTCAAAAAATCATTTAATATTAGCTGTAAAAACCTTGGATATAGACATTTGACATTGTGAGTCTGAACATCTCTTGTTCCCAAGTGTTTCATCTTTAAAATGATTTGACCAATCACTATTTTTCCAAAATTAATCCTCAAATTATTGGCGACCGCATACCCTATTATTTGAATAAATTCAGGTATTCAATCTTGATTTGTTCTATCTGAGGAAAAAACATGGTTAAGAGTGTGAAAGAAGAAATTCCAATACTGGGTTAGAAACGTTCTAGATAGATTACCAGTATTGAAATTGCCATCTTGGTACCTTATAAAACGAAAGAACATTTCAATCTGTTCAGGTGTAGGATCAGAAATGAGATTTTCCATAGGAAAATGAAGAATTCGATTAACATCTCGTTCAGTGACCCTAATCGACCTACCAAATAGTCGATATGTGAATTCACACCCGTCCTGTCCAGAAGTGTTAACCGCACTGCAATATAGTTCACGCAATGCATCATGGTTAAGCTGCACCTGTGTAACAAAAGCATAGCGGATTAATGAATGTTCATTCAGAAATTGTGTCCAAGCCCGAAATTGCTCATCCTGAATGGTTTTGATTTGCTGAATGGAAATAGGATTAACTTTAGCAATTAAAAAGCTTCCCTGCAATGCCATTTTCAAAACTTTGAGGAAATTCAAAAACAAGGGTTAGTTTTTATAAAGGATGATGTATAAAGCAAGAATATGAAATCCGATCTAAAAACCACCAGCTAGATTGAGAGATCTTTCTGATCAAAGCTCGAAATATTCAGCAATTATGTGTATATGCTCTGTATATCTGAAAAATGATTATGTTAAACACAAACTCATCATTTATAAGGTTTCAAGGTTTAGTGGGTTAGGTGTAATAGTGATAGGTTTTGTTTGAAAAACTAACACCGCTCAATAATTTCTCACCTAACACCCTAATTAGCCGAAAAAACATCTTATCGCCGAAACCTGTCGGCCGAAAAACATCTTATCACCAAGACCTATCAGCATATTCACATATTTAATACTTCTAATTATTATGGATTTAAAAATCATCACGCAGTGAATCAAGAAATAATTCACAATAATCAGATAAACTCACAATTAAATAGACATAAAATTAATAAAATATCATTAATTGATATATGTCAATAAAATATTTATTTAATTATGCTACAGTGATATTTCTAGAATAATCATGCAGATAAACAAATAAAACAAACAAAATCCAGAGAATGAAATTCACTGGCTGCAAATAATTGAATAGACATTTTAAAAGATCATGTGAAATTTAACATACCAAGCTCACTTACCAACCTTGAAAAAGTTGCTTCATCCAAAGCTTTACTAAAAATGTCTGCCAACTGTTTTTCACTAGGAACAAAATGCAGTTCCATAGTGCCTTCCATCACATGCTCCCTGATGAAATGGTATCTGATGTCTATGTGCTTGGTTCTAGAATGCTGCACTGGATTCTGTGATATTGCAATTGCACTAGTGTTGTCATAGAAAATTGGGATCTTTTTAACTTTAACTCCATAGTCAAGTAGTTGATTTCTCATCCATAGAATCTGTGCACAATATCACCCAGCTGCTATGTATTCAGCCTCTGCAGTTGAGGTAGATACTGAGTTCTGCTTCTTACTGAACCATGAGACCAGCTTGTTTCCCAAGAATTGACAGGTTCCTGTGGTACTTTTTCTATCCATTTTGCAACCTGCATAATCTGCATCTGAGTAACCAATTAGATCAAAACCAGAATCTCTAGGGTACCAAATGCCAAGGTTTGGTGTTCACTTGAGATATCTGAAAAGCCTTTTAATAGCTACTAAGTGAGATTCCCTAGGATCAGCTTGAAATCTAGCACATAAACATGTAGCAAACATAATATCAGGTCTACTAGCTGTTAAGTATAAAAGAGATCCAACCATGCCCCTATAGCTTGTCATGTCCACCTTCTTTTCCTTTGTATTCAGTTCAAGCTTAGTGGCAGTAGCCATGGGTGTTTTTGCAGAAGAGCAATCTGCTAAATCAAACCTTTTTAAAAGATCATAAATGTATTTTGTTTGACTTATAAAAATTCCCTCATTCACTTGTTTAACTTGTAACCCAAGAAAATAAGTTAATTCACCCAGCATACTGATTTCATATCTACTTTACATGAGTTTGGAAAACCTCTTGCAAAGTTTCTCATCTGTAGACCCAAATATTGTATCATCTACATAAATTTGGACAAGTATCATAGAGCCATTGACATTTCTATAAAAGAGAGTTTTATCAATAGTACCTCGAATGAAGTGATTCTCTATAAGAAACTGTGAGAGTGTGTCATACCAGGCTCTAGGTGCTTGCTTCAGGCCATAGAGTGCTTTGAGTAGAAAGAACACATATTCTGGAAAGTCTGGATTTTCAAAACCAGGCGGTTGACTAACATACACCTCCTCCTCCAGAATACCATTCAGAAATGCACTCTTAACATCCATTTGATAGACTTTGAAATTGGCATGTGCTGCATAGGCCAGGAAGATCCTTATTGCTTCTAACCTTGCCAATAGTGCAAAGGTTTCTTCAAAATCAATTCCTTCCTCTTGACAGTAGCCTTTAGCAACTAATCTAGCTTTATTCCTTGTGACTATGCCATTCTCATCCATCTTATTCTTGAATACCCACTTAGTGCCAATAACTGATTTGTCTTTAGGTTTGGGTACAAGTTTCCACACTTCATTTCTTTCAAACTGGTTTAGCTCTTCTTTAATTGCTAAAACCCAGTCTGGATCCAGAAGAGCATGTTCAATTCTCTTAGGTTCCTCTTTGGATAGAAAACTGCTATATAAGCATTCTTCTTGAGTAGCTCTTCTGGTTTGGACCTTTGCATTAGGATCTCCAACGATAAGCTCAAATGGATGATCCCTGGTCCATTTTCTCTGTGGTGGTAAGTTTGACCTTGATGAAGGGGCTTCATTTTCTCTGTGTTGATCATTGTGGCTTGTTGTTGAGTTTTGACTGTGAGAAACTCCCCCTGAGTGTATGGCCCTCGAGATTGATGGAGTTCTTGCAGATTCATCAACAGATGCTTCTCTTTGATTTTCTATAGATGCTTCAAATTGATTTCCAACTGATGGTGTAAGTTGCTCTTCAACACGTGGTTCATTCTGCACTTCAACTGATGATCCTTGTCTGTTTCTCACACCATTTGATCTTCATTCTTCATCATCATCTTCACTTTCTTCACCACTTCTCTCATTCTCAAATGAGAGAGACTCATGAAAACCTTCATCTACTAGACCAGATATTTTCTTGTCATCGAAGACAACATGTATGGACTCCATTACAATGTTTAGTCTTAGGTTGTAGACTCTGTAGGATTTTCCAGCTGAATATCCAACAAAGATAGCTTCATCTGCCTTTGAATCAAATTTTCCAAGATGCTCACCATGATTTTTCAGTACAAAGCATTTGCATCCAAAGACATGCAGAAAGTTGGTTATTGGTTTCTTGCCTTTGAAAAGTTGATAAGGTGTCATGCCTTTTGCTTGATTGACCAAAGAAATATTCTGGGTGTAGCATGCAGTGTTTATAACTTCTGTCCAGAAGTATGCTGGTAGCTTAGACTCTTCAAACATTGTTCTTGCAGCTTCAATTAGAGTTCTGTTCTTTCTTTCCACTACACCATTTTGTTGAGGAGTTCTTGTTGCAGAGAATTCTTGGATAATTCCTTCTTCTTCACAAAACTCTCTTATTACAGAATTCTTGAACTCAGTTCCATTATCACTTCTGATTCTCCTAACTTTGAGTAAAGGATTGTTGTTCACTATCTTGATGTGATTTATAATGACTTCACCTGCCTTATCCTTAGAGTGCAGAAAGAATGTCCAAGAGAATTTTGAGAAATCATCAATAATCACAAGACAGTATTTCTTCTTTGAGATTGACAACACATTGACTGGTCCAAAGAGATCCATGTGAAGTAGTTGCAAGGGTTGATCAATTGATGACATTGACTTTGATTTGAACGAGGCCTTCTTCTGTTTCCCTTTCTGGCATGCATCACATAATCCATCCTTGGAGTAATCCAATTTTGGAATACCTCTAACCAAATCCTTCTTTACCAACTCATTCATTGCTTTAAAACTCAAATATGACAGTCTTTTGTGCCAAAGCCAACCTTCATCTACACTTGCCTTGCTGAGAAGACATGTAGTCATGTTTGCATTTGTTGAATTGAAGTCAGCAATGTACACATTTCCTCTTCTATCTCCTGTCAACACTACCTTGTTGTCACTTTTCTTGAAAATGACACAAGCTTCAGATGTGAACCATACGTTCTGGCCTTTATCACACAGTTTACTGACACTTAGCAAGTTATGTTTAAGTCCATCAACCAGTGCTACTTCTTCAATGACAACATTCTTTTGTGAAATCAAGCCATATCCTCTAGTATATCCTTTGCTGTTGTCTCCAAAGGTAATGTTAGGGCCAGCTCTCTCATCAAACTTAGTGAGCAAGGTAGAATCTCCAGTCATGTGCCTAGAATAACCAATATCCAGGTACCAAAGATTCTTTCTGTGTCCCTGCACACATCAAAATCAAATCAAGTTGATTTTGGTACCCAAATTTTTTTGGGTCCTGCCTTGTTAGCTTTTTTCTTATTTTTCAAGCCCTTACTACCCAGGGTATCTGATTGAGTTAAATCAACCTTAACTCTTGGTGTAGGTTTCTGAAAAATAGGTTGTTTCACTTGCTCACATTCATTAAAACTAGGTGTATAATTAGGCATAGTCTGTGCATACATGTTATTCATCATCCATGGCAACTAGGGCATATTAAAAGCATTGTAATGTGGATTATACATGAATGGCATGTTAGCATAATGACTAGATTCATGAGCAGGCTGGACAAACATGTTTGGCATAACATTCAGAGCAGGCATAGGTACTGACTTAGGCATACTAGGCACAGAAGCATTCTTAACAGATTTATAGTTGACAAATAAATGATTAACACTACCACAGTTCACACATTTCTTTCGAGAAGCATATTTATCACGTGTGTAATTACTATGTTTGTCAATTCCTACCTTGCCATTTCTATTCTTCTTATTAGCCTTAGCCTTAGGTTCAGTCTTTTCTAACTTATCCTTCAATTTTTTGATTGACAAGTTGCCTATGTTTCTTTGTTCAACTGACTTGGTTTTGATACACTCTCCATTAACAAAGTTCTTATTGACAGGCCCGTACTTCTTATTCAATTTAGTTAAAGTTGCTTTGCTAACATGCTTAAGTCTTAAAGAACATTCTTTTTCGACTAAATCACTGTCTGAAGCAACTTCCCTATCAACATCTAACTTAACTTCTGCTAATTTGTGAAAAGAATCAACTCCTTGTATACTATAAATTTCTTCAGTTTTAGCCTTTGATTCTTTCCACTTGGCAATTAAGTCTTGTTCCTCTTTTAACTGTTTTATTAAACACTCTTCTCTTTTCAGAGTCTCAAGTAACTCATTCTTAGCATCCTGGCATTCTCTTTTCATTGTTTCAAAATCAATTAGTTGAGTTTCTAACAGAGTATTCCTATCACCTATCTTAGCATTAAGATCTTTAATCTTTTTGTTCTCCTTGTTAAGCGATTTTAATGTGACATGCATGTTATACAATTCATTAGACATTTCATTAACAACATTATCACATTCATCTTTGGAAAGCTCAGTCAGATTTGTAGAATATACCTGGTTATGTAACACCCCCAGATCCGGGGTCAGGAATCTGGTCGTTATGGTCTCAATATCCATCCACAAAACCAACATAATTTAAATTACAACCTTGTGATCCAAAACAACAACATAAAACACACCCATTATAGTCCCAGAGATGAAATCAGAGTAACCATCAAATTTATTAATCACCAGTTTGAGTTCTTACAACCCAAAGAATTACAATTAATCAGAACATACTCTTTACCATCTATTTGTATATGTCATAATATAAATACATTTGATGCCCAAATGTTAACATCTAGCCTACCAGTAGCTGCATCCTCAACAATGGTAACTATGACCTCAGTGGTTAATCCTCTGATGGCTGACACCTGCTTATGTTGAGTGCGCCTTGCGCGGTCATCTGATCTAGCTGTTGTTGTAATATAAATAAATAAAGCAAGGGTGAGCAATAGCCCACCAGAAATATAATTGAACAGTGATAATATATAATAGTCCAAAATATCTTTAAAACCATATGCCATGCATTAACGAACGTAGTACCAATATAAGGTATGAGATGAAGTTACAAGGTAACTTTAAATATAATTGTTCCGAAGAAACATCTGCTATGTCAAAGATAAGCAAGATATTATCAAATTTTCATAATAGAGGAACTTGCAGGAAGAATATTGCAATTCCAGTTCAAACACTTTTCAAACCTGCCAACAATGATAATGTTGCAGAAAATTTCCAATATTGAGAGATGAACTAATACTGGAGTTTGACGCGCCAGGAGACATAGCATTTACACGATGATCAATCGCATGTTATGCTCCCCACCTCTTTTTCTCTACATGTAGAAGGAAGCACCGACGGATTTACTTGTCTACCGCCCTCTGGAACCCCCTCGGCCAACGATTGGGCCATTTGCTGGACCGGCGCCACTGGGTCACTTACGCATCTCCTAGTTCATTTCACATCCATAACTTTGAAACGTAAAGTTCCTCCCCCTTTCCCCAAGTATATTACTTGTTGATAGGACTCCACAAAGTAGTCGTATCTAGTTGGAAAGGAAAATTCATCAATAGTTCCCAAGCTGATGCTTGTTAATGGATATAAACTTGTTTCATCAATTCTTACCCCTCGAGCGTTGAGGAGGTAACCAAACAGATTCATAACGATGTTTGAAAGAATCAAGATATGAGTGACAAGATAGTTTAGCAAGTATAGGACCGGGCAGTCCAATAAATAACATATCCCAAGTGAGGTCCCCTTATATATTTTTGGAAGTTGAGAGAGTATTTAAATCTTCTTATAAGATAGATTTAAATGAAAATAGAGTTTTTGGAAACCTCCCCTTGATAAAATAGTCATAAAAGACTCCGACATATTTTACACCATATCTGAAGGTGACAGATAATCTTTAAATAATATGAATCATTATAAAAAGAACTTAAAAGAATTTAAATAAATATTCCAAGATTATTTATTAAATCAATAATAATTAAGGAATATGAATAAATCATAATATTGCTCGTAAGTAATTCTCGAATGATTATATAGAATTATTTACTGAATAACTCTCTTCTTTAAATGAATATTCAAAATAATATTCATTAATTAATTAAACTCAAATAAATGTTTAAGATAATATTCACTAAATAAATCAAACATTAAGTGAATATTTGAAAATAATATTCATATAATAAATAATATTCTAAATAAATATCCAACTAATATACTTTTGGTAATCAAAACTTTAAAGGAATATTCGAAGCAATATTCCTTAAGTAAATAGAACTTCGAATGAATACTCTTAAATAATATTCATTAAGTACATAAAATCTTAAATGAATATTCAAGATAATATTCATTTAATAAATAAATCCCAAATAAATATTCAATTGATATTCATTAAACAAATAATATTCTAAATAAATAACCAAATGATATTCATCTAGTAATCAAAACCTTAAAGGAATATTCGAAATAATATTCCTTGAATAATTAGAACTTCCAATGAATACTTTTAAAATAATATTTATCAATTACATAAAACTTAAATGAATATCCGAAAGTGATATTCATTTAATGAATAAAATTCCAATGAATATCAAAGTAATTATTCATTAATAATCAAACTCTAATGAATATTCAAAAATAATATTCATTTAATATTTCTCGACTGAAATAACACTCAAATAACATTTCTCGAAAGATTTCCAAGTAATTTATACTTTATGGAAATATAATTAATGTTTAATAATAACATTCCTCAAAAGGAATACGAATCTGTCGATGGAATCCCTCCGGGTTTCCACGACTATCTCTATATCTCAAAATACCGACTCCCGGTCTATATTTAAAGAATGAATATTATATGCCCTTCACTAAGCGTCTTAACCAAAAATTCGGCTTATACTGATATATCGTATCTAGTCTATAAGCCAATATCAATTCAGGGAACAAGTATTGCAATATAACTTGAAAGTAGGCATGCATGCTATGGCATATGTATAACAACAATCATATATATATTATCACAACAACAGCCTTTAGAAAGGATTTGAAACTTGTCTGGTAATCATGTGGGTGTAGTGTACCTCGGTTCAATCCGGTGATCTAGAAATAGTCACAATATCCGAGGTTAATCACTTTAACACTTCGACATGCTAAGTATATATTTAACTTAGGCTAAAACACATTTTCAAATTATCTCGTTAGGCAAACCCTAACATAACTCTTATTAATACCGCTATAATCCGACACTCGAATCCTTCCTTAATGTCGGATCTTTCGTACATCTCACTTAATCATTTATAGCCTCGTTCTTTGCAGCAATATGTTGTCTTGATAATTCTTCACAAGTTTCATGTTTTAGTCGACTCGAGATTCCTTTTCAATCTAGCCAAAATGGGTGGCCAAAGTAGTACCCCTAGAGTTGACTTTTCTGAGAATTACTATTCCGTGACTCGCACTTCAACACTTTTAATAAATCACTGGAAACGTATTTAATTGTGAAACCACTTTTAAAATCATCTTTGGTATTTGTAATATTTATCATAAAATTTCCAATTCGAAAACACGGGTCTAGATAGGTGAAATGTATTTTCGAAGTTCAGTCAATGGCGGATTTTCACTATTCCCACCTCTTTCACTAAAACGTTCATAACTCGGTAACCGTTAACTCAAATGACGCACCGTTTTCGTGTACATACTCTAGAGAATGTCTATAAGATGGCTAGCTCAAAATCTGACTTTGTTCAGAAGATAAAGTTTTCCAGATTTTACTAAAACAGGGCAGGAGCATTCGAATGAATAGTGTTATCTCTAAAAAGTGGTTTCTTCGCACTTAACCTCGATTCGAACATTTTTATAAAATCGGAAAATGATCCATTTTACTTGTGGTTTTCTCTCACGCCTTCCTTATGACCTCTAATATTTAATTACCATGATTCGTCACTGACTTAGTCATGTTAAGAGATTCCAATTTCAGTTACGAACTTTCGATTACGGTTTCGAACCTCTCTTACGAATTATACCATAACTCCTAAACCGTAAGTCCGTTTCACATGATCTTTATATCAAAACGAAGCTTATAACATACTATATCCAAAAATGGCAGGATATGAAGCTAGACATGGAGTTCATGCTACTGTCAAACACGGTTTCTTAAGATTAACAACAATCGGGCATTACGACGGCTATAACTCGGACATTCCAAAACTCGAATCAATCCAACCAAGCCACACCGGGCATCTAAACAACTTATCATCATATAACTTATCTCATAAGTCCAATAGCTACTGATTTTACCGCCAATATCAACATGCTTCTTAAATCACATAACTAACTACATAATCATGCTTATAATCATCATCAATATCATACTAATCTAAACCCAATCAAGACAATCATAAATCTCAAATTACAAGCTAGGGTTTTGGTGAGATATACCTTCCATGATGTGTGTAAGACCTTTCTAATCCTTTTATAGTCCTTGTATACCCTTAACCAAGCTTAGATCATCCAAGAAATCAAGATCCAAGAATTTGTTCTTGAAAATCACTATTCACCCTCATCTTTAAGGATTTATTTGAAAATGGAAAAAGTGGTGTTTGAGGCTAAGATTTCTAGGGTATCATTTTCTTGAAATATAAGATCTACCATAAAAGTTTCAAGATCAAACAATGGTTGGAAGGTAGATTTTTGTTCTTGAATTTCAAGAGGAGTCGAATGGGTATAATGGTGGAGTTCTTGATATTTTTTTGTGTTGATTTCTTGAATAAGGCATAAAGTAGATGAGCCTAGGATATTATCTCATCTTGGTTGAATTATTAAAGGGATGATGCACTAGATGATGCAATTTGCAAGACAAGTGTTGATCAATGGGTGGTGCTAAGGCTAACCAAGTAGTTTGCTTTCTAAGTACATGGTTACTTCACTTGATTCTAGTTACTTTTGTAACTAGATAGTTACTAGATATTTTCCTTAGTAGCACATGCATGAATCTAGCTTCCCTGCTTGTTTCTTTGTTCGGTTATTGCTCCGCTTTATTGATCGTTTGTAGGAATATCTCAAGGATTCCTAGTTAGGGTTTTACCGGAAACCTCTGTAATGATTCTATTATAATTTCTATCTTTCATTAATATCCTCGAATTAATATTTCTCAAATATTAAATATCAAATCTTTAATCTATCAGTGTCTAGGGAAAATCTCGGAGAAAAATGAAAGTGCTGTTTTTCAGAATCCGACAGTCTTTACATACACTTATTTTCCCCTCGGATCACTAATACGAACTCAAAAATTCATTCCGGGTACTTCTATATAGTGTCGTCTCATAATATTCCTATTTCCATCAAAAACACTATTCATCACTTATTCTCTTTTTAATCCTGGCACTTTAGAAAATATCTTTGTGCTTCAATTCCTCGAGCGTTCCTTAACTCTTTCATGGAACCTCCGTACTTGTAACCGATATCGATCTGGATGACATGAGAGTATCTATTTCTCTCTAGAGAATCTTATCTTTACTTTCTACGAGATAGATTATTCTAATCTAAGTTATCACCCAATAGCATCCTTCAGGACATATAACCTTGGAATCTATATCCTTTCATTATTCATTCATCAAAACCAGTATTACATTGTAGTTGTAACCACTATTCATTCTTACATCAATACATAATAAAAAGTTTTAATTCTACCCAAAAATCTGGGTTCTTACAGGTTACTTGCTGAACTAGCCTCTTCATCATTTTCATTTGCCATAAGTGCAAGGTTGACAAACTCTTCCTCTGCATCTGAGTCTCCTCCAGCTGCCCAATCTTCATCTCTAGATACGAATGCTCTCTCCTTTTGCTTGAGAAGGTCAAAGTATTTCTTTTTGTAATCGACAGTCTCAAAATGTTTCTTTTCATTCTCAGATTTCGATTTTCTGCATTCATTGGCAAAGTGACCAGTAATTCCACGGCTATAGCATTTGATCTTTGATCTTTCAACCACATCCTTGTTCGGTTGATAGCTTTTCTTGAATTGTCCGGCTCCTGCTGGATTCTTCTTGAATCTTAGCTTCGAAAATCTCTTTGATATAAATGCCAAATAATCATCTAGATCTTCAGATTCATCCTCACTCAGTGCATCAAGTTCTTCAATCATCTTTCTTTTGCCCTTGCTAGCTCCACCTTCACAAGTTCTTTGACTTGGTGTGGCTTCCACATTCTTCATCTTCTCTCCATCTTGGTTGGTTGGAATATTGGCCACCAAAGCTACATTTCCACCTTTCTTCTGGTTCTTCTCAACTTCTTCATCCTGTTGCAACTCGAGCTCATAGGTCTTCAGAATTCCATACAGTCTCTCAAGTGTAAAATCTTTGTAGTCTTGAGAGTTTCTCAACGAGACTGTAACTGGCTTCCATTCCTTAGGAAGAGATCTCATAAATTTTAAGTTAGAGTCTCTGACTTCATATGTTCTCCCATACAACTTCAGGCCATTCAGTAGTTTCTGAAATCTACTGAATATCTCTGTTAAATTTTCACCTGAATTATGATGGAAGTGTTCATACTGTTGTATGAGGAGTTGCATCTTCTTCTCTCTAACTTGCTCAGTCCCTTCACAGAGTGTTCGTATAGTGTCCCACACTTGCTTGGCAGTGGTACAGTTGATGACATTGTCGAACATGTCTTGATCAATACCATTGAACAGTATGTTCATGGTTTTCTTGTCCTTCTGGACTTCTTCTTTGTCTGCCTCTGTGAATTCTGCGGGTGGTTTGGGAATAGGCCTTCCAACAGCTGCAGTTCCGGCTGCTTCTCCAACTGCAGTGTTGGCCTTCATAGGAATATGAGGACCTCTCTCTTTACTTTCCAGTGAAAGTAATTATCTTTGTCAAGGACTGGTATTTTCACGCCTGTATCCTTAAATCCCATGGTGGTGATCTTTAAACTTCTTGTATGTTAGAAGCTTGCTCTGATACCAATTGTTAGGTCCCGAAGTATCAAAAAGGGGGGGTTGAATACGATACTACCAAAGTATTTCGATTTTCAAGATTTTTGCGGATAACAATTTTTCGGATCTTGAAATCAAGATAACGAAACACAATTCCAGGAATATATCTTTATTGATAATAAACCCGAAGGGGTGTTACAACTTATAATCCAATGGATTAGCTTCAAAACCAGAACACTCCTAAGGATAGTTTAGGCACGAGGACCTTCTACCCGACACTTCCTGAAAGCGGGCTAAGCCGGCTTTCCTACTAGATGGACTGTCTAGCAGCTGACACAGAGAGGATATAAGAGAGAGAAGAGAGAGTTGTGTGTTGAGGTGTGTTTTGGCTGCTTCTTTTGGGCTTCTCTCTTTTGTTTCAAATATTTTGCTGAATTAATTCTTCTCGAAAAATAGTTCAAGTACTAGATTAATTTAATTATTTATTATAAATAATTAATTAATCTGTTACTTAGTTAATTTTCAGAGTAAATTAATTTTTGACAATACCTTGAGATATTATGTTTGTCCTTGATCGTCAATAGGCTTTGGCATTTCTTTCTGTGAATTAATGTGTTGATCCTTCTCGTATGTGCTGACACTTAGTGCACTGGTCTGGTTCACAAGTGACTAGCACTGATCTTGATCTTCACACCTTCGCTATATTCCAATTGATTAGCCTGCAGCAGTATCTTCAATAAATACATGGAATCTTTTGGCCCTTCAACTGAATCATATGTACATCTTATTCTCTCACTGAGGCTTGATCATGTTAATGAACTTCTTTCAGCGACTTGATCCTTGTTCGTGCCTGTTATTCAAATTTCACGATCCCTGTATTTAATATTATTTATCTTTTATCCTAGTTGAGTTATATATGTCCTCTATTACATATTACATTACAATATGCTTTACATAACATCTATGCTTGCTTCTTCCATGCAACACCGGGTTTTTCATCAACTCAATTGCAGACCTGTTATCCACGTGAAGTACCACTGGCCCAACTAACTTCCCTGTGATTTCCTCTAGCAGTCCTCTCAACCAAATACTCTGGCATGCTGCTGTTGTAGCCGCCATATACTCAGCCTCACATGAAGATAACGCAACCACTCTCTATTTTTTTGAAGACCAAGAAATTAAGCTCTTATTTAGGTAGAAGCACATCCCACTTGTACTTTTTCTGTCTACAACGTCTCCAGCCAAGTCACTATCTGTATAACCAAATAAGATTTTCCCATTTCTCTCATTTGCATAAATTAACCCATGATCAATCGTTCCCTTTACATACCTTAAAATGTGCTTTACTGCCTGCTGGTGCTTCACTGTTGGTTTGCTCATGAATCTGCTCACTACTCCAACAGCGAAAGAGATGTCCGGTCGAGTGTGTGTCAAGTACCATAGACTTCCAATAATACATCTATACTCAGTAACATCCACCAATTTTCCTCCCTCGTCGCTATCTAACTGTAGTTTATGCACCATAGGAAATTTAGATGAGTTGCAATTCATCATTCCATCCCTGTTCAACAGTTTTTTCGCATAGGCAGATTGCTTTAATGTAGTGAACAAACTTGCCTGTTTCACTTCTATTCCCAGATAAAACGACAACAACTCCAAGTTACTCATCTCGAACTGTTCATTCATTTGTAGCTTGAATTCTTCGACCTCGTGCTTATTGGACCCAGTTACCAGTAAGTCATCGACGTAGACACCTACTATTGTCACGCCCCAATCAGTTATCTTTGTGTATACAGCCTGCTCGTGCATGCATTTCTTGAAACCTAGCTCCCTCAAACACTTGTCCAACCTTGCATTCCAAGCCCTAGGGGCTTGACGTAGTCCATACAATGCCTTTGATAGTTTGTACACCTTTTGTTCTTGCCCTTTCTTCACGAATCCCTCTGGTTGGAATACATATACCTCTTCACGAAGTTCACCGTTTAAGAATGTTGACTTCACATCAAGGTGATGGACTTGCCACCCTTCTTTTGCAGACAATTCCAACAGTAATCTCACTGTATCGAGTCGAGCTACAAGTGCAAACACTTCGTCATAGTCGATCCCTCTTCTTTGCACATACCCATTCGCAACAAGTCGCGCTTTATGCTTTACCACATTTCCTTCTGGATCCTTTTGCAACTTATACACCCATTTTAACCCGATTACCTTATGTCCAGGTGGAAGGTCTGTGAGAGTCCATGTTTGATTCTTCTCAATTGTTTCAAACTCCAACTCCATTGCATCTACCCACTCCTTATCTCCTAATGCTTCATCATAGGACATTAGTCCTTCAATCTTCAGCAACATCAACTCGTCGATAAGATCAACAACATCGGTTTCGTTATAAATCTTAGATAAACGCCTGTATCTCCTGGGTGCACTACTATCACTAAGAAAACGCATCTGTTGCTTCAGCAAATGAGTTGATAGTGGCAGTTGGTGTAACTGGTGATTGCAAGGGTAATTGCAAAGGTGTCACAGGCTCTTGATCATGTTCCAACTCTGTATTGCTATCTTCATTCACCGAGCTGTTCATCTCAATATAATGACCTGGAACACTACGTCAAATTTGGGATTCCGCCACTCTTTTGTACAGTAAAGGCTGTGACACTTTAAAAAAAATACGTGGCTAAAGGTCATCGTCCCAAGTTGTAGTCACACAACATTTGATTGCGTGACCGAAAATACATTTTTTCGTAGATTTAGTCACAATTTTACGAAATGTGTGACATTTGTTAGCCACCTTTTAAATAAGTGACCACATATGATAAAATTGCATGCTTTTCTGTTGACTTTGACCAATTCCAAATTTTATAGTCACACTTTCAGAAAGAAATGTGACAATCACTAGCCACGCTTCTTTGATGTGTCTAAATGTACCGAGACATCCACAGTTATATTAAGTGAAGTGGCTAAATGGATAATAACATATGATCACTAATGTTTAGATGTGACTAAAAAGTAGAGGTTTATGTTATTATGTCAGAGCTGGTTTGCTTAAGCAAGAATTAAAATTAGTGATTGTAATATTGTGTGACTAAAACGTACCCTTCCTATATATGGTCACTTGATTACAATTGTGTGTGGCAAAAAATACTACCAACTGATCACATATCACCTAGCTATATATAGCAGACAAATACAAACATAAACTTGATTCATCCAAGTTGCACACCAGATAACCATATCATGATATGCCATAATAATTCTGCTAATTACAAAGATAATGAAGCTTAAAACTAAAATAGTAAATTAATCAAACCAAATATAACATGTCCTGCTATATAGTGAAAGGTACCAAGCCAACATCAAAATTCACCATTACATATTAATGTTAGTAGTATTTTTGTTGTTCGTTCGCAGGGAAGGACTGAATGTAATATCAAGTTCAAGTATCTTATCTCTCACAATTTAGAAGTGTAGAAGAATGTTTGGTTTTTTTATAAACTAATTAAGACTAATTATAAATCGAGAATAAAATATATGAGGAAAACAATCCAAGAACTGGGGTTCTTCACTTGGTTTCAATGCACATTCAATATCTATGTAACATCTATGTTCTTACTCTGCTGAAAACAATTCTTCTAAGGTTATAATGTTCTCTTCCAAGATACAATATAATGTCTACAACTACACCTTAATTGTCACTTCCATGATACAATCAAAGTACAATCATAAACTATTACACACCAAGAATTATAAGTCTCACAACTCTCCTATTAATCTTCCAATCAAATATTCGAGTTATGTCTGTTAAATCTTGTACTAAAATTGCAACTCCTCTTCCAAGTTATTACAATTCCTAAAATCCAATCAAAGGTTCATGACTCCCCTAATTGTGTTAAGTCCTCAATAACAGATCAGCAAAGCAAGAAAATCATAGATAATTAAACACACATGAATACCAAGGAATACTACCCAATCCTCAGATTAGAGAATTAGTTTCACATGATTAAATTAACAAAACAAGAATTAATAGAAGAAATCATAATTAGAAGAATATAGAAAAGAAACCTTTAATCTTCAATCTTCAATGAAAATAATTGTTCTCCAGAAAAATCCCTAAAAGCTGTGTACAAATTGTATCTCTCTAACGAACCACGTTTTTCCCATCCCTAGATGTGTTTATATAGATACTCCTAGTCTTGCCCAACAACCACTTGCCTTCTATTACAATTATAATTTAAAGAAGGTACCAAAACTGCCCAAAATACAATTAGAATTAGAAAAAGGGCAAAACAGTAAATTCATGGCCTTCTTTTATAAGAACACGTGCGCGACTTCATTCAGCACGTCCCTTGCACTTGTTTCCTATCCCAGGTTGTAGAAAATCTCTCAAGCTTCGCGTGGGCAGTAAGATCGCTGAAAACGGACTTCTAGAACTCCAGATATGGCCAAAACAGTATAAGCTGCGCAGCCTTCCCGGAAAATCCGAATTTTAATCAATTAATTCTCCAAAAACGATAGAAGCATCAACTTTAATCAACATTCTCGTAAATCTGCACAACTAAGCAAAACACATCAAAACTACAACAACTTGAGTCCAAGACAATCAATTTAAGCCGATATGGAACGCTCCAAGTGGATATAACTCCACTTATCAATTAATTCTTCATCAAATAAAAAACAAAGAAAATGACCAACACGATGATAACATTATACAACTTCCTACTTATCATATGAACCTCCTTTCGAAGATCTTCAACAGTTAACATGTAGTTTTGCAGCTCAGTCTTGACATCATCAACTTCTTTTTGGATCTTGATCTTCATGACAACTGGTTCAGGATCAATCCATTCCCAAAACGAACATTTGGGTCCAGAAGAGTACTTGAAAAGGGAAGTCAAATTAAAAGCTATTTATTTATTAAATTAAACAGATCGATGAAAACTCATAAACGTCATTTACCAATGAATTTGATTTATAGCACACCCGAAATCTTCTTCTAGGGTTGTCAAGTGTGTTAGATGTTCTAATCCGAGCCGGGAGACCACAGTAGCAGAGATCAATTCGATTTTGGTTTGAGATGTAGGAATTTGAAGATGACATCATGATCAGCCCTTCACCTTTGCACAGACCTGGAGAAAAAAATAGGAATTAAAACAGAGCATATAGAATTTAACCAACAATAGAATTTAACATTACATAAAAAAACATGGAAAATGATAAACGTAATTTGGGCTTAATTACCGGATTTAGTTAATATTACGAATAATAATACCCTTACAGTCCTGTCTAAAGTAATCATCACGAGATTCATTACCCAAGTCACGTGGATCTATAGGTGGTAATATATTATCATTGTGAGGAAGAATTACAGTACTGAAATCCTCATTGACATCATCATACAGATCTCTATAATTCTTGGGAGGTGTCATCAAGACAATAGACATTTTTTTTATCCAGCTGGTCCTTAACATAAAACACCTGTCGTGCTTGTGAGGCCAATATGAACGGATCATCCTTGTGGCCTAATCTGTTAAGTTCGACCAACGTGTAACCCATGCTATCTTGTTTGACACCATTTCTATTGTCAACCCAGTCGTACATGAAAAGAGGAATTTTCTTAATATGGTAATCTAGTACCCATATCTCTCGTAGAACCCCATAATAAAAGTTCTTTCCATAGGTTACTACTTCTTTAGAAATGTGCATCTCAGTTGCCTCTACACAAACCCCACTGTTCTGGTGAATTCTGCCATCGCGAACTTTTGTACGAAATGTATAGCCATTGATGTCATATACATCGTATTTGTACGAAATGTGTATTGTTGCATGTCCATAGTATACGCGATATCCTTTCCTCGACTAATTTCATACTTTTTTTTGCATATTATGCCTGATAGACCAAAACCTATATTGTGTTTTATTCTGCTCCTCCAACTTTTTTCTAATATTGGGACATAAATGATCATCTAAGCTTTTTAAGACATTGGGCACATTTTTCGTCATTCTATTCAGTAAGGCATGCATGATATCCTCTAACATATCAATAATCAGTTTTTCTCTTGCAACAATTATGCTACCATTAAATACTTCAGACATGTTATTGTCCATATTTACACATTTGGTTGTGCACTCAAAGAATGCTCTAGACCATACATTTGGATCATGCGCGATTAACCAATCATATGCTGTAATAGAAAGATTCTTTACCTTTGTCATGATCTTAGAAAATTCTTCTCTGGTAGAACTCTTTGCTATTTTCCAGAAATATTTTCTTTATAGTGTCCCTTTGAATCTTTTGCTAAAATTGGCATAAATATGCCTAGCACAATTTCCGTGTTCAGCATCCGGTAAAAGACTATTGATTGCTTGCAATAATCCCTGTAACAATTAACATTCATGTTACTTTTTTGAAAAATGTGAAAGACTAATTTATAATGAATATTACCTTTTATTGATCGGAAATAATTGTCCAGCCTTTTCCAGTGCTAAAGGCTCCATCAGGACCTAAATTAATCCATCATCATATGTTCAATAAACCATGTCCAACTATTTGTATTTTCACCTTCCACGACTGCCCAACAAATAGGAAACATTTGATTATTGGCATATCTCCCGATAGCACTAAGCAATTCCCCTTTGCATCTTCCCTTCAAGAAACACCCATCAAGACCAATAACATGTCTACAATGTTCTCTCTAAGCTCTTTTAATTCCAACAAAACATACATAAAGTCTCTTAAAAATTTTCGCACCTATCTCAGTCATGGTATAATCAATAGCTATTCTACTACCAGGATGTGTTTTCTCAATTTCTTCGGCATAATCATTAAGCTACTTGTAATGCTTGACCAAATCCGCTTTGATCTCTCCAGTTGCTTTCTTCTTTGCTCTCCAACATTGACTTATGCTCATCGTCAATCCAAGCTTCTCGTTTACTTCCAATTGCATGTCTTTCAATCTCCATTTGGGATTGTCCCTAAACCTCTGACCATATTCTTTTGCCAACCACGTACTATCAACCATGTAGGCATCGTGAGTCCTTACACATGTATGATTGTTATTTAAAGATTTTATCTGAAAGCTATCCTCAGTTTTCATGGGAGTAGCCCAAAACCTCCATCTACAAATCTCTTTCTGTTTACATACTGCCGACACTCTATTTTCTCACTTTTTCCAAAATTAATGGAATAACCATTAGCAATTACCTGATACTTAATTGCATGTCGTAATATGATTAGCAAACTTCGATCCAATAGAGAACTCAATTTCGACACCCGGTGTTTTTGACATATAATATCTATCTCTTTCTCTCGAACTTACGATGATCTCACCAATTTCACCAAGATCTTCAATTTCATCCTAACAAATTCTATCCTCATCCTCAGAATTATACTTATCATCGTCAAAACATATACTAACATCATCATCGTCAGCGTCGTCACTCCTTTGTGCATCTATAAAACCAAAACATTAAACAATAACGAAGAATAAAAGCAAAAACACAAAATATGAATACATTAAAATCAAAATCATACAAACAATATAAAAAAACAAGAATTATAATTAGATAATTCAATAATTAAGAAAAAAAGACTAACCCCGGAATTCCATAACGAAGAAAATATGTAAGATTTGGTCTCCGAAGAGAAATTAAGATGAACAAGTCTCTGAATGTGAAGGCACCATATGCCTTTAGGGTTTATCACTCTTTACTTGTCGAAACCGTGAATAGTCCGTGTATATTGAAAGAAGTCCATTTTTTTAGATTTTGGGTCGGGTCAACTGCCAGGTATTATGCCAAACACACCTGACATGGATATTGTTATAGGGAGAATATTGTATAACAATATTTATGGAGGTTGCTGGATTTATGGAGTAAAATACGGATATTCTGCTAAGAACACGAAGAACACGGAGGAGATTTGTAACTGTTTGTGGCTGATCTTGTCTATTGAAATTCAGTGGTGAACTGTTTCTAATCCTTTACAAGATGCCTACGTACCCTATTTATAGGGATCAAGCCATACGTAGTTCTCTTGGAGAAGAAGCTACCCAGACGGGCTAGGGTTCCTATGGGCTCGACTTGGCCCAAATCCACTAGACGTCTTCTTGGGCTGATATATTTTACTCATTTGACCTCGCTGGGCCTAGTTATGAGCCTTCATAAGAGTATTCTAGGCCTCGTTGGACCCCTAGGCCATGCTGGACCTCTAGGCCACCTCTAGGCCTCGCTGATTTCTAGGCCTCCTCTAGGCCTCGCTAGACCTCTAGGCCTCCTCTAGGCCTCGCTAGACCTCTAGGCCACCTCTAGGCTCGCTGACTTCTAGGCCTCCTCTAGGCCTCGCTGACCTCTAGGCCACCTCTAGGCCTCGCTGACCTCTAGGCCACCTCTAGGCCGGGCTAGCGTGAGACCCCTTGTAGGCCTAACGTGAGACCCCTTGGGTGATAGTGTCTTCAAGAGATTTATGAGATAGAAGTGAGGCCATCCTTAATCGGCCTCATGCCTTGTTTATCCTTCTTCAATACTTGGGCCCATTGATAGATATGTGAGCCCATTATGAGAGGTGGACCCCTTGTATAGTCATTTGAGCCTGTTTAGGATCTATGCCGAGATTCGGGCATAACAACTACCCCCGATTCCATGTTGTCATTATGAATGCCATGTGGAATCAAGTAAAATTGTGTCTTCCACTTATATCTTCAAGTCCGTTTTAGAATACGATGAGAGGACTCTTCTCCGAGCTTGCTCCTTGCTAATATAACTTTTTTTTTCCTTTTTCTTCATAATATTCTCGAAAATATTTTAAAATTTTGGGGAGCCTCCTCGCTTCGTACCATTTTTTCTTTCAATATTGCCTCGTTCTTGAATTACCTGAGCTGGACTTCTTTATTCTTTAATCCTCCTCGCAGGTCCCACAGACTTTAATAAAGGATATGTAATGTAGCTCACATACATGGGTACGTGAACTTGAATTTCATACTTAGACTTTTCTACATAAATCCATTATTAAGCCTTATGCATGACTTTTTATAATCCCGTGGTCCCCAGTGGCAACCAACCAATTTTATCTCCACTTTTGACTTAGTAGGTTTTGTCCACCACTCTGTCTTAACTGATCAGCTCGTCACTTTTGCAATCCCCTTCGTTGCAAACCACTTCACGGACTCGCCTCGCTTAAATTATTTCTTTTCTTCTTTCTTTTTCTTCGCATGTAATTTAATGAATTCATTCTTGCAAAATTCACTTCGCAGTTCGCACTACTTTACCTTCATTTCATTTCATTTTCCGCGTAGCTGATTTTTTTTAAACTCCTTGCAGCCTTGCAGGTTCTTTTTCTTTCCACCTTTGCATTGCCCTTTTTCTTCTTCTTTTTTTCTTCTTTTTACCATCTTCGCAGAACCCCGTCTCGCATTGCTTCACCAATTTTTTATTTCCTTATTTTCTTCTGCAGCCTTCTCGTTGTAATGTACATGTATTTTTCCATATATTACTTGACTTCACAGCTTGTAATTTATCTATGCCATATTTGATTTTTTTTTCCCTGGCTTCACTTCGTTTTATTTCTTTTTAATTGCTTCCCATGCATGCATGAACAATGTCCTTTCTTCACTTCATTTCTTTTCCTTTTAAATGTCAATCCACGAGGCGAGCCCACATCAAAACACATGCACCTTTTCTTGAATAAATTGTTTGCCACATTTAATCACTTTACTACTTCACCCAAGACAACTTTGGCCTGTCTTGACAATTTTTTTTATGATCTTCACGCGGGCCCCTTAGCACTTCCACACTTTCATCAAGCAAAAACAAACAAAGCCTCGCACATGTTTTTTTTTTACAAGACTCGTATCATCACCTCAACAAATCCAGCAAATATAAATGTGGGCCTTGTACAATTCCTCCTTGTAGCAGACTTCCTCCTAACGTACCAGTGTATATTTTACAATCCATGCTGATTTTAAACGAAACGAGCATCTATGCTTCCCTTGACAAAGACATTAGATTTGTAGAAACTTTTTGATTTTCTCCTCGCATCGAACTCTGTCTTGAACCAATTTCTAAGCTGCATTGAAAAAATTCCATAAGCTTCAATTTTATACAGGCCCTGTTGATGTAGCTGACTTTACTCCAGCCATCCATTTCGTATGTAGTATGGAAATCCACCTTGTGGAATTTGTTTCTCGCAAATCACACTCTTTTTATTCTACTTTCATGGGGACCCGCATTATAGTACATATCCTCAGCCATGTATATTGTTCGCTTCGTTAATCTTTTATTTACTGTTGATGAGTGGATTTCGTAACAACTTTTGAGAGGTTTATGGTGAGTTGTAAAGGCTAACGATCAACTAATCTATGGAGAATGGAGGTTTTTTTTGGGGGTTGAACTGAGCTCGAGAGCGTTTACAAGAATCTCGCGAGTTCCCTTGAGGCTTGTGTCGTGTGTTCTCAAGAATCTCGTAGGTGTATTGCGAGGCTTGTAAAACATGTTCCCAAGGTGCCTACGTACCCTTGTATATATAGGGATCAAGTTCACGTAGTTCTTTTTAGACTAGAAGTCTGGTTATGCGGCAATAGACTAGGTTCCTAATTCGTGGGGAACTCTTTTTCTCCAGATTTCAGCCACGAATAGGCGATCTAAGTCGAATAGAACTCGAGTTCTAGTCCGACTAGGAGTATGTTTACAAGTTCTCGTCCTATTAGATGTATTCAAGGATCATCTGCGCCCAAGGAATACATTCCAATAAGGAGTTGATGTTCATGACTTGCTCCTAAAGAATAAGAGGCTTTATCGTACTATAAATCTGCTGGAATAAATCTGTTTTCGTACAGGAAGCTGTCTCTCAGGAACCTGTCTGCAGGAACCTATTTCTCGGGAAGCTGTCTCTCGGGAACCTGAACCTGTCCAGATCCATTTCACATGCTATTTAGCCCCATTTAACTTAAGGGACCTCAATCATAACCCATATTACTCATACGGATTGGATCCTTAAGCCTAATGGGCCTAAATCTAGCCCATGGAGATTTTGGGCACAACAAGTACCCCCCGGTTCCTCGAAGTCATAGGATGCGAGAGGAACCTAAATAGCTTGATATTTTAAGGTCCAATCCCTTCAGTGCTCCCATGTTTCTTCTGAGTGAACCATGCGGGTCTTTATCTTCTTGCTTTAATCGTGACAAGGGCACAAAGTGAATCCAATTAGGCGCTGAGTGAATCCTTTGACGAGGGCACAAAGCGAATCTAATTGGGCACTAAGAGAGCCTTAAGAATGCTAAGGGAACCAAGTGAATCCAAATAAGGGCATAAAGTGAACCTAGTTGGGCGTTATGTGAACCTATGCTGAGGGCACAAAACGAATCCAATAGGGCACTAGATGAATCCTTAAAAGGGACAAGGTGAATCTTAAGATTGTCAAAGGAACCACGTGAATCCAAATAAGGGCATCAAGTGAACCTAGCTGGGCGTTATGTGAACCTATGCTGAGGGCACAAAACGAATCCAATAGGTCACTAGATGAATTCTTAGAAGGGTACGAGGTTAACCTTGAAAATCATAACTTGCTCGAGACGTTGCTTCATTTTCTAAGTTGCTTTTTGCTTGACTATCTACTGTCTGTCTATTAGAGGTAATCTAGGACCAGCTGCGTCCTAGGAGTACTCTCCCACAATGAGTCTGCTTCTCTCTAGCTGGCTTCTAGATCTTTCTGCTATCTATGCTCACAAACCTACGTCTCGGAACCTGGTTCTCAGGAACCTCTCTACAGAAAACTGTACCTGCACAAATAACAAATTTGTTAGTCTGGGGAGCCTTTCTATGGTTCCCATGTACTTCTTTCTATCCTCATTGTTGCTGCTAGGCTGACTCGGGCTCTTCTGCGAGGAGGAACCTGGTCCATTCGTAATCTGCTCAGCTACTGGTTCATCAAGAACGTCTTGATACTCATAATCTGTTGACTATCTTCTCAGCTAGTGCTCATTTCTCTGCGTTTCGTCTTCATATATGATACTGGAAACAATCTGTCTCGTGGCTCATACAATACTTGTTGATCGGAACCTATGACTTAATTGGTATAAATCTAGCCCATGGTGATTTTGGGCACAACAAGTCCAAGAAAACTAGAAAAAATAGGTTAGTAATACGAGCTGAAGAGCTCACATATAAGTAATGCATGTATGCAAGTATGAACGATTATCTACATTATATATGTTGCTACCTTCTCAAGTGGCATATCAATTATCTACTTGACTGATTCAACTAACACGTTCGAGATCATAAACTAAGCATATATGTTACGTAAACTGCAAACCTATAGGGCATGACAACATCCTAAGTACAAGTTCACATAAATTTCATTTTTAAAGATCATAGAATATGCGCATTGACATAAAATATGCATGATAGTTAAGAATATAAAGGCATGAAATTAAAGTAGAACTTATCTGTGCTTCATTGTGCCGGTTTGGATTGAGGTTCCGTTACTGAACCTGGAAGATGGAAGCTCTTCTCAGTGCAAGCTTACATAGAGGAATTGAGCTACTCCCCGAGCCGTCATGATGTGTGAACCTCTTATAGCTTGTTGAAGTGGTTGACTGAAAACTGCTTGTTTCGGCTGAATATCATTGAACTTGGAAGCTGTAACTATAAACTGTTTCGATCATATACAAGCTTTATAAGTGGGCGTCTTCATCTATGTATCGCTTTGATGAGGGCACAAGGCGAATCCAATTGAGCTCTAGGTGAATCCTGGGAAGGGCACTTAGAGAAATTGGGCGTCAAATGAATCCTTTTTTGGCTTTAGGGAGCACGAAGTGAATCCATCCGGGCTCTAGGTGAATCATGGCAAGAGCACGAAGAGAATCCGGTTGGGCACTAAGTGAATTCCTTTGTGGCATCAAGTGAATCCTTATAGGCTCTAAGTGAATCCTGAAGAGGGCACAAAGAGAATCTATAGGGCACATGATGAATTATTTCAAACTCTAGGGGCACCAAGTGAATCTGTAAGGGCACAAGGTGAATCCCTTTAAAGGCTTTTCAGGTACAATCAAACTCTAAGTTAGGTTACCCATGATTAGGTTCCCAAAACCTTTAACTAGGTGCCCACATGCTTATGGGACTTTTGAATGTGTGCCTACGATTCATAGGGCTTTTCGAAGTGAATCTTTCTGGGCTCTATGCAAATCCTTGTAAGGGCATAAGGTGAATCCAACTGGTTGTTTATATGAACCTCTGCTAAGGGAAAAAACCGAAACTAATTGGGCACCAAATGAATCCATAAAACGGTACAAAGAGAATCCATCAAGATACCAAACAAATACGCGTGGATGCATGAAGCACCAAGTGAATCCTTTTGGGCTCTAAGTGAACCTATACGGGCACATAGAGAATCCATAAGGGCACTGGGTGAATACATGGATATGCTTAGGGAGCCTGGTGAGTCCTTCTGGGCTCTAAGTGAATCCTTGAATGGAGCACAAAGAGAATCCAGAAAGGGCACTAGATTAATCCTCTAAAGGCATGGAGCTCTTGCTGCGAGTACACTTTCCTCTATTCAGGTATCGGCTAGTTGGGAACTTCAAGTAGGAAGCTGCTAATCAGAAACTGTCAACAATTGGCTTCTAACAAATGTCAATGAACTTGGAAGCTATTACATACAAGCTTCAGGTATATATGAATGAACCTGCAAGATGTCAGTTACAGGAAAATAACAAGAAATCTACTAGACACATACAAATGCAACTAGACCTGGAAGCTGTTACCTATGAGCTTCAGGTGAGTAACATAAAACCTGTTAACTAAAGGTAAATACATGGAACCTGTAAGCTACAGGTAAATATCAAGGAACCTGCGAGGTGCAGGTAAATATCAATGAACCTACGAGATGTAGGTAAATATAAGGAACCTGTAATATGTTAGGTACATGTGCATTCTAACATCTAGAAACATAATCAATACATAATCATAACTTTATCGCATATACGACCACAATATCATAGATGTTTAAGCATGCTTTAGATATAGTAAGAGTTTGCTGAGCGTACCTGGGAGGTTTTCTATGAATATGTAAGCATAAAAGGAGAGGTATCACCTGGATATTTCTGTAGATTGATCAGAAGTGAAGTGGAAGCCTCCGTTAAGATTTGAAAACTCATTGACGTGTTCATAATGCAAACATGCTGCTCTTCAAGATACTAGACCAAATCAATCCTCAAGGTTCTTGAACCAAATATGAGCTATGAGGTTTCTAAACTGCATCCTAGCCGTGAGGTTCCTGAATCAAATCACGAGCTTCCTGGACCTGATGGTGAGGTTCCTGGTCTGAATTCTCAAAACTTTGAAATCCTCAACTTTCAAAGTACCATGTGCTATAGTAATTGTACTACCCCCCAGTTCTTCAGGGAAGCTTGTCTTTGATGAAGAACTAACTCCAGGAAGCTTCACAATTCTTCGATAATCTCTAATAAGTCATTGAATATTCATCCATGAAATTGAGTACTGTGTGTTTTCTTCCAGATGCTCATATCAGATTCTTGCAGCTACTCTTCATCAAAATCCTCAACTATATCGAATTTTCCTTAACACTCGAATAGATACTATAATTACATCATTCCTGCTTGTAGCTTTAACATGTCTTCTCCTTTCTTCTTTATCTTCTTACGAAACATGCTGAGAATGAACCTCTATACAAATATCCCAATACAGTACCTCTAAGCTTACGCGAGCTAACTCATTGTAAGAAACAAGAGATACTTAAAGAGATTACTTGTGAGGTATTTCTCGCAGGTCACTGAATTGAATGAGGTATGTTCCTTGTTTTACAAGCTAAATATAAGCTCATGTATGACGTAATACAAGGAAAAGAACTACTCATAATTTTGTTGAAAACTACTCGAAAGAAATAGGTTTACTTGCAAGTAAGGTATACATGCACTACCCCCCCAGTTCTAAGAAGGAAATACATATATAAATAAAGGTCTCTCAACTATACTTTAAGGAAGCTCTCAAACTTTCAACTACTGGTCACCTCGAGCTATCCATTCCGCGAGCTTCCCGGCTTTAATCAACTCCTCAATTTGGTCTTTCAGTGCTCTGCATTCGGAAGTATCATGGCAATTATCCTCATGGAAGTCACAATATTTCTTTAGATCTTTCCTTGCTCCTACTGGTAAAGGTGCAGGCTTTACAAATATTCCTTCTTTCCCATAAACCGTGAAGATGTGGTCCACTGGAGCAACCAAAGAGGTATAACTATCGCACGTTGTTTTCAAATTTGCTTTACTTCTTTTGGAGGAAGCTCGATCCCCAATAACATATGCTTGCGGGCTTGGAGACCTCTCTCGCTTGCTTCCTTTGTGACTAGCTTCATCTCCAAGATCTTCTGTTTCTCTCAACTTCAACAAGGATTCTTCCACACATTTATATAGTTCAACTTGTTTGTAGAACTCAGCTAGTGTACCAGGTTCACGTACTTGTAGCTCCTTCCAGAAGTCTGAACCAGCTCTAACTCCAGCAATCAAGAAGCTCATAATGACCTCGTCAGGAGCTTTCTTAACTCTGGGAACCACCGCATTAAAACGTTTGAGGTACTCTGTCAACGTCTCATCTGCTCTCTGCTTGATGTTGGCCAAGGTATTTGTTGGGGGTGCAAAAGCGACGGAAGCTCTAAACTGAGTAACGAAGAGTTTTCCCATATTCTCCCAGGAATTTATGGAATCTGATGGTAACCTCTTAAACCACTGATGAGCTCCACCATAAAGGGTTGCAGCCAATAATCTACACCTTGTTGGCTTCTTAACTTGATAAACATCCATCTCGGTATTGAAACGACCCAGATACTCCACAGGATCCGTAGTGCCATCAAATTTAAACTCGTTTGACATACGATAGGATTTAGGTAACGGGGATTTTCTAACCTTCTTAGTGAATGGAGATGAGATCATCGCACCTATTATTGACTGCTTTTCTTCCTTGAGTTTCACTAGAATCTTCTTGATGTCTTCAGCATTCAAATCACCAGCTCCACCGTCCTTTGCTTCCTTATCTTTATCATTGGCTTCCTGTGAATCTGCTATACACGAATCGTTCGCGATCTCGACTGAACTTGAATCATCTTTGATTATCTCGATGAAAGGTTCCTTAACAGGAGGTTGTTTATCCTTCGGTTCACCATATTCTTCACCTTCAGTATCTTTCTTTGGGTCTTCGATCTCCTCCTCAGCCTTTTTATCACGTTCTTCTTCATCAACGTCCAACTGCTTGGGATTAACCTTAGCTTTTTTACCCTTCTTACCTGATGCCAACTTCGACTTCTTCTTCTTCTTCGGTGTTATTTGTTCGAGGGTTGTAAGCCTTTCTTCAATCGACTTTAGATGCTTTAGGACGTCAGCATGAGTAATCTTCTTCGTTTTCGGGGTTTGATCTTTCTCTACAGATTGTGTTGCTTCGCTATTAGAACTGCCTGCCATCTTTCCACTCTTAAGATGATAACTCTGCCCCTCCTTCTAGCGCCAATGTTGATGAGTGGATTTCGTAACAACTTTTGAGAGGTTTATGGTGAGTTGTAAAGGCTAACGATCAACTAATCTATGGAGAATGGAGGTTTTTTGTGGGGGTTGAACTGAGCTCGAGAGCGTTTACAAGAATCTCGCGAGTTCCCTTGAGGCTTGTGTCGTGTGTTCTCAAGAATCTCGTAGGTGTATTGTGAGGCTTGTAAAACATGTTCCCAAGGTGCCTACGTACCCTTGTATATATAGGGATCAAGTTCACGTAGTTCTTTTTAGACTAGAAGTCTGGTTATGCGGCAATAGACTAGGTTCCTAATTCGTGGGGAACTCCTTTTCTCCAGATTTCAGCCACGAATAGGCGACCTAAGTCGAATAGAACTCGAGTTCTAGTCCGACTAGGAGTATGTTTACAAGTTCTCGTCCTATTAGATGTATTCAAGGATCATCTGCGCCCAAGGAATACATTCCAATAAGGAGTTGATGTTCATGACTTGCTCCTAAAGAATAAGAGGCTTTATCGTACTATAAATCTGCTGGAATAAATCTGTTTTCGTACAGGAAGCTGTCTCTCAGGAACCTGTCTGCAGGAACCTATTTCTCGGGAAGCTGTCTGCAGGAAGCTGTCTCTCGGGAACCTGAACCTGTCCAGATCCATTTCACATGCTATTTAGCCCCATTTAACTTAAGGGACCTCAATCATAACTCATATTACTCATACGGATTGGATCCTTAAGCCTAATGGGCCTAAATCTAGCCCATGGAGATTTTGGGCACAACATTTACCTTGCAATGTTTCAAGTCCAGATAACATTTCTTTCCTCACACTTGTGGGTTGCTTTTTCACTTTATTTTCCAATTTCGCGAGCCGGAACAATGCGAGGTGTCACGGCTTGAAGTGTAATGCAATTTCTCTTTTATTTAGATGCAGGACCTGTACACTTGTTGTTCCAAGTGAACTCCACGTGAAATCTTGATCTCCACTTTCTTTGTTCAATTTACACACTTATTCTTTGTGCTGCACTGGCAATATTAATCGCCACACCACATGTAGCTTCCTCTGTATCGTTTCCGAGTGCATTCCAATCATTCAGAAATTGGATTTTGTTTCTTTGTATAACATCTGTGCACGTTCTGCAATCACTATCGAATGAACATCTGAACTGAGAACAGCTTGCTGAAGCATTGTAAAAGAAATCCTGATTTGTTATATAGGATAATGATTTTGCTGAACATTCAGTGCTGTTAATGTACAGATTTTCAAAGCCACAAGATTTTATAGAGACAGAGGATTGTCTTAGGAATGGACCGCTGCAGTTTACCCATTCCTCATTTTAAATGACGCTGTCAGCATCTTTATCGAGGGTCGCTTTCCAAAAATGGTCAATGCATTTCTACAACAAAGACTAGTTTTGATGTTTTTCCCTTGGACTGCTTATACATTCGCCTTGTGGCTGATATGGAGATGAGGTTAAATTTAACACGCATGCTTTAATACTTCTTCCATTCCATGTTTGAGTTTATGGCCTCGTGTTTTAATTACTCTGTTCCGCTCCCAGACATCCACTTCGCATGTACGTGTTTTATTATCCTCGCATATTATTTTATCGAAACGAGGCCCTCTGCTTAATTCACTTCACATTGAGACTCATCGCAGTGGAGATAATATAATATGGGCCATCAATAATTTCCTTCCGGTAACAAAGCTCCTAAATACTATGCTATGCTTTGTAATAAGCATTTGTGGCTTCATTTCTCTATCACATAAAATTGCATGATTATCCCATTTAGTCTCCTCGTGTTGCTATTCCTTTTTTGAACCTCTAGCGAGCCTTGTAATTCTTCATCCTGATGGCCCTCTTTTGCTACAAGACCCCTTGCATAGTCTTTTTTTTTTAACATGCCCAAGCCAAAAAACGCCCGTGTTGCCTCCTCATTCACTTCGTATATGTACATGGCACTTGGCTTTATATATCACGTCTGACTTTTCTTCGCATGTGACTTTTTTTTAATGATTTTTAACGAAGCAAGCCACTGGTCGATCCATCTTATACTGGCCTCGCCTTGCAAGACGTTGGCTCTGAGATTGCTCATATATGATGTTGACCAAGTTCTTTCCCGTACGTAGTCATTTTGATTGACTTTTCTTTTCTTTTTACACCTGGGCCTCGCCATCTCTTCTTCTTTATTGTTTTCCAATTCATGCACGGGCCTTAAAAGAAAATTGATATCCTCATGCTCGCAGTGACTAGCTTGACTTCCTCCTCGATGCTTTCATTGCCTAAATGAATATATATTTTTATTTACATGGACCCTCCTTCAATAATGTGACTTCATGATTCTTTTAGTCCCGCCTCACACCTTATGATGTTGACATAATTAATGATCTCGTATCATATGTGTCTCCTTATCGGACTAATTGCCTCACAAAAATTCTTGAATTTTTCTAAGTGCTTTAGGATAGCTAATTGGCCTCCATATGAGCTTCATCAATGGGACCGAGTGGCCTCGCCTCGCAAGATATCGGACTTGCAGCCTTGAAACGCTAGGTGCTGGCCTCGCAATGCTAGGTGCTGGTCTTGTCTTGCAATTTTTCAAATATCCCACTACAAGAGGTGTTTATGTAATGCCACTACCCCCCGAGTCCTCATTATCATTGTAGATGTGATGAGGAATCAAAAGCGTTTCAGCAACCTTCTTATATTATTTGGAGTCGACCCCATTTGTAATGAAAAGAATTAGGTGTGATCCCGCTATAAGCATACTTTACTTCTTCAACGCTATCCCTCCTTTCATTGTTGTGCCAAGGCACTTGGCCTCATCAACGCTATCTAGGAGCCCTTGGCCACATCACGCCATCCCGGGACACTTGGCCTCAAAGAATGCAGATATTGAGGTCTTGAGCTCATTTTGATTTTTAAATACTTTTGCTTCTCTTCCTTCATCTCTAGTGCGAGCTCGAGGCCAATGATGAGAGCCTCGTACTCAGCCTCGTTATTTGATGCTTGCTCTTCCCAGTATGTTGAGGTAGTCGAGGACCTCCTCATTGTCGAAAAGGGTCGGGGGCGTTCCCCCTTACCCCAAGGATCGGGGGCGTCCCCCCTCTCCTCGACGTAGAGGTATGTCACCAAGAAGAAACATCTCATGTAGAGGCATTTCACATACACTACGCCATAAGTGAGCATACGCAACCCTTTTTACAAAGCGTTGCACAGAAAGCGTTTCGTTAGATAGAAGTTTTGGGTCTTTTGCAACTGAGCTGAATTGGTATTGCGTTAGATATAGATTAGCGTTGCGTATTACCCACAGTGTTTCACATTATGTAACACTAACTGATGGCGTTGCGTTTGATAATTTTTTATTTTTATAAATGGTGACGTGGCAGGAGTGGGACCCACATGTGCTGACTTGGCATTTGCTGACGTGGCACATGTGGGACCCACATTTGCTGACGTGGGAGAAGTGGGGCCCACCTTTGCTGACATGGCATTTGCTGACGTGGCAAAAAACGTTGCATTAGATACCAATAGTGTTGCGTTTGCTCTTTGAAGTGTTGCATTAGATATATTCATATTTTTTTTTAAAAAAATGACGTGGCAGATGTGGGCCCCACAACTGCTGACGTGGCAGTGTGGGACCCACAAGGATGACATGGCAGGAGGCCTATCATGCTGACGTGGCAATTGTGGGACCCACAATTGCTGACGTGGCAGAAGTGGGGCCCACCTTTGCTGACGTGGCAGAAAGCATTGCATTAGATACCTGTAGTGTTGCATTTGCTGTTTGAAGTGTTGCATTAGATAAATTTATATTTTTTTAAAAAAATATGACGTGGCAGATGTGGGACCCACCACTGCTGACGTGGCAGTGTGGGACCCACAAGGGTGACGTGGAAGGAGGCCCATCATACTGACGTGGCAATTGTGGGACCCACAATTGCTAACGTGGCAGAAGTGGGACCCACTAATGCTGACGTGACATTTGTTGACGTGGCATTTGCTGACGTGGCAGAAGTGTTGCATTAGGTATCAGTAGTGTTGCATTTGCTGTTTGAAGTGTTGCATTAGATATTTATTTATTTTTTAAAAAATAGAAACAATAATCCGTAACAAAGCACTAGTTACGAGTCATATTGAAAATAGTAGTGATCTACTAAGATCTCCAATCAAATTAATTTTTTATTTTCTGAAACTTGGGAAATATCATTATATTAGATATATATTGACATTTGTACGGTTGGATCGTTCAAAAATATTTTTTAAAAAATTGAAACAATAATCCGTAACAAAGCACTAGTTACGAGTCATATTGAAAATAGTAGTGATCTACTAAGATCTCCAATCAAATTAATTTTTTATTTTCTGAAACTTGGGGAATATCATTATATTAGATATATATTGACATCCGTACGGTTGGATCATTCAAAAATATTTTTTAAAAAAATAGAAACAATAATCCGTAACAAAGCACTAGTTACGAGTCATATTGAAAATAGTAGTGATCTACTAAGATCTCCAATCAAATTAATTTTTTATTTTCTGAAACTTGGGGAATATCATTATATTAGATATTTATTGACATCCGTACGGTTGGATCCTTCAAAAATATTTTTTAAAAAATAGAAAAAATAATCCGTAACAAAGCACTAGTTACGAGTCATATTGAAAATAGTAGTGATCTACTAAGATCTCCAATTAAATTAATTTTTTATTTTCTGAAACTTGGGGAATATCATTATATTAGATATATATTGACATCCGTACGGTTGGATCGTTCAAAAATATGTTTTAAAAAATAGAAACAATAATCCGTAACAAAGCACTAGTTACGAGTCATATTGAAAATAGTAGTGATCTACTAAGATCTCCAATCAAATTAATTTTTTATTTTCTGAAACTTGGGGAATATCATTATATTAAATATATATTGACATCCGTACGGTTGGATCGTTCAAAAATATTTTTAAAAAAATTGAAACAATAATCCGTAACAAAGCACTAGTTACGAGTCATATTTTGAAAATAGTAGTGATCTACTAAGATCTCCAATCAAATTAATTTTTTATTTTCTGAAACTTGGGGAATATCATTATATTAGATATATATTGACATCCGTACGGTTGGATCGTTCAAAAATATTTTTTAAAAAATAGAAACAATAATCCCTAACAAAGCACTAGTTACGAGTCATATTGAAAATAGTAGTGATCTACTAAGATCTCCAATCAAATTAATTTTTTTATTTTCTGAAACTTGGGGAATATCATTATATTAGATATATATTGACATCCGTACGGTTGGATCGTTCAAAAATATTTTTTAAAAATAGAAAAAATAATCCGTAACAAAGCACTAGTTACGAGTCATATTGAAAATAGTAGTGATCTACTAAGATCTCCAATTAAAATAATTTTTTATTTTCTGAAACTTGGGGAATATCATTATATTAGATATATATTGATATCCGTACGGTTGGATCGTTCAAAAATATGTTTTAAAAATAGAAACAATAATCCGTAACAAAGCACTAGTTACGAGTCATATTGAAAATAGTAGTGATCTACTAAGATCTCCAATCAAATTAATTTTTTATTTTCTGAAACTTGGGGAATATCATTATATTAAATATATATTGACATCCGTACGGTTGGATCGTTCAAAAATATTTTTTAAAAAATTGAAACAATAATCCGTAACAAAGCACTAGTTACGAGTCATATTGAAAATAGTAGTGATCTACTAAGATCTCCAATCAAATTAATTTTTTATTTTCTGAAACTTGGGGAATATCATTATATTAAATATATATTGACATCCGTACGGTTGGATCGTTCAAAAATATTTTTTAAAAAATTGAAACAATAATCCGTAACAAAGCACTAGTTACGAGTCATATTGAAAATAGTAGTGATCTACTAAGATCTCCAATCAAATTAATTTTTTATTTTCTGAAACTTGGGGAATATCATTATATTAGATATATATTGACATCCGTACGGTTGGATCGTTCAAAAATATTTTTTAAAAAATAGAAACAATAATCCGTAACAAAGCACTAGTTACGAGTCATATTGAAAATAGTAGTGATCTACTAAGATCTCCAATCAAATTAATTTTTTATTTTCTGAAACTTGGGGAATATCATTATATTAAATATATATTGACATCCGTACGGTTGGATCGTTCAAAAATATTTTTTTAAAAATTGAAACAATAATCCGTAACAAAGCACTAGTTACGAGTCATATTGAAAATAGTAGTGATCTACTAAGATCTCCAATCAAATTAATTTTTTATTTTCTGAAACTTGGGGAATATCATTATATTAGATATATATTGACATCCGTACGGTTGGATCGTTCAAAAATATTTTTTAAAAAATAGAAACAATAATCCGTAACAAAGCACTAGTTACGAGTCATATTGAAAATAGTAGTGATCTACTAAGATCTCCAATCAAATTAATTTTTTATTTTCTGAAACTTGGGGAATATCATTATATTAGATATATATTGATAATTCTATTTTTTTAAATTATTTTTTACATTAAAAAGTAGTTTTAACATTTTAATATATATATATATATATATATATATATATATGTAATTGAAATTATATATATAATCCACAAAATTAAATGAAATAGGAAATATATGTAATTTAATAAAATAAAAATAAATGTGTAATTTTTGATAGAAACAAAATGAAATCAGATGGGCGGCTAATTATCCCGCTCTCTACTTTTTCACATCCCGCTCTCTTTTTTGAACGCCCAAATCTCAAACACACACACCAAATATCTATCCTCACCCACTCTTTCCCTCTTCACTTCCTGCATTCTTTCTTGCTCCCAATATTTTCTTCCCTTATATACATGTTCTTCGATCTATATTTTATCTAGATCGGCGATTCTTGCTTTTTTCGAACAATTTCTTCTATTCTTCCGATGATATTCAATCATTCGATTATCATAAACACCTTTTCTCAAACCATAATCGTTACTACACTCAACAAATCATTCATATCATATGATTTACTAAGATTTTGGATCGGGAACAAAAAAATTGAGTTTTAGATGCAATTGTACTCGTGATTTAACAAATAAATCTCGAGTTTATCATCTAAATCGATAGAAGATACATGTATATATCATGATTTCAGTTGTTTAAATTGGGGCTTTTTCAAAACCCTAGCTTGTGCACTACAATCGATTCATGAATTTGATATATATAGTCTAATCGATTCGATTATACATATACATATCGAATGTGAGTCATGTATCTCTGTTATCACTCAAAACCCTAACTATTTTAAGGAGTTTTCTTGCAGATTCATGAAGAAATGATAAGATGCGAAAAGGAATCGAGGAAAAACGGAGGGAACAAATAAAACTGAGTCAATCGTCCGAGTTCAACCGAGTCAAGCTGGTTCTGTAATAAAAGGTAAGATTCCAAGTGATTCGAAACCTTGGACTCAGGTTTTGTATTTACAGTTGTAGAATTCGGATTTATGTGATGATTAGTAATTGATAAAACTGATTCTTGAATGCACTTAGTAATATATGATAATTTCTAGCTGATTTGAATGTTGACTCTGATTAGGGATAGTATATATGTGCCATACATGTTTAATACTCGTATAAAACTACTTGTAACAGTTGTAGCAAAATAACTCTAGCACTAAAACTGAAACCCCACATCAAGAATCCGAGAAACAACAAGTCACCTCTTCAGTTTTTGGTTATTTATTTATGATATTTTACTATTTCTAATTTTTCTTTGTATCTTTTCAAAGTACAAGTCCTGTGCAAAATTTTGTTATTTGTGGATGCCTGGTTTCAAACTAAATTATTAGTATGCCTCAATGTAAACTGTTCCTTTAAATTTGTAATCTGATTTGCAGATATGTTAATGACGGGAGACCATTTTGGCAATATATAGTGAGTTCTTCAACTGGCTGTTCAGATTCTCAGTACTTTGAACTTTGAAGAGCTATATAACTTCTATACCAATGATAAGGTTGGTTTTCTCAAGCCATTAATATATCAAACTTTTAAGAAATCAGGTGTAATTAAATGTTATTAAATGTAATTCTATGTTGATGGCCTTGAGAAATGCAGGAGTAAAAATTGCTATTGTGTCAAACTTTGATACAAGCCATGCCCCACAATTTTCCTTAGAGCCTGTGAGTTGTTGGATGTCAAACCAGAGGATGCTATTCATGTAGGAGATGATCGCAGATATTTCTGTGAGTGTGTGTGGACTCTTACAGTTTTCTTTAAAATGTTTATGCATGTTACAAAAGCAATGTTTATCACATTATTCATTCTGCTTTGTTTTTAGGCTTCCGTTTTTTTGCCCTTGGTGATTATTTAAAAACAGATGGTAACCTGGGTCATTTGTTTTGACTAACATGTTATTGATATGCAATTCAGGTCATGGTGGCTCTAGAACTGCAGAATACCTTAAGAACAATCTTTTCAAAAATTTAAGTAGCCATCCAGATTTTATTAAAGACACCAAGTCAGCTATCAGTATGAGGACTTTATAAATTTATGTATCTTTTTTCCTATTGCTTCCCATATACTCTTTTATATAATAGATTTAGAAATTTCTTATATGCATCTGATGTAATTTTATTTCTGCAGAATAGAACCACTTGTCTGTAAAGAATGTATTTGCTGAAGAGTTATCTTTACGTTCTCAAAAAGTATTTGATCGTGTCGGATCCATTAAGGTGGGTACTGCTGTAAACCTTTAATTTTACCAGTGTCATTTGATCATTTGTTGATTGAGTGCTACTGTATATATTTTTTATTGTCTGATAATCAATATCTGTTTAGAAAATTAAAAACCTGCTGGGTCAGATACTCAGTAAAGGGCTTGTTATGTATGTACTTCGCTCTTATAGTGTAGAACAGATTTGTATATTATGATAACTTCCTTAATGCATGTCCTGCTATTATATTTTAATTATGTCGTACATCTGTAAGTGTGCCTGAGCTTTTACCCATTGTGACCTCAATATACTGCTTACATGAATTTGCTGAAGAGTTATCTTTACGTTCTCAAAAAGTGTTTGATCGTGTAGGATCCATTAAGGTGGGTACTACTGTAAACCTTTAATTTTACCAGTGTCATTTGATCATTTTTTGATTGAGTGCTACTGTAAATATTTTTTATTGTCTGATAATCAATATCTGTTTAGAAAATTAAAAACCTGCTGGGTCAGATACTCAGTAAAGGGCTTGTTTCTTGGGACATCGAAGGAATCAAGTAGTCCTTTTGTTAGGAAGGTATCTGATGCTTTAAGTATAAACATCATTTTGTTAGTATCATTTATTTTCTCTTCATGATATATATCCCAAAGTGCATATAAATATAATGACCTGCTGATATTTTCAGAAGTGAATAATGCAAAGAGCATTTATTTTTTCTTGATTATGTTTAACAAATTTTGTAATTACTCAAATTGATAGTATCTTTGTTGTTCAATGTAGCTTCTATCACCTAGTGCAATGCCCTTAAGTCTCCAGTATGATTTATATAACAGTTAGTAACAGAGAAAAATAATAAAATGTGATGCTTACTTGGAACTTTTTTTTTGGCAGCTCAACCTGGTGTGCTCAGGTGGTTCCTAGTAGGATTGTCCAGCTACATTCAGGACAGGGCAAGCATTGCATTACATGTGAAAGCAATTAGTTTTCTCTAGATATTATCTTTTCCGATTGTATTAGTGTTATATACCAATACAATTGTAAACTTAGAATTGGCATAGTTTGGAAGTTAGAATTAGTATTAGTTACTTGGTTTTAGTATATGTTGGTAAGATTTGTAATTTTTGGGATTAATGTATAAACAAAGTAGCCATTTCAAATTTTTTGTAAAAAAGTGTTGCATTTGACTCTTTGATGTTGCAATATTGTAGATTTAGTGTTGCATTTGACTCAAATAGCGTTGCGTTAGATAGTGGACCCCATTGCTGACGTGGCATGTGGGTCGTATCGTTGACGTGGCATGTGGGATCCCACTACTGACGTGGCATGTGGACCCATTGCTGACGTGGCATGTGGGCCGCAATGCTGATGTGGCACATTGGTGGGCCCCACTGATGACGTGGCATGCCCCTTCATTTGTGACGCGGCACTTGTGGGCCCCACTAATGACATGTCAGCATGCTGACGTGGCAACTTGCTTACATGTCAGCATGCTTACGTGGCACCTTGCTTACATGTCAGCATGCTGACATGGCTGAAAAATCTAACACAACGCCCTGTAGCGTTGCATTTGCATGCTTTTAGTGTTGCATAAGGCCTCTAACGTAACGCTTTCGTGGTGTTGCAATAGCTTGGAAAAGCGTTGCGTTAGGGGTCTTACGCAACGCCAGTATTGGTAACGCCCCAAAAGCGTTGCGTAAGACCTTACGCAACGCTTTTCAGGCCTTATGCAACTGAAAATGGGGGTTGCGTATGTGCGTTTATGGCGTAGTGTAGAAGCGTCTCACGAAGGGGCCTCATTAGTTGCGTCATATAGGGGCCTCACGATCTCAACGAGGAGATGGGGGTCTGTCATCGCGACGATGGGACCGCTCACGATCTCGATAAGGAGATGGGGGTCTATCGTCACGACGATGGGACCGCTCACTATCTCGACGAGGAGATTGGGGTCACTTAGAACCTTGATCCTTACCTTGGCCTCGCACCTAGTGACGCCACTTATCCTTCTCGACCCCGGTCTCGCTATGCTAGGTGTGGCATCGCAGCGCTAGGTGTGGCATCGCAGCGCTAGGTGTGGCATCGCAGCGCTAGGTGTGGCCTCGCAGCGCTAGGTGAGGCCTCGCAGCGCTAGGTGAGGCCTTGCAGTGCTAGGTGAGGCCTCGCTCCTAAGGGTCGCATTTGGGTGTCATATGCTACCCCGGGGTCTCCCTCCGTTCTTCTTGTTCGAGTTAGTCATCGCTCTCTCAATTCAATGACTAGGCCCCTCCTTCTAGCGCCAAATGTTATAGGGAGAATATTGTATAATAATATTTATAGAGGTTGCTGGATTTATGGAGCAAAATACGGATATTTTGCTAAGAACACGAAGAACACGGAGGAGATTTGTAACTGTTTGTGGCTGATCTTGTCTATTGAAATTTAGTGGTTAACTGTTTCTCATCCTTTACAAGATGCCTACGTACCCTATTTATAGGGATCAAGCCATACGTAGTTCTATTGGAGAAGAAGCTACCCAGACGGGCTAGGGTTTCTATGGGCTCGACTTGGCCCAAATCCACTAGACGTCTTCTTGGGCTGATATATTTTACTCATTTGACCTCGCTGGGCCTAGTTATGAGCCTTCATAAGAGTATTCTAGGCCTCGTTGGACCCCTAGGCCTCGCTGGACCTCTAGGCCACCTCTAGGCCTCGTTGATTTCTAGGCCTCCTCTAGGCCTCGCTAGACCTCTAGGCCTCCTCTAGGTCTCGCTAGACCTCTAGGCCACCTCTAGGCCTCGCTGACTTTTAGGCCTCCTCTAGGCCTCGCTGACCTCTAGGCCACCTCTAGGCCTTGCTGACCTCTAGGCCACCTCTAGGCCGGGCTAGCGTGAGACCCCTTGTAGGCCTAGCGTGAGACCCCTTGGGTGATAGTGTCTTCAAGAGATTTATGAGATAGAAGTGAGGCGATCCTTAATCGGCCTCATGCCTTGTTTATCCTTCTTCAATACTTGGGCCCATTGATAGATATGTGAGCCCATTATGAGAGGTGGACCCCTTGTATAGTCATTTGAGCCTGTTTAGGATCTATGCCGAGATTCGGGCATAACAGATATTTACACATATTATTTAATATTTTATTTTGTATTAAATAAAACGTGTGATACTTTACTTAACTAGGGTTAGTTTTTGTGTTTTTTAAGTGTTTTATATACTCCCTCTGTCCCAAAAACATTGACACACTTTCCTTTTTGGGACGTCCCAAAACTAATGAACCTACTATACTTATTACAGCCATTAACTTTATTCCCTTTTTATTAAACAAATACTATGAACACTATTACACCTACTACTTTACCCCCACTATCTCAAATCTATTATTAAATATTTATAGGTCCCACCACTTTACACATTTTTCAATTGTAGCTTTCTTAACACTACAACAAATTCGGCTAAATTTGACCAGAACAAAATGGTCGAAATTAGCTAATTTCGACCGGATATGGTCGAAATTAGCTAATTTCGACCGTTTTGAAGTTGGTCGTTTTTAGCTTGGTCGAAAATATCTAAATTCGACCGAATAAATTCGACCAACTAAATTCGACCGAATTTGGTCAAAATTATAAATTTGGCAAAAAAATTTGAATTTTGGAAATTTCGAATTTTGGAGTCTAAACTGTACTAAATTCGACCAAATATGGTTGAATTTAATATACTAAATTCGACCAAATACGGTGGAATTTAATATACTAAATTCGACCAAATATGTTCGAATTTAAGGAACCCCGATTTTAAAAAAAAAATGGCAGCAGAATCTGCTGCTCTTTGAATCTAACGTTGATTTTGTGTAGCTTAGCATGTAGGATTCAGTTTGGTTACTCAAACTCATGATTTGGAGGTCAATAACATCTCCAAAACAGCTTCGATCCTCAAGAACACGAAGAACACTCAAGAACACGAAGAACATGAAGAACACGACAATCAAACTTCGATTTCTATACGATATTGAACTCGAAATTCAACATATAATATATGAAATTGACTAGAAAAACATACTCTACATGATGGAAACATCAAAATCAGCAACCAATTATGTTTACAAAAATTCATAATTTTGATAATTAAATTTGAATTTAATAAAAAAATAGGAGAAATTCATAAATTATACCCCTACAAAATCAGACGATGTTTTTGGATAGAGGATGATGAGAGCTTCGATTCGACTATAAGAGCGTTCAAATCGGACATAGATAGCGCCTCCAAATGTTGGTTTGATTCTTGAAAACTCAAGAACATAAAAAGAAAGAATAAAAAAATAAATTGATGTGTATGTTTGTAAGAGAAGAAGAATGGAGTAGAAGTATAAAAGAATGTTTATGAGAGAATATTAATGGATGAAGAATATAAAAGAGAAAGAAATGAATGTAATTGAATTAATGGCTAGGATGAAATATTTAAAAAAGAAATGGGTGGTCTAGATTAATTTTATAGAGCAATACATGTGGCAATCCATGTGCTTCCCCCTTAGCCAATAGAAACATGACACGTGGCAACAAATAATTTTTTGCATCTGAAAATTACCTTTTTCAACCTTATTTGGTCGAAAATAACAGCACGGCTAAATTCAACCGACTTTGGTCGAAATTAGCTAAATTCGACCAAATTCTGTCAAAATTAGCTAAAAAATTTGATTTTCCACTCTTTTTTAATTAGTTTGTATAATTACTTGATACATTTAATAAAATTAGGAAAAAAAGGTAAAATTTTTATTTAAAATTCACACACAACCAATTAGTCATAATAACTAATTTTTTGATGAATTTTACCTTAATTCAACTAATTTACCTAATAATTTAATTTTCCATCCATTTTTAAGTAGTTTATAATTAAAATAAATTTAAAAAATTAAATAAAAATAGGACAAAAATATCCAAATTTTGGATAAATATTATACACACCCAAGTAGTCATACTAACTATGAACACTACAAAACAATTAAAAATAGTAGTAGTAGCAATGGAAGAATTGATTTGGGCAAGAGAAGAAGAAACCCCTAAACAAGGTTTCCTCGGGGTTTAGTGTTTAGATTTTTTAAAAAATATTTTTCGATGATCCAACCGTACGGATGTTAAGATATATCTAATTAAATGACATTCCCAAATTTTTAAAAAATAAAAATTAATTTGATTGGAGATCTTAGTAGAACACTATTATATTTTCTAGTACCCATAACTAGTGATTTGTCCCATTTATTGTTTCTATTTTTTAAAAACTATTTCTCGATGATCCAACCGTACGGATGTCAAGATAAATCTAATTAAATGACATTTCCAAATTTTTAAAAAATAAAAAATTAATTTGATTGGAGATCTTAGTAGAACACTATTATATTTTCTAGTACCCATAACTAGTAATTTGTCCCATATTATTTTTTTTAAATTTTAAAAACTATTTCTCAATGATTCAACCGTACGGATGTCAAGATATATCTAATTAAATGACATTCCCAAATTTTTAAAAAATAAAAAATTAATTTGGTTGGAGATCTTAGTAGAACACTATTATATTTTCTAGTACCCGTAATTAGTGATTTGTCCCATTTATTGTTTCTATTATTTAAAAACTATTTCTCGATGATCCAACCGTATGGATGTCAAGATATATATAATTAAATGACATTCCCAAATTTTCAAAAAATAAAAATTGAATTTGGTTTGGTAATTTAACGGTCAACTAGTATTTTGACTAGTTTGGGAAATAAATTAAAAAATTAAATAAAAATAGAAAAAAATCAAAAATTTAATTTAAAATTCATACACACCAAAGTAATCATACTCACTATTTATGTGATGAATCATAACCTACTTTCACTAATTTTCCATTTTGTTTTTATTTTTCCCCCATTTTTAACTAATTTATAAAATAAATTAAAAAATTAAATAAAAATAGGAAAAATGCCAATTTTTGAACATAGATTCATACACACCAAATTAGTCATACTCACTATTTAGCTAATGAATCTTACCCTATTTTCAATAATTTTCCATTTTTTTTATTTTTTCCCCATTTTTAACTTGTTTGTAACATAAATTAAAAATTAAATTAAAAAGAAAAATGACAATTTTTTAACATAAAATTTGGTGGTATGACTACGTGGAACGTACCCCATTTATAAATATTTTTTCATGATGTGTACAAACATTTAAGTTTTTAATAACATATTTTCAATTTCTGAAAGTAATAAATTCAACCGAATTTGGTCACATTTAGCTAAATTCGACCAAATATGGTCGAAATTAAATTTGAACATTTTGATTTTTTTTTTGGGCGGCAAGTTTCCCTCTTTTCAAAAATTTTGAATTAAATTTTCCCACCACCCCAATTGCTAAATTTGACCAAAAATGGTCGAATTTAATTTTTTCATTGGCGGGAACTTTCCTCCTACTTTTGGCGAAATCTAAATTGTTAAATTCGACCATATTTAATCGAACAATTGCTAAATTCGACCGATTATTTTCGACCGCTCCTAAATTCGACCAGATATGGTCGAAATTAGCCGGCCGGTTAAATTCGACCATATTTGGTCGAAATTAGCCGCAGTCGAAATATTCGGTCGAAGTTAGACTTGTTTTCTTGTAGTGTAATCTCCGTGAAAGTCAAACCAGCTCAAACAAAATGGGACGGAGGTAATAGGTGATTGTGTTAATGTGCCAAAAAAAATTCATGAATGGTTTTTATGCCAACAATAAGATAGTTTGTTGGTTTTTTGTGTCAAAAACTCTTCTTTATATATATATATATAATCCAACAATAACTGATTTAGCTAAGCAATTTGATTATGCTTTTCATAAAAAACAAATGGACTTAGAATATTATTCAAGTTCATCAATATTATATTTGTATAATTTTAGAAAATGTGGCCCCTAATTGTTATGTGGCCCTAGGCGGTGGCCTAGGTCGACTCCCATGGAGCCGGCTCTGTGCATTGCATAAGGATGCTTTCAAAAAATGCTTTGTTTTTCAAAAAGTTGTTAAAATATGATATAAGATCTATATAAGTCATCCCTCTAACACCTTAAGTTTTTGGAGTTAAGGTTTTAGAGCAAGTTTTTATATGGATCTTAGTAATATTCTAGGTGATATTGGATCTCCTCGACTTGGTTCTGCTGATTTGGGCTGGTTCTGACATTAAGAAGAATGCTAAAGACGCTGATGCAATTGGGTTTAAAGTGTTGCTATTTCTAGCATTAGTTATTGTTAGATTACGTACACAATTGAATGCTAGCTTTTTATGTTTCTTTACATTTAGGACAAAACTTGCCGATATTTTTTACATGATTACAAGGAATTGTTACAAGATTACAGTGAATTGGGTGTAGCTAGACTCTAATGAGTTATGAATATACACAAAAAACACGGTCGTATTGTGTACATGACTTGTTTATGCTCGTTTGTTAATATTTCTCATTGTTGATGCGAAATAACATTTATGTAAACAACTATCATCTAGTCGGCATGGATAAATTAGAACTCATTTAGTCCATATAGATAAATTAGAATGTGATTCCTCATTAAAGAATTTTAGAGACGATAGCAATAACTGAAGTTATAATTATTAGTAATTTGATGCAAAAACGGGAACGGGAAGGAGATACAATACTAAGTTTTTTTTTTCTTGAAACGAGATAGAATGATAGCTTAATCAAATTTATTATGTACAACAACAATAAAAAATCTTGTCATACAACTACTGACAAAAACCACCTTTTTGTTTTCGTTGTACTATGCAATCTCTGTTGCGATCCCCGGACATGTATAAGAGTACACATGGTCAATTACAATTACGTGGCTTGATGGCATCTGTCAAATCGAAAACATATTTAAGCTCTTCAAGTAAATTAATTAGTCAAATTAATTTGGTATAAATAAAATTATGTGTCAATACTCGATAACAAGATTTATTAATTTGCAGTCAAATAATAATTGTACCATACAATATTTTACCTTTAACAGTACTGCTCGGCGTTGTGCCCTTTAGAAATACAACGATGAACTTGGTGAAAGTCATTTTAAACTTTGGTAATAAATCTTAGAAAAATACTATTTTATTACAAAAAATTAAGTATGATTGCTGGTTAGAGAAATAGGCAACTCTCACCCCTTACATACTTTTAGAGTTTTAATATCAAAAATTTTTTACATCAATAATAAATATAATGTATTAATGGCTAGCTAGGTGATTAAACTGTAATTTTAATACATTAATATCAATAATAAATTTAATAATTATTCTTTTTCTCAGGTATCACTCCCATTGTTGTTTTGACTGTGAGCATGCATCTTATGTAAGCATGAGTAGAATTCCATAAAAAGAAATACAAAGAAACAAAGTAATTGACCGGGCACCACAAATGAGAACAATATTGTCAATGGTTATCCACCAAAAGCTCAAATTTCAGTTTCCAATTCGTCATTACCACCCATAATACATATATATAATGTACATGAATTGGCTCTCAGAACAAGCAGCAAAGGAACATCAATTAATTAATTTGTCAAGCGGCATATATATTATCAAAAGCCAAATATATAAATAAATTGTCATGGGCATCAAGATTGTTATCGTTATAACTCTTATCTGCAGTTTCATCTCTTTCTCATACGCAACTGCTGGGAGGGCAGGTCATGCTGACAGTTTCATCCGTGAGTATTAACATAGTATTATTACATATTTACATTAGACATTCTAATTCTTCAATTTTTCCAAGCTACAATATTATCTAATGAGCAATATTTTCCATTAATTATTTTCACAACGCACACAAAACTATAAAATATATATACCGCAATATTATTTATGTACATACACATGCATGCATGTACACACACACAAATAAATAAATAAATATATATATATATATATATATATATATATTGTGTTGGTACGTAGACACAACATTACTCTTTCAAAATTTAATTGATGATTGGATTTTTGTGCGTAGCATCTAAAAAATGCCCAGAAATTAAGGATGCTGGAACATATACGGTGGCCTTGAACTCGCAAATCTTTAGCAACTACGGATATGTATGTGGGGTACCCATGAGAGTCATGTGTGGAATAAATGGTAAAAAACCATATTGCAAGCATGGTAAATTCATTAACGTCAAAGTTGTGGAGGAGTGTTCCCCAGAACAATGCCCAGGAGAAAATGATATTATTCTGTCTAAAGAAGCATTTACTGATATAGCAAACATAAAAGAACAAAAAATAGATATTGGGTGGACACACGAAACTTTCTATTAACAATAAGATGTACAGTAAATACAACGTTCGTCATGTGCGCACAATTATTTTAACTTACTGTACTTATTGAAATAATTTATTGTAATATGATTTATTATGTGTGGATCGATCATCACCCATTTGTCATTGTACTGAATCTATATATCTAGAAGTACTATTGCTGCTTTTTACATAACACTTTTCCATCGTGATCTTGCTTTTTCTTTAAATTCAAAAATTAGATTTTTTTGAAGAACAATTTTGGTTGAAAAATTACTTTAAGAGAAAGAAGGTCTTCTACTGGATATATTGCAAGGAAGCAACTATAATTAATCATGATCATAAATCAAAAATTAAAAATCATTTTAAGAATCTAAGAGGGAGGAGCACGTGATTATGAGGGTGTTTGGAAAGCTTGTTTTCCAGAAAAGTTGATTTATTTTAAAAAATAAGCTAAGATTTCTAGCTTTTTTCTTTGAAAAAAAATACTTTTTTTGTAACTTATGAAATTTCAAACATAAATTAAATACTTGTATAAAAAAATTATCAAAATATGAAATTTTTATCTTAAAATAAATTTAGGCCAAACAGCACCTATGATATGTTCAAGATATGCCCGTTTTGATAAAGAATTATATAACAAACTTCTTGGTTCAAAATATCTTGATTTTAAGCTTATAATGGAATTTTTTTTCTAAAGATCGCATTTCATTAGATATCTTGGAGATAATATATATTCTACAATCAAAACATACAAAATTTATAATTTTGCAAAGAATGTTTTATGAACATCACTTTTTTATTGAAAATTTTAAAAATCTTGTATGTTTTGCAAGACCAACAGTTTTTGTAAAAAATGCATTTTTACAATGTTGTGTTTGTCGAACAAATGTGATTTTCAAGATTTACAAAGAAATTTTCTTACAAAACATACTACATTTTTCAAAATTTTAATGAAATAGTGATTTTCATCAAACGCAAAATAATATGTTTCATACTATTTTACTAGCAGAACATACATGAATTCTACTTTTTAATGAATTTGTTATAACGACTTAGAAAAATCGCGTATTTAAATTTCTTATTTAATATTAAATGTGGATTATATGATGTGAATATTTTTGAGAAGGTCAATGAGTTGTGGTATCGTGTTAATGTATTGATATGGTGATTTGTGTATGCCGGATAAGTCAATGCATTTTTACTTGTATTTTTGGAGATTAAAATCTATTTTAATTGTACATTATTGATCTTCTAAGATTTTTATAAAATCATCGGAGTGACTAAATATTACGAAATCTTTTGTAATATTACCTTTGCATAATTATTTAATTTCAAAAATCATGGGGAGAATTATTTTGGGTGTTTAAGGATTTTAAAATGATTTTTCGAGTTATATTACATTTAAAAGATCAACACTTGCAAAATTCATATTTAATTCATTTTTAATCCTAAAAATATTTTAAAAATATGGGGATGCTTGTAATTCCATAAATTATATTTTAGAATTTTTAAATTAATTTTTCCACTAAATTCCTTTTTAAATTCAGATTTATATATATATTTTCTGCGTGTGTAATTACAGTTTTACCCCTCCATTTCCAATCTTTATATTACCAGATTTTTTTTCACCCCTTTTTCTGGTGGGTTCTCGATTGTTCAGTTGTGAAACTCTCTCCTCAATCTCTTTGATATATCTCCCTTTAATCTCTTAATCTCTCTCCGGAATCTTTCTCTACAATCTCTCTCGAGTTCACTCTTTTTATTCCCTCTCATTTCTCTCCTGCGAAGTGAATAACAGAGTGTGTGCAGTTGTGCATGATTGGACACAGTTGCGTGGTTGTTGCTGTGAGGGTTCGATTTTTATCGATTCCGTGTGTTCGTGTGTATGTTCGTGAGGAACCGTTGGTGTGGTGTTCGTGTGTGGCGGGTGGCGTGCTGAGTGTGCGCGTATTTGGGTAGTATGTGTATGTGTGGCTGTGTACTTGTGCGTGTGCGACTATATGAGGTGGGTGTGTGTAGATGGAGTTATGTGCGTATCCAGGTGGGTATGGTAGCTGCGTGAGGATATGGAGTCACGAGGGTGTACTGCAATTAATTGTGGCTGTGTGGGGTGTATTGAGATGTGAGGATAAGAGGGTAGTTGTGGTAGATTAGAGGTTTATGGATTGTATGTATATCTTCTTGTTTGTTAGTAAGTTTGAATTTGTAGATAATCTGAACAGGGGAGACCGAGAGGGGTGTAGGATGTGAGGTCTGGTACATTGCGTATGTGGGTGTTGTTAATGTGAAGCCATGGTGATTTTATTTGCCAAGGAAGTCGAACCATTCCCCTCTCCCCTGTTCTGTTTTGTTGTGCTTGTAGGTGTGGGCTTGAATTCAAACTGGTTATTAGTGGTGTGTTATAGCCAAAATTCGGTTCGGGTATTTCAAGATGGATTCGGGTCCAATATGGGTTCAATTTGGGGAATTCTAGGATTAATTAGGGTTTTGGCAGAAAGGGGAAAGGTCAGGCCGCGCCCTCTCTTTCTCAATAAAGAGGGCGCGCCCTAAATATAAAATATGGAGACAAATTGATTCAAGGTGATTTTTTGAGAAGACATTAAAGAAATCTTTCTTAGGATTCTACTCCGGAGTGGATTCCATTCAAGGTGGGATTCTACCCAAGCTGGAATTCCAGAAGTTGAAGAATTCCCTCATGTCGTATCTCAGGAGGGGGATGTCCGTCGCAGAAGGCTTCCAGGGGTTTGCCTGGATATAAGGACCCTTCTTAGACACTAAGGGCGCGCCCTAAGGTGGAAAGATGGGGACTTTTTGGTGTGTGCTTTGGGAGCTCTGTTCCTGTAGCCAATGGGCGCGCCCTCATTGGGGAACTTTAGAGTAATCCTGCACTTTGCACCCAAAAGCTCTGGATCACCTGTCCTGCTATCTGGTGGGTGCTTCTCATTCGGGGGACAGGGATGCGTTCTGCACTTGGGGTAAACCACGGCTATACCTGCATCCTTGAAATCAAGAAATAGCTGCTAGCGGATAGGACTAGTCCTCGACGGGGGAAGTTTCCTTATCCGTGAAGTCTTGAGATCTTGGATGAGCCTTGGGCCTTTTGTGGTTAGGCCTCATAGTAGAACATTCCGGAAGCTGGTCCGTTATCCAAGCCCATTTGGGTTTCTTGCTCTCCAAGAACTACGTCTGGCTTGATCCTCTATAAATATAGAGGTACGTAGGCAAATTGAGGGGTTGGAGGTCGAGAGCTCTGAATAGCCGCCACTAACCCTATCAATCTCAGCCACCAATTACACACAGCAACCACACGCCACCACTTTTTTCGGCAAAGAACCACCGCTGTAGATCTTGTTTCCGGCGTCGTACCTCGAATTTTGCTGTTACCAAATTCCTCCGTCAACAAATTGGCGCTAGAAGGAGGGGAGCCAATCAAGATCTTCATCTTAGGAGGAAAAGATGTCTCACAATCAGCGTAGGGGTTCTCGCGAAGAAGAAGATTACGATTCTGAAGATAGTTTGGGGGGTAACCAAACCCGCCATGAGGCTTATATTCCGGAAGAAGTTCCTCAGGGGACTCCAATCACCGTAGGTGGTCAGCCGCCTGTTCTTATCAGTAACGCGGCATTAATGGAATAACGTATCGCATGGGTGATGCCCTAAACGAGCAAGATTGTGTTCCGTGGAGGAAAATCAGGGATCAAGGAGAAAATCTCGGAATATCCCACGAAACCATCATCGAACCGGGAAAGCCCTTCAAGTTGAGGAAAGCTCTCGTAGAGACGGCGAAGTGCAGGAGAAGAGATTCCAGCTAATTACTCCTCGAAGGTTAGAATACTCTGATCCTATTATTGAACATCCTAGTGAAGATAATTCTGAGCGCAAGTTGTCGAATCCTGAAGCTAGGGCGCGCCCTCACCCTCACCGGTCAGGGCGCACCCCTAGTGAGATTCAGCGGGATGAAGAACAGATTGCTAAGGAGAAAAGAGATTTTGCAAGTTTGAAAGAACGCCTTGGAATAAGGCTTAATGACGATGACCTTAGGATATATCTCCTCGAACTTCAGAAGAAAGACAAAAATTTGGAATCGCGGCCCCGTGATTCACAGCGCGCGCCCCCTGTCGATGACAGGTCGAGGCCCCTTGGACATGAGCGAGCCCTTCCTCAGAATGGAAATCCACAGCGCGCGCCCCCTGTTAATGACATGACGCGGCCCCTTGGACTTGAACAAGCTCCTTACAGAGGCAATGCTGGTAGGCGAAATAACCGTACTGACGGTGATAGAAGAATGGAGATATACAGAGAAGACATGTGACCTCGTAATAGAGAGGGCGCGCCCTCAGATTATAGACCCCCTCGCATTCACCAAGTTCCTTCGAGCACTTCAAGTGAGTCCAGGTCAAGGACGCGCCCTAACTCAGGGGGACAACATCAAAGAGGATCGCGAGAAAATCCAGAACCTCAAGGGAATCAACGGTCTCAGGGAAATCCAGAGAATGAGGGAAATCCTCAAGGTTAGCAAACTCAAACTCAAGGGGATGTCGAGGTTCTGCCTCAAGCAGGAACTCAAGGGGATGTTCTGACAACGGCTCCACCTCCACCCCCAGGGGGTACTCAAACTGTGGCACAACCAAATATTCAAAATGTTCCCGGGGTTGGGACTTTCAATGTGGATGACTTGAAGAAGCTCCTTGCTCACTTGGATGGAGGAAGAATATCTGCTACTGCACAAACATCATCTCCATTCTCAACCAAGGTAAGAGAGGCGCAGCTTCCTACTGGGTATAGATCTATGACAAATGATTTGCGCTTTCATGGAAATGCAGACCCTGTTGAATTCCTCGGACGCTTTGATATCGAGATGGATGTTTATCAAGTGACAGAGCTGGCTAGGTGTCGATTGTTGGCAGCAACTTTCAGGGAGAGTGCTCAGCAATGGTTTCAGAAACTTGGCCCGGGAGTTATTACATCTTGGCAAGTGATGAGGAATTTGTTTTTGACTAAATTCCAGGCGGCAGTGAAATATGGCCCTCCCGTCACAACTTTGGCCAATATCAAGCAGAGGGAAGGAGAAAGTCTGCAATCCTACTTCAAGAGATTTAACTCGGAATCAACTCTGGTGAGAGGAGCAACTGATGAAACGCTCAAGAGTTTTCTAATAGCTGGATTATCAGTGGGAACCGATTTCTGGAAACATCTTCAAGGACGAGATCCACCGACATTGGCTGATATGTTTACACAAGCTGAATCTTTCAAGATTGTGGAACAGTCTTTGGCAGATAATCGAAAGACCGATAATCAAAACAGTTCTAAGGTAAAGATCGGAAAGAGGAAGGATAGGTCTCCTAGTCCAACTCGCCGGATAGCAACAGGTGCCAATCGGGTGAACTTAACTGAATCTGGCAGAAATTGGGGTCCCCCAGGTACTTACAACTATGATCAAAGGCCGGATAGTTATACATCCCTTGCGGCCTCCATTGAACATATTTTTTAAGTGAACAAAAATAAAGGATTTTTCAGAAAGCCAGAGCCTCTCTCTTCTTGGCAAAGTAAAGACAAGAGAAAGTACTGTGAATTCCATGAGTCTTCTGGGCACAATACTCATGAGTGCCGTCAATTGAAGGATGAGATTGAGGATCTAATCAAGGAAGGATGTCTAACAGAATGGATTGTTAGAGAGGTGAAAAAACATAGGGAGAATCCTGATAAGAGAGATGAAGGGCGCGCCCTCCATGTTGATGGTAAGCCTGAAGAGAAGAAGTTTGTGAAGGAAGGAAGTATTCACACTATCTTTGATGGACACCACATGGGAGGTGACAGCAATCATGCTATGGAGAGGTATACTAGGGAAGCAAGATACCGACCTCTCACAAATGTGAATAGTTTGGAGTTGAGGCCGCCTAAATTGTTCAAAGGAGAATTTGCTGATATCACTTTCACTGAAGAAGAAGCAAGATGGGTACACCATCCTCATAATGATGCTTTGGTGGTGGCAATTCAGATTGGGTCCAAGAATGTGCATCAAGATTTTGTTGATAATGGAAGTTCAGTGAATATTCTGTATTACAGCACTTACCAAAAGCTGGGACTTCTAGATAAGGATATGATTCAAGATAACGGATGGATCTATGGTTTTTCGGGCGAATCTGTAAAGGTCATGGGAGCTATCAAGTTACCAGTAACTCTCGGGGAAGGAACTCTTTCTGTGACTCAAATGATGGATTTCATGATTTTGAATGTAGAATCGTCACACAATGCTTTAGTAGGACGTCCCTTGTTAAAAGAAATGAAGGTTGTGACCTCCATATATCATCTTGCAATGAAGTTTCCTACACCAAACGGTGTGGGAACAATCCGAGGATCCCATCATGATTCGAGAGATTGTTATCACAAGGCAATCAAGGGATTTAGGAAACTGCAGAATGGAGGGCGCGCCCTCAATGAAAATAGTTCAGGGGTTATGAGTATTGTCCCGGGAGAAGTAAAAGTACACTATCTTGTCCAAGAACTAGTAGAAGACACGCCCCCATTTAGGGCGCGCCCTGAGGAGGGTATTCCAGTGCTTGATGATCTTCAGGATGGGATTCTGGAGGAAATTGAGGAAGACTCAGAGGAGGTGATTTCGGTTAATATCAGAGGTGAACAGGTTGAAGGGAGGCGAATGTTACTTGAAGGCTTGGTGCATACCCTTGTTGAGGAAGATTTCCCTCTTAAAGAGGACGCGCCCTCCAAGGATGCAGCAACAATTGAGGATCCACGAAATTTTGATTTTGATCTAGATCCGAGAACGCCACAACCTGTGGAAAAGACTGGTCCTGCAGAGGATACCATTCCAATCATGGTGGATGAGAAAGATGCAGGTAAAATTTTGAGAATTGGATCTCAACTGAATTCCAAGCTGAGAGGAATGCTCACCAATTTTCTCTTGAATAACTTGGATGTATTTGCTTGGAGTCATGCTGATATGGTGGGAATCGATCCAGAGGTTATGTGTCATCATCTGAACCTAGATCCCACCAAGAAGGGAAATCGCCAGAAGCGTCGACCTGTGAGTGGAGAAAGAGCTATAGCATTAAAAGAAGAAGTTGATAGACTTCTAGATGTTGGTTTGATCAAGGAATCATATTATCCAAATTGGTTGGCTAATCCAGTTCTTGTCAAGAAGCCTAATGGAAAGTGGAGAACTTGTGTGGATTTCACAGATCTGAACAAGGCTTGTCCTAAAGATAGTTTTCCTCTCCCTCGAATTGATCAGTTGGTGGATGCTACAGCTGGCCATGATCTTTTGAGTTTCATGGATGCTTACTCGGGCTACAATCAGATTCCTATGTATGAGCCAGATCAGGAGCATACTTCTTTCATCACAGATAGAGGGTTGTACTGTTACATTGGAATGCCATTCGGTTTGATTAACGCCGGAGCCACCTATCAAAGGTTGGTAAACAAGATGTTCAAAGACCTGATTGGGAAAACTATGGAAGTGTATGTGGATGATATGCTTGTTAAATCTTTGAGGGCAGAAGACCATGTGAAGCATTTAGAGCAGATGTTCGAAGTATTAAGAAAGTTCAGAATGAAGTTGAATCCTCAAAAATGTGTGTTTGGAGTGGAATCCGGAAAGTTTTTGGGATTCATTGTCAACCATCGCGGGATCGAGGCGAATCCAGCCAAGATTAACGCCTTACTTGACATGAAATCTCCATCTACTATGAAGCAAGTTCAGAGTTTGGCTGGGAGAATTGCAGCGCTAAATCGCTTTGTGTCAAAATCTTCAAATAGATCCAGAGAATTCTTCAAGGCGATCAAAGGAGCATCCAAAGATTTTGTGTGGACTCCTGAGTGTGAAGAGGCTTTTCAGAAGATCAAAGAGCAGTTGGGGAATCCTCCGCTCTTAGCCAAGCCTGTGGAGGGAGAAACCTTGATATTATATTTGGCAGTATCAGAATACTCCATTAGTGCAATATTGGTAAGAGAAGAGATTGATCATCAGTCCCCGGTTCACTATGTGAGCAAGCGTTTGCATGATGCAGAGACTCGATACACCAGCATGGAAAAGTTAATTTACACCTTAATTTTGGCGGCAAGGAAACTTCGTCCTTACTTTCAAGCTCATAGAATCGAGGTTCGTACTGCTTATCCATTGAGAAGTATTCTTCACAAACCGGAAGCTTCAGGAAGAATGTTAAAATAGGCCATCGAATTAGGGCAGTTTCATTTGGAATATACACCAAGAACAGCAATTAAAGGTCAGGCTTTAGCGGATTTCACCCTGGAGTTTGATTCAGAGACCGAGGAAAAGTCGATTGTATTAGTGGAACCTGGAATTCCTCCTAAGAGGGCGCGCCCTCTTGAGGAAGTTCCCCAACCTTGGTGGAAGTTGCACGTAGATGGAGCTGTGAACAATGGAGGAGCTGGTGCAGGAGTAATTTTGGTGACGCCGGAAGGAAATCAATTCATGAGTGCAATTCACTTCAAATTCGAGGCAACCAATAATGATGCGGAGTATGAAGCTTTGATTAACGGATTGAAGATGGCTTTGGAAATGAAGGTAGCAAATTTGATCGTGTCGAGTGATTCGGAATTAGTAGTCAGGCAGATCAAAGGGGGTTTTCAGTGTAAAGGTCCAAGAACAGAGCTTTACATGAAGTGTGCACAGCGATTAATTCAGAAGTTTCGAGAAGTAAGGTTGGACTGTATTCCTCGGGATGAAAATTGCAGTGCGGATGTTTTAGCTAAGTTAGGATCTCAGAAAGATGCTATGCTGTTAGGAACGGTTCCTCTACAAGTTCAAGAAGTGCCCAGTATTCCGGAAGTAGAAATTATGGAAGTGGAAATGGTACCGCAAGCTACTTGGATGACTCCAATTTTAGAGTATCTCCGTAAGGGGATTCTTCCGATCAATAAGATTGAAGCAAGACGTCTTCGATATCATGCTGCCAGGTTTGTAGAGTATGATGAAATTATGTATAAGAGAGGTTTCAATCAACCGCTTCTGAAGTGCATAGATGGAGATGAATGTAATTACATCCTAAGGGAGGTGCATGAAGGAATTTGTGGAAATCACTCGGGGGGTGGTTCGTTGGCAATGAAGGTGTTAAGGCAAGGCTATTATTGGCCTACTATGAAGAAGGATGCCCATGGGTTTGTCAAGGCATGTGATAAATGTCAGAGGTTTGCCAATTTTTCAACGCTTCCGGTGACTACTTTGACTTCTATGATGAGTCCATGGCCGTTTGCTATGTGGGGAATCGATCTTATTGGAGAACTCCCCAAGTCTAAGGGAGGAGTCAAGTATGCTGTTGTTGCTGTAGATTACTTCACCAAATGGGCGGAAGCGATGCCCTTGGCCACAATCACAGCAAAGAAAATCAGGGATTTTATGTTTAACTCCATTGTGTGCAGGTTCGGGATTCCCTAAAAGCTTATTTCAGATAATGGAAAGCAGTTTGATAGCAAAGAGTTGCGAAAGCTATGTGAAGATTTAGGAATCAAGAAAGAGTTTGTAGCTGTATATCACCCTCAGAGTAATGGGCAGACTGAAGCTATTAACAAGATAATCAAGTACACTTTGAAGACCAAGTTGGAAGAAAGCAAAGGAAATTGGCCCGAGGAACTTCCTATGGTCTTGTGGTCGTATAACACAACTCCAAGAACCACAACTTGAGAGTCTCCTTTCATGTTGTCTTATGGGTGTGAGGCAATGGTTCCAGTAGAAATTGGAGCAGGGTCATTCCGAAGAGATTTCTATGAGGAAGAATCGAATATGGTGAACCAAAGGCTAAATCTCGATTTTCTGGAGGAGACAAGGACTAACTCACAGTTGAGGTTGGCAACTTATCAGCAAAGGATTGCAAGGTATTACAACAGGAAAGTGAAGACTCGTCCTTTTAGTGTAGGTGATTTGGTTCTTCGGAAGGTTATGCCAAATACAAGAATTGCAGCTCATGGAGTTTTTGGTCCAAACTGGGAAGGACCGTACAAGATCAAGTCTATCATTTGGGAAGGAACTTATCATTTGGAAGACTTGGATGGCAATACCATCCCAAGAGCATGGAATGCAGAGCATTTGAAGAAATATTGTCAGTAGGGCGCGGCTTTGGCCCCCTATTATATGAAGGCTTATATTTAAGTTATAGACTAGCATAAATAAATCTTCTCCTAGTCTAGGGGGGTAGTGCATATACGCCTTCCTTAGTTCTAGTTGAGATTTGTTATTTTTATATTGTGGTTTTTCGAAGATTATTCTCCTTAGCTCGGGGGGTAATACATGTATACCTTCCCCTGTTCTGTCGAGATTTAATGGAAATAAAGAAGTTATTTGAAGATTATTGAAGTATGTCAATATATTTTTAGCTGTTTCTTGAAGATTTTTTGATTGAAGAACGAGAAATCATGCTCCATGTCTTAGGGCGCGCCCTATTAAACTCTGCATAATTACAAGTAATATTGACAAGATAAAGGGATACTGGAAATGTCCTAGGGCGCGTTCTCAACCTATATTTAAAGAATTTCTGAAGATATTAAGTCACAGTTAAAGAATTTCTGAAGATATTAAGTCACAGTTAAAGTTTAAGTTGAAGATATTTTCTTAAATGAGAAGGTCACGCCCCCGGTTAGGGCGCGCCCTCATTTGAAGAATTTAACAAATAAAAGCATGAAGATAAGTAATAAGCATAGCAAAGTTCAAAAGGCACTAAAAGTTAGGAATTACAACTTGCAGGGTTTTACAAAGGACCCGCACCTTAAAAGTTAAAGTATGTATGAAACAGGTTTAAAGACTGAAACCCTAAGGCGCGTCCTTAGGGGGAGAAGAAGGGATGACCTTGGAAGGTGAAAGAAGCGCATCCGGAGCATCGTTTGGGTGAACCGTTTTAAGGGGAGATACATTTGCGGGAGGAGAGTTTTGAGTAGGGATAACTGCAGGAGAGGGTTGAACATTGTCAGTAGAGGGCGCGCCCTCGGAAGCATCCTCTAATCCTAGTTCCACTCTTTTTGCCTTAAGGGCTAAGGTTTGGTCAACCTTAAACTTTTCTATATCCTCAGCAGCAGCAGGTCCAAATTTCTCCCAGTCATAGTCAGGATCGTTGGCTAGAAAGCCAAAAAGATAGAAGTTAAAACCCTTTTCAAAGTTTTCATCTTCAATGGCTTCTCTCTGTTCTTTTAACTTAGCCTTTTCGATTTCTAGGGCACTTTGCTGAGCTCGGAGTTCCTCCATTTGCTTTCTCAATCTCTCAACATGGTCACTGAGAAATAAGCCATTATCAATAGATTTCTGAAGATCTAGCTTGAGGGTGGTAATCTCGGCATCTTTGGCATCGCTTTCTTTTTTCCATTTGTTATCATTTTCGATAACCATCTTTGAGTATTTTCTGTTCTCAGTCTCAAGCCTATTGATATGGAGTTTTTCTTTGTGCACTCTCTGGGCGCGCCCTAGAGATTGGATGAGTAGCTGGGCAGATGCTCGAATCATGGACTCAGATTCTTCATCAGCATTCATATTTTGCCAAAAATCCACTTCGTTTTCTTTAATAAGAGGAGCTGCAGCTGGACCGATCAAAGTCTCCACGTACGAGGGCGCGCCCTCAGTTTTTGGTTTCTTGCCCTTGTCAATTGCAGGTTCCTGTGTTTCGGCATTCCTCTTTAAGGATTCAGAAGATGGGGTGACTATGTCACAGAAGTCTTTCTTTGGTGCAGGGCACGTCCTGGAGTCAGAAGTGCCTGATTGGTTGATATTCTTTTCCTTGTCATTTTTCTTTTTGGCAGCTCCAAATCCACGAGGAATCCTGGGAGCCATATATGTGCAAGACAAAGAGGGAAAAGAGTCAGGTCGTGAAGGGATTAAGTACAACACGACAAATTTAGGACAAGTAATAAAGACAAATGGTTAGGGCGCGCCCTAACCTACATTATAACTATTACCTTCATCAGAATCGGAATTCTCACTACCACTAGATGAGAGTGTGGGAACAGGAATTCCCTTCTTAAATTTTTTAAATTTTCAAATGTGACCAACTTTATCAGATAAAATTCCGACCCTCTTTAAGTTTTCTTCTGTGATTAAAGATTGAAGGTTGAATTTTTCTGAGGCAACTTTCAGAACGGCTTTTGCCTGAATTGAGGCCGCGCCTTCAAGCGTTTTCTGTGTTCTCTTATCTGTTGGAATTCAAAGGAATCAATAAATGGTTGAAACTAAAAAGATAAGAAAAGTATAGGGTGCGCCCTCACTTACTAGGATTCGTGTTGAATTGTACCCGGACTCGGGAAACGTCCTAGACATAGAAAAAGAGTTCTTTCCAAAACTTTAGATGACTGATCCTTCCTTCAGAAAAACCTTTGTTGTTGTGAGGTTTATTGATTACAAGATAATAGTAACCAATGCTGGACTAACGAAGGCTGAAGAAATAGCTAACTTCATGCATATAGGGAGTTCCTAATTCGAGATCGTGATAAAGGATAAATAAAGCCAACACAAGTTTGTAGCTGTTGGGGGAGAGTTGGATGGGTGCTATGTCGTACCATCTTAGTATTTGTTGAAGGTAGGGATGCAAGGGCGCGCCCACACCAAGGGCTACCAGCTTTGGGGTTAAGACCATCCTTGGAATTTTAAAATTTCTACCGTAATTAAAGATGTGAGGGCGGTGATGAGCATGTGGGATGGCCCAAATTCCTTCTTGACCATAATACTGCATGGCCCATCCTACTTTGTCACTTGTAGCAATGGAAGACATGTTTACACAGGCAAGTTTGCCCCGTTTCCTTCTGAGTTGATTTTTCTCTTTTTCGGGCAGGTCATCATATCTTCCCCAGTCGATATCGATTTCTTCATCAAGGACTTCCCAGTGTTCAAACGGGACAGGAGAAGGTAGTGGAGATGTTGGTTCGGAATCAGCCATGGGTGAGATGGACGATGCTGAGGGCGCGTCCTCCGAAGAATAAGTGTCAGAAGGATGTGTATCACTAGAAGAATTAGAGTCTGGGGTGAAATCGTGGTCAGAAGGATCTGTGTATAGGGGATTTGGAGTCTTCTTAGGTAGTGGTGTTGGAGTTTTTTCAAGTATTTGAGTGTTGAGGGGGATATCATCAAGGGAATCTTCACTGGAAAAATTCATCCTGCCTTCGTTAAAATCTTTGATAAGGCGCGCCTCGTCTTCAGGAGAAATAAATGAGAAATGGCTCCTATAATGTTCAGGAGATAAGGGGGTGGCAATGGAGAATGGATCCCTAAACGATCGTTGAATTCCCTAAATGGGTGAAAAGGCGGAGACGCGCCCTCCAGCTGCAAAAAATTAAATGAAAAAGGGGACTTAGGGCGCGCTCAAGAATTAAATTAACAGAAGAAGTTTTGACAGATCGAGATCGAAGGACGTTTGCAAGAGATATTCTAAAAAATCTAAGGTATGTTGTATATTTTATCCTAATTTCTATTGAAGACGCGTCCTGGATAGAAGGTGCGCCCAAGAAAGATTTTATGAAGAATCAAACTTTAAAGTTACATTATGATATCAGAAGAGTCCAGGACGCGCCCTGTGTCAAAGGCGCGCCCTGGGAATTGGTTAACTATACTAATTTATCAGAAACATATTTTGAAGGAGTTATAACAGTAAAAATGGATCAAACATGCATACATACACACATATATACAAAGGACATGAAGAACATGAAGAAAAAACCAACAGTTGAATCACAAAATCGGACAAAATACACGGTGAAAATACAGATTGCGGGCATAAAAACATACCTTGGAAGTTCTGGAACAGGATTTGTGGAAGAGAATCGACGAAAGACGCTGTGTTTAGCCGGATTTTTGCTCGGAAAATTGAAAATAGTCGGAGTGTTTTCTGTAGAGTGAGAATAGAAAAAGAGTAAAGTAAGAGAGAAGGGGGTATTTATAGGGGTTTGGAAAGATAGTGGATTACAGCTGTAAACCGTTTGGAATTCTGAGGACGCGCCCTCTTCCAAGGCGCGCCCTGATGAAATACTGTGGGAATTTTGTATTTTTAAAGAGAATTCCATATTTTATCTCTGATTTCATATGGAATTGGGGGGTAGTTGTTATAGCCAAAATTCGGTTCGGGTATTTCAAGATGGATTCGGGTCCAATATGGGTTCAATTTGGGGAATTCTAGGATTAATTAGGGTTTTGGCAGAAAGGGGAAAGGTCAGGCCGCGCCCTCTCTTTCTCAATAAAGAGGGCGCGCCCAAAATATAAAATATGGAGACAAATTGATTCAAGGTGATTTTTTGAGAAGACATTAAAGAAATCTTTCTTAGGATTCTACTCAGGAGTGGATTCCATTCAAGGTGGGATTCTACCCAAGCTGGAATTCCAGAAGTTGAAGAATTCCCTCCTGTCGTATCTCAGGAGGGGGATGTCCGTCGCAGAAGGCTTCCAGGGGTTTGCCTGGATATAAGGACCCTTCTTAGACACTAACACTACGCCATAAACGCACATACGCAACCCCCATTTTCAGTTGCGTAAGGCCTGAAAAGCGTTGCGTAAGGTCTTACGAAACGCTTTTGGGGCGTTACCAATACTGGCGTTGCGTAAGACCCCTAACGCAACGCTTTTCCAAGCTATTGCAACACCACGAAAGCGTTACGTTAGAGGCCTTATGCAACACTAAAAGCATGCAAATGCAACGCTACAGGGCGTTGCGTTAGATTTTTCAGCCATGTCACCATGCTGACATGTAAGCAAGGTGCCACGTCAGCATGCTGACATGTAAGCAAGTTGCCACGTCAGCATGCTGACATGTCATTAGTGGGGCCCACAAGTGCCACGTCACAAATGAAGGGGCATGCCTCATCATCAGTGGGGCCCACCAATGTGCCACATCAGCATTGAGGCCCACCAAGGTGCCACGTCAGCACTGGGGCCCACATGCCACGTCAACAGTGGTCCCACTGCCACGTCAGCAATGGCCCACTATCTAATGCAACACTAGTTGAGTCTAATGCAACACTAATTTTTTTTTAAGCAACACTTAATATACCATAATGCAACATCATATATAGTCAAATGCAACACTTTTTTACAAAAAAATTGAAATGACTGCTTTGTTTATACATAAAACATCCTGTCCAAACCAGGCCAACAACTTCAAAAAGTCCTAAATAATGCAGCCAAAAAACTACATAATAGTTTTACAAAAATACAAAATTCTACTACTAGCAAGTTAAAGCTACAAAAAAAATACTAAGTGTAGCCGCCTACATAATTATAGCAGTCCACATCAGCTTGTTGAAACAACCTTCTAGTTATCGGGTACATTTGACAAAAAAGATAACTTCTGTATGCTAATTTGACAAACCACCAAGAACTCCTTTTGCAGTATACCCTGAGACGTTGCAGCATATGCTAATGTGAGAAGAAAAGATAAAGGTAATCAACCTGCACAACCACACAAAGCAGTCGACAATCAGAACTCATTCTTTGATATCTCGACTTTGTACTGAATACAACAGTGACAATCATCTACATGATTGTCTACCTCTACCAATAAGTAGATATGCTTACAAGTTTTTCACAAATTACAAAAAAACTAAGCAAGGCCAGTACACAAGTTAAAAATGAAATCAATCTACAACATGACATGCACACAGACCTAACAAATTGATACTTCACAAATTACAAAAATAATGACCATGCACCTCATATTTAACATCCACATAAGCCAAAAGGTCCAATAAGTAGTAGCTTACTAACATCAACAATCATGCAGAAACTACTACAATATGAATATGCTAGCAGTGGTTTTTTTATGGCACAGAAAAGATAGATGTGCATAAACATGGTTAATGCTATTCACATACTATTTGCATTTTACCTGGATTGACGATCCGCTGCTGAAGAAGAATTTTCCATATAGATTTTAATCTTCTCCCGTTTCTCTTGCTGTACCTTCTCAAAGTTCTCTTCCTTCTCATTGCGGGCTTCATTAATAAGCCTGATTTTATCTTTATAAAATTCTTGGTAATTCATCTAGAGAAAAATAATTAAACTATACTTTCATACTGCCCTTTGTCCCTTTTGTTTCGTTTGTCTTGGTGCATGATGTGTAGAGGAAAACAAGATGCTACCTCCTTGGCAATCTTCTGTAAGTTTGCAATTATTTCAGTAAAGTCAGGTCTTAATATTGGGTCTTGTTGCCAGCATCTTTCAAGCAGTTCAGCAATTTTTGGAAGTGTTTTTCAGAATGGTTGGGTGTAGTCCCTGAAAGCATGTGAAGTAAAAACGTGTTACAATTTTAGAGCAAAGTTTAGCTTAGTATATTTCAGCACTTAACTAGTACAAAAAGTGATAAAAATTTTCAGGATAACTTACCACAATACCAATGGTAATAGAGATAGCATATATCTGGAAAATATAACAGCAAATGTCAAGAATTTGTTATTTACAGCTTCATAAAAAATGCAGATTTAACTCCGTGCAACATCCGTTGAATCTGCAACAGCAATTCCAGTGTCTACTATCTTTAAGGCCGATGCATATTGATGGCACTGGTAAAGAATACACACAGGAAAGGCCAACGTAAGAAATTCTATGATGTATATAAATCAATAGTTTGTTTAGCTAATTAGCAGAAAAAGTTCAAGGATTAATGATACTAATTATCTGGATAAACACATGTGATATCAGTAAGTTTTTTGCCTACCTAAGGAAAATTTAAGCAAGAAAATTACGACTGAAATGACTCATGAGGACCTTCGACAAAGCTAGAATATTATGTACCTGATCTTTAACGTGAGGCAGATGGATATCGAAAGGAGGCTGCAAAATAAATATATAAAGTGTAAATCATTGCTTCAAAAAAAAAAGATCACGTAACAGGAATAAAATAAGCATGTAGTATCAGGGAGATGAAATGTAATGCTGAATGTATTAGACCATAAACATATGAATGCTGAATCTCTTTAAAAATTCACACTCTTAATCTTAATCAGGTTTTTTGTGTAACATATATGATCTTAACAAAAATCAATCACCTACAATTACAATAGGACGGAAGGGACCATTCAAGTGGAAAGTGACAAATATAGAGAGGATGTTTAATAAAGAATGGAGCAGGTTTGGTAGTGTGGAATAATTCTGAGATAAAATTATGAAAGCACAACCACCACTACACGTAGTCACACACTAGTGATGTGAATTATGTGAGGCAGGAGCCACCGCCCCTGCTTTAGTTATTGGCTCCAATTAAGTTTAAGCCATGCATATCAAAAAAGTAATTTCAAGTCCCTATTCAACATGCCATTGTCACATAAGTACATAAGAAGATGGATTGCAAGGCCATTTCTGTTTGATGGGATTACAACCCTTGGACTATTATCTAATTTACTCATACTATTTTTGGTCTCTAAGTTATCGCCTTGACTATAAATAATAGTCCATATATCGAATTATTTAAGGGATTAAGTATGACAAAACGAGTGCAAATTATAGATAGCAAAGGGATTAAAATGCTTCCAAACATGTACAACATAAGTGCAAGCCCTTCCAAATCTGGAAACATTTCTCAAAACAGGTAGTGGTACTTGCAAAAGACATATATAAACAGGAATAGACCGAAAAACTGATAAGACAAGTCATCTTAACAATTAACTGGTGATGGTGACAATGAAGTTTCCGCTATAATACCTTTAACTTGTACTTGCATTTCCACACATTCCCAGCTGTGTCCCATGTGTAAATGGTGCTATCACAGATTGCAACTGCCAACAAACGACCATCTAGTGTCCAGCAACATGATTTAGCAGTTTTAGTAATGAGCTCCTCCAGTAGTTCCCTGCAAAAGCATAAAGATAAGTGTATGCCTGCAAGAAGTCATGTGAAAATAATAACACCATGCTGTTAAGGAAGTTTAGGATACAATTCTTTAATATTGTGAGAAAGCTAGATAGAGAATAAACTTGATTTTTCTCTATTGTAATATAATAGTAGTTGTGTAACTGTGTTCCTCTATGTAACTACAATGACAATAAAAATTCACAAACAAATTAGAACAGAACAGAGTAAATCAAAATTGCTTCCAGATGGATATCGAAAGGAATGTAATTTAGTGGGAGCCAAAATCAATACTCAGGTAAAACAATTATGATTAAATTGCTAATTTAAATGTCAAATCAAATTTTAAGCAAAATAAGTTAAAGAAGCACAATAAAACTAATTTGCAAGAATAAACTTAAAATATAAATGAACTTACTCCTTATTTGGAATAACACCAGCAGTAAGTGTTGAACCGTTGTTGCCTCCCCAACCAACCAGCATAACCCTGTCACAATAAAATAAAAATCCAACACAAATTAGAGATCCAACACAACTTTACAGCAGTAATAGAAGTTGCTTTTCTTCTATCCCTGATATTCCCTGACCTCCCCACACTACTTGACTTTGTTTGTTCATGTTTTTCATGTTCTTTTTCTAAACACAATCTTTAAAAACCAAGAACAAAATAAAGAAATACCTATGCATACTTATAGATACAGAAACGTAAATGAATTGGGGCATCAGAATTACAGTGAACACAAGTTCTTTGAAGCTGAATCTGAGATGGGAGATGAGAGTAAAAAACCATAATAGGGGAAAGAAAGAGAGAGGGGGAGAGAGAGAGAGAGAGAGAGTGAGAGTGTGTGTGTGTGAGAGCGAGCGAGAGAGAGAGAGAGAGAATACCTTGTGCATACGCCTCAAAGAGGAGAAAAGAGGGGAAAATCGCAGCAGAAGCCATACAATTAAAAACCCTAATTCAAGAAACTCAAATTGGGGGTTTTGTTGTTTTTAAGATTCTAACAAATTAATGAATTTGGGATTGTAATTAGAACAAGGATCTGAAATAGGTTGGTGTTACATTTGTGAATTGCAAGGTTTGAAAGTGTGTGATGTGTGTATGTTTGTGCGTTTTAATATGTAAAGAAAGAAGATTATACAGAGGGGGGTGTTTTAACATGGTGTGGGTGTTCAAAAGTGGAAGCGGGATGTGAAAAACTGAGAGCGGGATAATTAGCCGCCCACCTGATTTCATTTTGTTTTTAATAAAAAAAAATTATTGATATATTTTTGGTAATATAATTAACTTTAATTCTTATACTTGTATAGAATATATGTAATACGAGACTAGTTAACTATTAACATCCGTATGCTTGGCTTGTCGAAAAAATAATTTCAAAAATTAGAATTATCATTCGGGACAAGACTAATTAAAAGGAAAGTCGACTTTGACTGGTTTGACCGTTATAAAACCAAACCAAAAAAATATAGGAAATTTTTTAAAAAATTACCACATCACTAAAATCGTTATATCTTGACATCCGTGTGATTGGAACATTGAAAAAATAATGTAAAAAGATAGATTCACTACTATTTTCAATATGACTCGTAACTAGTGCTTTGTTACAGATTATTGTTTCTATTTTTTAAAAAATATTTTCGAACGATCCAACCGTACAGATGTCAATATATATCTAAAATAATGATATTCCGCAAGTTTCAGAAAATAAAAAATTAATTTGATTGGAGATCTTAGTAGATCACTACTATTTTCAATATGACTCGTAACTAGTGCTTTGTTACGGATTATTGTTTCTATTTTTTAAAAAATATTTTTGAACGATCCAACCGTACGGATGTCAATATATATCTAATATAATGATATTCCCCAAGTTTCAGAAAATAAAAAATTAATTTGATTGGAGATCTTAGTAGATCACTACTATTTTCAATATGACTCGTAACTAGTGCTTTGTTACGGATTATTGTTTCTATTTTTTAAAAAATATTTTTGAACGATCCAGCCGTACGGATGTCAATATATATCTAATATAATGATATTTCCCAAGTTTCAGAAAATAAAAAATTAATTTGATTGGAGATCATAGTAGATCACTACTATTCTCAATATGACTCGTAACTAGTGCTTTGTTACGGATTATTGTTTCTATTTTTTAAAAAATATTTTTGAATGATCCAACCGTACGGATGTCAATATATATCTAATATAATGATATTCTCCAAGTTTCAGAAAATAAAAAAATAATTTGATTGGAGATCTTAGTAGATCACTACTATTTTTAATATGACTCGTAACTAGTGCTTTGTTACGGATTATTGTTTCTATTTTTAAAAAAATATTTTTGAACGATCCAACCGAACGAATGTCAATATATATCTAATATAATGATATTCCCCAAGTTTCAGAAAATAAAAAATTAATTTGATTGGAGATCTTAGTAGATCACTACTATTTTCAATATGACTCGTAACTAGTGCTTTGTTACGGATTATTGTTTCTATTTTTAAAAAAATATTTTTGAACGATCCAGCCGTACTGATGTCAATATATATCTAATATAATGATATTCCCCAGGTTTCAGAAAATAAAAAATTAATTTGATTGGAGATCATAGTAGATCACTACTATTTTCAATATGACTCGTAACTAGTGCTTTGTTACGGATTATTGTTTCTATTTTTTAAAAAATATTTTTGAACGATCCAACCATACGGATGTCAATATATATCTAATATAATGATATTCCCCAAGTTTCAGAAAAAAAAAATTAATTTGATTGGAGATTTTAGTAGATCACTACTATTTTCAATATGACTCGTAACTAGTGCTTTGTTACGGATTATTGTTTCTATTTTTTAAAAAATATTTTTGAACGATCCAACCGTACGGATGTCAATATATATCTAATATAATGATATTTCCCAAGTTTCAGAAAATAAAAAATTAATTTGATTGGAGATCTTAGTAGATCACTACTATTTTCAATATGACACGTAACTAGTGCTTTGTTACGGATTATTGTTTCTTTTTTTAAAAAAATAAATAAATATCTAATGCAACACTTCAAACAGCAAATACAACACTACTGATACCTAATGCAACACTTCTGCCACATCAGCAAATGCCACGTCAGCATTAGTGGGTCCCACTTCTGCCACGTCAGAAATTGTGGGTCCCACAATTGCCACGTCAGCATGATGGGCCTCCTTCCACGTCACCCTTGTGGGGCCCACACTGCCACGTCAGCAGTGGTGGGTCCCACATCTGCCACATCATATTTTTTTTAAAAAAATATAAATTTATCTAATGCAACACTTCAAACAGCAAATGCAACACTACAGGTATCTAATGCAACGCTTTCTGCCACGTCAGCAAATGCCACGTCAGCAAAGGTGGGCCCCACTTCTGCCATGTCAGCAATTGTGAGTCCCACAATTGCCACGTCAGCATGATGGGCCTCCTGCCACGTCACCCTTGTGGGTCCCACACTGCCACGTCAGCAGTTGTGGGGCCCACATCTGTCACGTCATATTTTTTTTAAAAAAATATGAATATATCTAATGCAACACTTCAAAGAGCAAAGGCAACACTACTGGTATCTAATGCAACATTTTTTGCCACGTCAGCAAATGCCACGTAAGCAAAGGTGGGCCCCACTTGTGCCACGTCAGCAAATGTGGGTCCCACATGTGCCACGTCAGCACATGTGGGTCCCACTCCTGCCATGTCACCACTTATAAAAATAAAAAATTATCTAACGCAATGCCATCAGTTAGTGTTGCATAATGTGAAACACTGTGGGTAATACGCAACGCTAATCTATATCTAACGCAACACCAATTCAGCTCAGTTGCAAAAGACCCAAAACTTCTATCAAACGAAACGCTTTCTGTGCAACGCTTTGTAAAAAGGGTTGCGTATGCTCACTTATGGCGTAGTGTAAGGGCACGCCCTAAGGTGGAAAGATGGGGACTTTTTGGTGTGTGCTTTGGGAGCTCTGTTCCTGTAGCCAATGGGCGCGCCCTCATTGGAGAACTTTGGAGTAATCCTGCACTTTGTACCCAAAAGCTCTGGATCACCTGTCCTGCTATCTGGTGGGTGCTTCTCATTCGGGGGACAGGGATGCGTTCTGCACTTGGGGTAAACCACGGCTATACCTGCATCCTTGAAATCAAGAAATAGCTAGAAGCGGATAGGACTAGTCCTCGACGGGGGAAGTTTCCTTATCCGTGAAGTCTTGAGATCTTGGATGAGCCTTGGGCCTTTTGTGGTTAGGCCTCATAGTAGAACATTCCGGAAGCTGGTCCGTTATCCAAGCCCATTTGGGTTTCTTGCTCTCCAAGAACTACGTCTGGCTTGATCCTCTATAAATATAGTGGTACGTAGGCAAATTGAGGGGTTGGAGGTCGAGAGCTCTGAATAGCCGCCACTAACCCTATCAATCTTAGCCACCAATTACACACAGCAACCATACGCCACCACTTTTTTCGGCAAAGAACCACTGCTGTAGATCTTGTTTCCGGCGTCGTACCTCGAATTTTGTTGTTACCAAATTCCTCCGTCAACAGTGTGAAATGGAGATAAACGAGCTTTGTTTAGAGTCACAGGTTCTGGGTGTTTAGCCGGGTAGTTACTGTCGTGGCCATCAACTGTTGATGGGTGTGTATTTGTGGGTATTGAAGCTGATATGTTGCTGTGTAGTATATATATGTTCGGTTGGCTGGGGGTTGCCGAATAGTACGTGGCATTGCTGTGCAGAATCAGGGTGTGTGTTTGGGTCACAATGTGAGCTGGTGGGAGCAGGAATGGGTAGGCATGGAGGTGAAGGTTAAGTGTGTGTGGGTTTACAGGAGAGTGCAAGTCCGTGGGATATTGGTTATGTGTATGTGTATTGGGTGAGTAAAACAGAGGTGGAGTAAGGAGGCAGGAAGACGCACATTGTTAATGGCTCCTGGTGGGAGTGTATGGATTGTGTACAAGTGGGTGCTAGTAAATATGTGTTGAGATTTGCTAATATGACAGGAAATACAGGGGAGGTGACATGGTTTACATTGGTGAGGCTTTTTATTAGTTTTACTGTGGATTAAAGGGGTTATGTGTGACCATATATTGTTAGATTAGTTGTTAATTAAGTGTTAAGTCAAACTTTGTTTTGTTCAGATGTATAACTGATTTTACTTGATCCTAAGATGATTGGATTTTGAGAGTCATGCTTATACTTGGTTAAGTTGCGGATTGCAAGAGGCATGTCAATTCTGTATGTTGATATATTTTGCGGATTGCAAGTATAAATGGAGTTGGTAAGTATAGTGATTTAATAAGAATGATTTTTGTAAATCGATATAATATACGTGTTTAAAGGATATATTGTAAATGGATATTACATGTTAAGTGCTCATGTGATTTACATGGTTATACTGTACCATTTTGATAATATGATCAATATGTGATATATGGGTAAAGTTGTAAAACGTTGTAGGATGCGTAGGGGTAGAATAGAACGAACAGAAAAGTTTTGGTTGGTTTGTACTGAAGTAGTATTTTACCTCCATATAGGTACGAGCAGGAGGCCGACCAAGAGCAGTGCACGTGTAGATGGAATTTCAAGAAGGAGACAATTGTCAGAATTGAAGAGTGAGCTCGTGTAGTGACCAACGTGTAAAGAAGTAAATATTGACGTGAAGTGAGTAACGAAGTGAGAAGTTGGAAGTGGAAACTTCATATATCGAGGCAAGTGTCATTACTCCTCACTTATCGTTCAAGTGATATAAATTTGTGTCGAGCATCTATAAATTATTCTGTCAAGCCATGCTTACAAAGTGAATTCCTTTGCAAATGTGTATTTCTTCACCTATTATTTAGATGTGAACCCTTTTAAATGATTTCGCAAAGACCTTTCCTTCAAAGATCTTTTAAATTATAGTATGTCATGGATTCCTCAGCAAATGCCATTTCTTCAATTTTCTTCGAAAGTGTTTAAAGAACTTTCTAATCAGAGGAAATCCAAGATTTTAAATTCTTATAAAAATCCTTTATCATAATTTCTGATGTTAACCTATTTTTACCGATGGACCTTTTTAGGGGATGTTTCTTCAAACTGATTTACAAATTAATTATCCAAAAATTATTTTACAAATATTCATTTTGAACCATTTAATTCACTTTCTTTAGTCCAAACTTTGCAAGGTGTTAGAAAATTTATTTAAATGTTTAGTACTGGACTATATCCTCGTTTTATCGTATATTCTCAGTTGTGGTTAATCATGTTGCCATTAAATACTTTCTTCGATTGATTTAATGATGTATGACCCCTATTATTCGTATCGAACTTGTCGATACCTCTTGAGATTATTGCTCTTCATTTATTACCCCTTTTATCGCATCGAACTTGTCGACATCCGTTGAGTGCAAATTCTTTATTGACTATCGAATTATGAGTTGTTCTGGAATGTGAGTTTTCCAGTTGATTAATGTGTTAAGGGTTGTCGATTGTTCCGACCCCTAGTGCAGTTAGGTTAGAATTGGAATGTTTTTTTGGATGTCCCTTCGGGGAGACCATATTATGGTCATCAGATGTCCCTTCGGGGAGACCAGTTTATTGGTCAACGAATGTCCATTCGGGGAGACCAGTTAATGGTCAGATGTTGAGGCCAATGTGTGTCGTGGATCTACTTAGAGGAGGGACTTTGCTGTGTGCATTGTCCGGGGTTAGTGCGAGCCTGATCAGCCGCCTAACTCCACTGTTTTTCAAAATATATAAAAATCCAATTCTAATCTATACGTTGAGTTTGAATGGCTTTAAAGCCTGATTACTTTGAAGTCTATGTTGATTACCTTTGATTATCAGAACTCATATCAGTTCTTGTTGATGCATTTTATTCTAGTGGAGCATTGTTAGCTCACCTTTGCGTTAAGATATTTAATTTCTTCAGCTGTTTTCTTTCGCAGCATATGATGATTATTCCTGTTGTTCGGAACTCATAATTGTTCTTGACATTGGTTTATATCTATATGCACTTGCTGAGCATTGTTGGCTCACTCTTGCTTGTTTATTTTTCTTCAGTTAATAGAGGAGATTAGTGCACCTTGTGGTCAGTTGGTACAACTGTTCCAGCGGCGAGAGGTGACGATCGAGTTGTTGATTTCGCCGGGTAGTGGTTTGGAATTTGTTAAGGTTGGTAACTGTATAACAATTTTATTCTGAAGTTGGATGGTAATAATTTAATTTGATGGTTGCTTCATACCATAACCTGTATGCGGTCTTGGTCAGGGGTGTTTCATTATTACTTTTTGTATATATCTAGGTATATATATTATGTTGATAGTGGTTAGTGGCCCCAAATCTGCACCCCGGATTTTTGGGAATGCCATAGTTGGTATCAGAGCTACAGGTTATGGTCACTGAAACATTTAGGATGGGTGGGTATACGTGTGTGAGACAGACGTTAGATAGAATGATTTAGGATAAGGTTCGCCTCAGGATATTCAGACGAGTATTGCGACGTTGTACGGTCCTTCGACATATCACGCGAATAGGAGTTCGATTCGTTTAAAGACACTAGTGGACGAGCGAGACAGATAATCCAGAGCCACATGAGCTAAATGAGCAGTTGAAGCTACCAGTTTGGAGGACATTATCTCGAGACTTTCGCGTACCTTCTAGAATGTTTCTACGACTTTAGTTACGATGTGATCGTTATAGAGAGAATACGAGAAGACTAGAAATAAGATGTGGGAAGCGATTGTTGGCATGAGTTGTAAGTGTGGGCATAGTTGCATGCTACTAGCCGTTGATCTCGATTTAATTCCTAATTGATTCCCCATTTGGACAGTTGAATTGATTCTTGTTGTTGCTCTGAATTGTTGAAAATGAATTCACGATTTATATTGTTGCTGAAGCATTTGTTGCGCATTGACGGTTAAAATCGAGAATGAATAGAGATCTTCGTAGTTATTCAACTCATTATTGTCGGGCCGGTTTTGGCAGCTAGGCAATTTAATGCTTAGCCGACAAGAGTGAGATCATGAGTAATTATGAATTTCTTGAACGTCTTTTTAATCGATTATACTTCGATTGATGATGAGCTTTGTATATCGGATTCACTTGAATTTATTTTTATTCTTTCAGAAATATCCTTATTTTTAAAGGACACTTGATCCAACTCTATACTTGAAAAATTTTGAGACTCTTGAACTCTTTTCATTTTCCCTTAATATTTAATCTTCTTTATTCGAACTGAGATGAACAACCTATGTATATAGGGGAAATCAAGGACATTTTATCTCTGTGATAGAAGTCTGGTGGGACGCCACTGATTGTGTTTGTCATGAAAGTACTAGGGTGGTTGACCTAAGTGACAAATACAACCTGATAATAGTTCAACGATCACATTGATCTCTCGGTTAAATCCTTTTTCTAAAAAGTTTTACCATATAAAAATTCAATGTACATTCATACCTGATATCTATTCATTCTATTGACTTCCTATGTCAGAAACCCTAATGATTTCAGAATTACTAGTGATGATGAGTCGTAAAGATAGACGTGACGACATCCTTAGTGGTTGAAACGGTAAATACGATTGATGAAAAATTGGTTGTGAAAGTTGAGAATTTGGTGTTAAGACGGATATGTCGTATCAATTGAATTATTTATTGGATCGATAAAGCATGGACAAGATTTTGGAGATTAATGAAATTGAGTAAAGGAAAGGAGCAGTTAATAAGGGCACATGATTGTAGATATTGCTAGAGGTTGAAAAGAGAATGATGATGGAGATGTTTGGTATGAGATAGTTAGTGTTGATGGAAGATTGTTTTAGACACCTAATGAATGGCGGAGGTAGTAAATGGGATATTATAAGATTTTGAATATTTGAAACCGTTGTGGGATCTGAGATTTTTGAACCCAGAAAGGATGACTTGAATAAAGCAGAGTGAAGCATTACAGAATTGTTTGTAGGAACTATCAGGAGGAACTGAGATTGAATCCGAAGTAAGATGATGGTGCTGGGGAAATGACTTGTGTGAGCCGAATTTAGAATGGATCAAGAGGAAGACAGTGAACTAGGAAGTTTTCAGAAGCGCTTTACCGGAAGACTTGCAATAATTTAGTTACAGGGAAGAAGGTAGAATTTGGAGGATCCAGAGGCGAAATAGAGAGGGCACAGTAGTTGCCCACAGAATGAGAAATTAACAGAGATGAACAAGACCCCATGCTCAGAAGATAAGATTTCGGGAGAAAAGCATATTGGGATTTTGTTGAGGTAAATGCAAGGAGTTGTGAGTGTAGTCGGAAGGAATAGTGTGAAAGTAAGTGTCAACTTCAGAAGTCAAAAGTTATGTGCCATAAGCATAGAAAGGTAAGACATGGTATCTTATCAGTACTAATGGACCCTGTGATGGGAATGACTCAACTATTTTATATAAATTATTAGGAAGCTAGAAATTCCATATAACTATGAATGACATTATCAAGAATTTGAATGTGATGTCAGTAAAAAGAATTAAGCATGAGTTAGGATCGGATTGATCAGCTAACTATAAAGTACAAGCAATGATGAGAACATGGAAGTAAGATTATGAATTTCAAATGAGGTAAAAGTAGTGTTGTGAGACCGAAAGCAGACGAAGAAGTCTTAACAATCATGCAGACCAAGAAATATTATACCAAAATTATGAAGTTGTTTTGCACAAGAAGGGAATGTCAGAAAGAAAACAGTTAAGTTACAGCATACTTCAATGCTTAGTAGTTTAAGGTGTATTTTGATAGATGACTAGGATTGTCATCAGATAAAGATGTAGGATTAATTTGTTATTTATTTTTCAAAAAAAAAAGGATCAGTTTCAAGAAAGTTCAACATCAAACGATGTAAATGGACAGGTTGGAGCTAACAATTTAATTAAAGGATTTTCGCAAGAGAAGGTGAATGTTTTTCCTAAAGTTGATCTATGAAATAGACTAAGACCCTTTGGAGATAGAAACCCTAAGATATTTTGAAGCAGTATTTTGAATTGATATGGACACGATGAATTGTTGGTGATGGTGTTTGATTGAACGAGAGCATTTACCGCTTTATAGGTACCATGAATAGGATTTCAAACAGTATTCAGACGAAGAATTTAATCATGTCCATAGATTACATTTCAAGATGTTCAAAGATGTGTGAAGCGGTTGCAGATCAATCGAGAATGACTTTAGGAAGATTTTACCCAAGAGATTAAAATGAATTTTGGACGAGAAGAAATCTAATTTTTGGACATGTGGATAGGAAGGAAAAGGATCAAAGTGAATATTGTAAAGATGAAGCAGTAATGTAGGCCAACAGAGGTTAGAAGTTTTGTGAGAGTAACTAGGGACTACTGAAGATTATTGAAGGTTTTAGCCAGATAGCTACAGTAGTAATCAATGTTACTAAAGAGCGAACAAAAAGGTTTGAATGGACAGTGAAGTGTGAAGAGAGTTTCTAAGGATTTGAGAAGTTAGATGTAGAAGTTTGAATGTCTAGTCCACAACAAAAGTGATCGAAATCGTAGCATTTCAGCCTGAACTATTAGAGAATTAAGAGGTACCGAGATGAGGTGATGAACCAAAATGTGAATGAGTTGACGGGAGAGGAATTGAACAGTCAAAAGGATAAGTGGCGAATGTGTAATTTATTTCGTAACATCTCGAAATGCGAGCGATGAATAGATGCCGCAATTTCTGTGGTAAATTGAGTAGTGTTAAACGTTGAAGTTATAGAGCGCAGAGTGAAATTCGAGACCCTGTTGAGTATGCAGGGCTATGATTCGGGAGTTGATTTCAGAGGACGCGGTATAGTGAAATTTATATGATATCGAGGATCGTGAGCTATATATTAAAGACGTACGATTGATTTGACGTATCTTAAGTCGAATTTTCATATTATTAAAGTTAGAGTTGTGGGAAAAGTGTTGAATTGAAAGTTGCTTTGTGGTTAGTATCGAGGGGGCTGTGACCCCGGGATAATGATGTTATAAATCAGTTATTTTTAAATTTTAATTTTTGTGGTGGACTATGTCGAGGTCAAGGTTATGGAGCGTGTTAGTTTCAAAACTGTAAGTTTCAAGGATAAAATGTTTTCGGAGATATTTTATTTCAAAAGCTCTAACAAACCAAAATGTTCTTATAAGAGTGAGAATTGAGCTGTTAATCGAATTGTGCTTGACGTGTATCTAATGACGTATATGTTTGATTGTAGCATTCAGTTTCAAGGACACGATTGAGAATAGCTGATATGAAGTTGGTTGACAGATTGGAATCAAAGTATCATGGATTTATTTATTTACATGTTTACTGCAAGTTAAGGCAAGATTAGCATGGTGTATGATTAATTGAAATTGTGAATAAATGGAGTATAGAGATAAATTGATTACAAATGATTGGGTTGGTATTTTAGATGATTACTCACGGTATAGTCCGTTATACGAAAAGGTCATGCCCGATTTTCTGTAGATCAGGCATTCGTCGAAGAGTAGTAAACATTTCGAATTAACAGAATTTGTAAGGGTAAGGTTTATATTTATCTTGGAGTTGAGGGCTTACATGATGAGCTAATTGATATATGAGTTAATATGGAGATGTCCTAGAGTTAAGGACCCAAATTGAGGAAATTGGAAGAAAATGTTTGAGAAGTACCGTTACTTATGTTCTTAGGATTGATTATGAGGACAGAATCCTTTTAAGGGGGGGGGGAGGTTATAACGACTTAGAAAAATCGTGTATTTAAATTTCTTATTTAATATTAAATGTGGATTATATGATGTGAATATTTTTGAGAAGGTCAATGAGTTGTGGTATCGTGTTAATGTATTGATATGGTAATTTGTGTATGCCGGATAAGTCAGTGCATTTTTACTTGTATTTTTGGAGATTAAAATCTTTTTTAATTGTACATTATTGATCTTCTAAGATTTTTATAAAATCATCGGAGTGACTAAATATTACGAAATCTTTTGTAATATTACCTTTGCTGCAAAGGTATCTAATTATGCAAAGGCTTTGCATAATTATTTAATTTCAAAAATCATGGGGAGAATTATTTTGGGTGTTTAAGGATTTTAAAATGATTTTTCGAGTTATATTACATTTAAAAGATCAACACTTGCAAAATTCATATTTAATTCATTTTTAATCCTAAAAATATTTTAAAAATACGGGGATGCTTGTAATTCCATAAATTATATTTTAGAATTTTTAAATTAATTTTTCCACTAAATTCCTTTTTAAATTCAGATTTATATATATTTTCTGCGTGTGTAATTACAGTTTTACCCCTCCATTTCCAATCTTTATATTACCAGATTTTTTTTCACCTCTTTTTCTGGTGGGTTCTCGATTGTTCAGTTGTGAAACTCTCTCCTCAATCTCTTTGATATATCTCCCTTTAATCTCTTAATCTCTCTCCGGAATCTTTCTCTACAATCTCTCTCGAGTTCACTCTTTCTATTCCCTCTCATTTCTCTCCTGCGAAGTGAATAACAGAGTGTGTGCAGTTGTGCGTGATTGGACACAGTTGCGTGATTGTTGCTGTGAGGGTTCGATTCTTATCGATTTTGTGTGTTCGTGTGTATGTACGTGAGGAACCGTTACTGTCGTGGCCATCAACTGTTGATGGGTGTGTATTTGTGGGTATTGAAGCTGATATGTTGCTGTGTAGTATATATATGTTCGGTTGGCTGGGGGTTGCCGAGTAGTACGTGGCGTTGCTGTGCAGAATCAGGGTGTGTGTTTGGGTCACAATGTGAGCTGGTGGGAGCAGGAATGGGTAGGCACGGAGGTGAAGGTTAAGTGTGTGTGGGTTTACAGGAGAGTGCAAGTCCGTGGGATATTGGTTATGTGTATGTGTATTGGGTGAGTAAAACAGAGGTAGAGTAAGGAGGCAAGAAGAAGCACATTGTTAATGGCTCCTGGTGGGAGTGTATGGATTGTGTACAAGTGGGTGCTAGTAAATATGTGTTGAGATTTGCTAAGATGACAGGAAATACAGGGGATGTGACATGGTTTACATTGTTGAGGCTTTTTATTAGTTTTACTGTGGATTAAAGGGGTTATGTGTGACCATATATTGTTAGATTAGTTGTTAATTAAGTGTTAAGTCAAACTTTGTTTTGTTCAGATGTATAACTGATTTTACTTGATCCTAAGATGATTGGATTTTGAGAGTCATGCTTATACTTGGTTAAGTTGCGGATTGCCAGAGGCATGTCAATTCTGTATGTTGATGTATTTTGCGAATTATAAGTATAAATGGAGTTGGTAAGTATAGAGATTTAATAAGAATGATTTTTGTAAATCGATATAATATACGTGTTTAAAGGATATATTGTAAATGGATATTACATGTTAAGTGCTCATGTGATTTACATGGTTATACTGTACCATTTTGATAATAAGATCAATATGTGATATATGGGTAAAGTTGTAAAACGTTGTAGGATGCGTAGGGGTAGAATAGAACGAACAGAAAAGCTTTGGTTGGTTTGTACTGAAGTAGTATTTTACCTCCATATAGGTACGAGCAGGAGGTCCGACCAAGAGCAGTGCACGTGTAGATGGAATTTCGAGAAGGAGACAATTGTCAAAATTGACGAGTGAGCTCGTGTAGTGACCAACGTGTAAAGAAGTAAATATTGACGTGAAGTGAGTAACCAAGTGAGATGTTGGAAGTGGAAACTTCATATATCGAGGCAAGTGTCATTACTCCTCACTTATCGTTTAAGTGATATAAATTTGTGTCGAGCATCTATAAATTATTCTGTCAAGCCATGCTTACAAAGTGAAGTCCTTTGCAAATGTTTATTTCTTCACCTATTATTTAGATGTGAACCCTTTTAAATGATTTCGCAAAGACCTTTCCTTCAAAGATCTTTTAAATTATAGTATGTCATGGATTCCTCAACAAATGCCATTTCTTCAATTTTCTTCGAAAGTGTTTAAAGAACTTTCTAATCAGAGGAAATCCAAGATTTTAAATTCTTATAAAAATCCTTTATCATAATTTCTGATGTTAACCTATTTTTACCGATGGACCTTTTTAGGGGATGTTTCTTCAAACTGATTTACAAATTAATTATCCAAAAATTATTTTAGAAATATTCACTTTGAACCATTTAATTCACTTTCTTTAGTCCAAACTTTGCAAGGTGTTAGAAAATTTATTTAAATGTTTAGTACTGGACTATATCCTCGTTTTATCGTATATTCTCAGTTGTGGTTAATCATGTTGCCAGTAAATGCTTTCTTCGATTGATTTAATGATGTATGACCCCAATTATTCGTATCGAACTTGTCGATACCTCTTGAGATTATTGCTCTTCATTTATTACCCCTTTTATCGTGTCGAACTTGTCGACATCTGTTGAGTGCAAATTCTTTATTGACTATCGAATTATGAGTTGTTCTGGAATGTGAGTTTTCCAGTTGATTAATGTGTTAAGGGTTGTCGATTGTTCCGACCCCTAGTGCAGTTAGGTTAGAATTGGAATGTTTTTTTTGGATGTCCCTTCGGGGAGACCATATTATGGTCATCAGATGTCCCTTCGGGGAGACCAATTTAATGGTCAACGGATGTCCCTTCGGGGAGACCAGTTAATGGTCAGATGTTGAGGCCAATGTGTGCCGTGGATCCACTTAGAGGAGGGACTTTGCTATGTGCATTGTCCAGGGTTAGTGCGAGCCTGATCAGCCGCCTAACTCCACTGTTTTTTAAAATATATAAAAATCCAATTCTAATCTATACGTTGAGTTTGAATGGCTTTAAAGCCTGATTACTTTGAAGTCTATGTTGATTACCTTTGATTATCAGAACTCATATCAGTTCTTGTTGATGCATTCTATTCTAGTGGAGCATTTTTAGCTCACCTTTGCGTTAAGATATTTAATTTCTTCAGTTGTTTTCTTTCGCAGCATATGATGATTATTCATGTTGTTCGGAACTCATAATTGTTCTTGACATTGATTTATATCTATATACACTTGCTGAGCATTGTTGGCTCACTCTTGCTTGTTTATTTTTCTTCAGTTAATAGAGGAGATTAGTGCACCTTGTGGTCAGTTGGTACAACTGTTCCAGCGGCGAGAGGTGACGATCGAGTTGTTGATTTTGCCGGGTAGTGGTTTGGAATCTGTTAAGGTTGGTAACTGTATAACAATTTTATTCTGAAGTTGGATGGTAATAATTTAATTTGATGGTTGCTTCATACCATAACCTGTATGCGGTCTTGGTCAGGGGTGTTTCATTATTACTTTTTGTATATATCCAGGTATATATATTATGTTGATAGTGGTTAGTGGCCCCAAATCTGCACCCCGGATTTTTGGGAATGCCACACTTGTGGTACCATAGAACTAATTACTCATAAAAATAGTTCTTTTAGTCTTTTGGATACCACTCAGTTATTCCTAATAAGTAATAACATATATTCTACTTGTATTCATTGTAATATCCTTGTAACTGCCAAATGGGCGGAGCACGGCAACGTTTGTAAGCATTTGGGCGTATGTTCTACGCTTGAAAGTTGAAATGACATATATGGGATGTTTGTGTGTGTTGGAATATGGATTCGATTATAATTTGAATTCATTGATTTGGTAAAATCAATTTCGTTTTTACTACGGATTTTTTCCCACCGCCTTAACAAAATTAATTAACACGGTTAATTAATTAAGGAAATTGCCACCGATTTAATTGATTAGCGCGGCTAATTAATTAAGGTAATTGTGTAGCGCACAAGTCTTCTCATCCTATAAATACTCATTTAGAGCATTAGGATTATTTACTCGAAAACACATATCTTCCTCTCATATACAGTCTCTTCTCTTCCTCTGGTGATAGTTCTTGCTCTGGCTAATACGCTTTAAGGAGACAGTCACGCACTGGACTCGGGTTTTTTCATTCCTTGTCTCCTCTTTTGTCTGGTTTAATTATACACATAACTGTTACTCACACACGCACAAATATTATATTGTTTGTATTTATCACAGATTGTCTAACAATCTTAAAGCGTAATACTTTACATCTGTGATCTGTACTTACCTATTTGCTTGTTTGTCTGAGTGACAGATTTAATGGAGAATCAAACAATGAACAACATGAACATGGTGGTTGATCCCAACGCATAGATTGTAACATCTGATGGGGATCACCAGCCTTTGTTAAACCCTAACGCACAGATTGTAACATCTGATATGGGTGCGACGCCGATTGGACATGTGCATACGGGACATGTGCCTTTGGGACATACTGTCATTGGACATTTAATGTTCCGTTTGGATCGACTATGACAGGTTTCGTTCCTACGAATGGACATGCGATGCCGACTGGTGTGCAAACATCGATAGTACAGATGCCTGTAATACCTGTGGTGCCTAATGCACATATTGTATACGTTTTGCCTACGGTTCCTACAGTGCATGTTGCACATGCTGAGAAACTTGAGAAGTTCAATGGAACGAACTTCAAACGTTGGCAGCATCAGCTAAGGTCTTATGGGAGTCACTTGACCATAAGTATAAAACCGAGGATGCTGGGACAAAGAAGTGGATTGTTGGCTGCTTTCTTGACTATAAGATGGCGGATTATAAGACTGTGGTCAGTCAGGTGCAAGAACTGCAAGTGATCATCCATGAAATTCATGCTGAAAGGATGATCATAAGTGAGTCTTTCCAAGTTGCTGTTGTAATTGAAAAGCTGCCACCTGGATGGAAAAATTTCAAGAAAATTTCTTTTAAAATATCAATCTTGGTCGGATGTTTCGAGATGTTGAAAAACCTAACAGGCCTGTTACTTATTAAGTACAGGATGAGGGTCGACACGAGATTCATAATTTTCTAGTTGGATTCGTTCCTCTGGTTATTTTATATAATCTCTTGTTGGTGTCGGTTTGCTACGGCAATTACACACGAGCCTATTATGGTGATCCATGTGATACCTAATACGGCACTGCGATCAGCTCTGTATGTTGAAATTTGGAGAAATCCATAACGATGGTGACCCTAACACATCAGTTGATCAAGGATCACTTAATATTGGTTTATTGGAAGTTTATGTTCTTCCTCGGACCTCTTTTGGTTATACTTGTTATACTGGTTATACCGGTTGGTAAGCCAGAAAAATAGGTTCTTGTATGAATCAAATTTAAATTTAAGAGAAATTCAATGGTTGAATTTTTCAGTGAGAAGAACAAGAAAGTTTTTTTTTACATGATATTAATACCTGAGAGGTTTTAATAAAAACAAGATAAAATCTATAACGACTCGAGATTTTATAATTAAAGAAAACGATTATGAGATTTCTGTGTTTATGAAACACGGAATTAAATACGAATTTTCAGTGATTTCGATATGGGGAGATTTTGTCAACAACGGGCCATGCTTGTAAGGAAGTCGGGTATTAAGTGAGACCATTGTGTCTTCTCTGACAACCTGGAAATCAAACCATTGATGAATGTTGATTTGAAGTATTTAATTCAAGGAAAAATTGGGAATCTTTTTATGATGGGATCACGGTCATTTGAAACCTGCTCTAGTGAGAGGTGATAACAAGTTGTGTAATTACTTTATAGTAATACATTGATTATGTGTACTCATTAAAGAGTAAAAATGAAGCAAGATAGAGATAATTACGCTCTATAAGCTCGAGATAGAAAACCAACTTAACACGAAAGTTAAAATGGTAATGATTGACTTTGATATTGAATAATCACTGGTTGATTTTGTTCACAATATGGATATATTCATGAGGTTAGTGCACATTACTCACATTAATTTAATGGAGTAGGTGCATGTTAAATTTCTCTCTAATGGAGATGCAAAAGCGATGTTCGTCAATTCAGACTATCACTGAATATGAGGATGTTAGTCATGTAGAGACTAATTATTTTTAAACATGTCAAGATACCATGATAGGAAATAATTGAATTTCCTGATATTACAGGAATGTAGTGAAACGTTCTTAGAAATATTAAAATGTGGGGGTATCTTGAAGGGAAAATAAGAGAATTTTTCTTTGGATGAACTCTAGAATGTAACGAAGCATTCCTAGAAATAATTGAATTGTGGGGGTATCTTGGAGATATCTTGATACTTATACCTATAAAGGCTAAAAGTGATCCAAAATAATCTAGGTATTTTGGATGGATATAGACAACGATTGTGTCTAATGATATCCTATACATGAATCTAAATAATGAGATTCTAATTTGTATGCAACTATGGAATCTGGGAATGTTTATTTATTTATTAAGCTAAGTAGTTCCACACAGATCCGTAAGTGATCCAAATGAACTCCTAAGTTATTGGATTAATGTAAGAATGAACTATTGTTGGAAAAACTTAGTATTTTAGACTAAGTTGTAGATCATTTTAAGATTCAATTTGAGTGATAAACACTATGTGTTAGTGTTGTGTATTGGTTGGATTATATTTTACTCTGCGAGAGGATTCCAACGCATATTTACATGTTCAAAATGGATAAAAGGGTGAATGAGAACTGATGTTCCAAAGTACGACCCTTTAAAGTGGTATTTTAGAAGTGTACCATATCGAGATGCACTTCATCGAGATGTCTTAACGATTTGCTTAGTGGTAAACCTCAAACCTTGAAAAAGCTAAGCGTTCCTCTAATAATTCTTGATAAGAGAAGATATTAAGAGGGAAATTGGCCAAAGTTAAGAAGTCAACGGGTCAAGATTTTCTAACATGTGTGCTAGAAAATGGACTATAGTGTTATAAGAACTCTCCATATCCCTTGTGGGGGAAAAGGATATTAAGGAATAGAGAGAGTGGTTCTATTAAGTAGAATCATGTTTGAAATTATATGGATCTTCTTGCGAGATAGATACCATTAGGACCTAAATGGATTTTTCAAATTGAAAAAAGAAAAAGTATAAGGTCAGACTGACAATTATAAAAACAGTCAAAGTGAAGACCTTATATATTTTGAAATGGTATTTCTCGATTTACGATGAACATTGAGATAGTCTTTCTAAATAGATATTTAAAAGAAATCTACGTAAGATAACCCGAGGGTTTGTTGCTAAGGCAAGCGTAGAAAGACTATAACCAGGTGAAACATTTTGTGAATCAAAATAGACATCAAAATAGTGGCATATAAAATTTTATATTGCTATGATTTGATATTGCTATGATAAGCAATGGCTTCAAAATTAATGACTCAATTTTTCATTTTGAGGATGCTCAAACGTGAAAACTGTATAATGCGTATTGCCAGTTTAGGGACGCTTAAACTTGGTAATAAGTTGAATTGAAATTACTAATTTTTGGGATGCTAATATTGGTAATGTCAATATGACGAATTGAAGCCTTAGCTGATGTCAAATTGATAGAAAATCAGTGAATTGACAAGTGTATATATGTTATTTACACATGAGATGATAAAATTATTGTAATTGCACATGAGTGATCTGATCATTACGAGAAGTAATGACAAGATGATCATCTCTAGCAATTTTGATGAGACTTGAAGTTTTGATTTTTATAATTAAAATCTTAATAACTTTGAAAGTCTTAGAGGATACATGTCACACGTTGGTGATGTGAATCTTCAAGAGATCAACGTAACTTAATCTAGTATAGCTAGAATGAATTCGTATCTATCCAAGTGTAGATGAACAAGGATCTCTCAAGAATGATTGAAAGTCTATTGTACATTTCAAAATGGTACAAATCAGACATAAGCTACACAGTTGGTAAGCTGAGTAGATGCACGAGTCAAATCAAAATTGGTCTCTTGAAAGTAATTGCAATGAGACTAAGGTGTTTGAAATATACTCGTGAGTTTGGGCTGCATTGCAAACGATATCTAATTGTACTATGTGGATATAGTATCGATGTTAAATGTTTGACTTTAGGAACTTAAAAGTCATTAGTGAATTTAGTTCACATTAACGTAAGCAACCATGTCATGGAAATCCTAAATAGACGATTAAACATAGCTCGATTCATGATGGAATACGAGTCTTTTGCATAATATATGTGCATGTAAGAGGGTGAATTGGTAGTCACTTTGTAAAGGATATTCCTAAATGACAAGAAAATGTGTCTTCAATATGCATATTTTATGTGAATAATTTGAAAATTGGGAGATTACATTGTTATGTATGTAATGATATGTCTCGCCTCTATGACGAGGACATAATATCATTAAACAACTACTCTCAACGAGAATGATCAGGATTGACTCTGTAAAGTCAAATGATAATGTTGTGGATCCACTAACCAGATGGTTAAACCAAGAGAATCTGGTTATGCTGAGAGATAGTTGTAAAATCATCGAGAGGGATGGGCCTTAAGCCTATTGCTTAACGGCGTCATGGTGGACACCCAACCATTGCTGATTGGAGGTCCCAAGAACTTGGTTCAATGGGCCAACTAAATCATGATGATCAAATCACTGTGGGGGTAACCGCTGGCCTGTTCCTATGATGAGAAACAGTGAGACCCGTAAGGTACGAGGGTAAGCTTTCGAGCTTTTAATGATCTTTCGGTTAATACATGGAGTTCAAGGTTAGAACACATGGAATTCAGTTGAGTAAACGCGGGTTACTCTTTAAGTATAAAGATCACCTATGTGGGAGAGAAGTGGGGCCGCTTCAAAGGAGAATTGCGAGGCACAATTCTTTAGAAACTCTTGCAGAACCAGGACGATGTTCCATGGCCAAAATGGACATAATCATGAGAGCTGAACGAGTCAGAGAGGATATAGTGATAAGTATATCATCGCTTACACAAACGGTCGAACAGTTCAAAGAGCAAACCTCCACTGTCTACCATTAAGATCGGTATGCTTACTCAAGCGAAGGTTCAAGGAGCAAACCTCTACCTATCGTATGCTATATCTGATCGAAGAATCTATCACCAAATCAAATTCTGTGTCTGTCTGGTGTGTGCTACTACGATATCAATCTCATCCATGTGGGGGATTGTTGGAATATGGATTCGATTATAATTTGAATTCATTGATTCGGCAAAATCAATTCCGTTTTTACTACGGATTTTTTGCCACCGCCTTAACATAATTAATTAACACGGTTAATTAATTAAGGAAATTGCCACCGATTTAATTGATTAGCGCGGCTAATTAATTAAGGTAATTGTGTAGCGCACAAGTCTTCTCATCCTATAAATACTCATCTAGAGCATTAGGATTATTTACTCGAAAACACATATCTTCCTCTCATATACAGTCTCTTCTCTTCCTCTGATGATAGTTCTTGCTCGTCTCAAGCTCGATGAGAGTGACGCTCATCTGTAGCCTCACTGCAATCCGTTTTATCCTGGGAGGCGTTTCGCTCGCACATACGGTGAGGGCTAATATGCTTTAAGGAGATAGTCACGCACTGGACTCGGGTTTTTTCGTTCCTTGTCTCCTCTTTTGTCTGGTTTAATTATACACATAACTGTTACTCACACACGCACAAATATTATATTATTTGTATTTATCGCAGATTGTCTAACAGTGTACTTACTTGTGAGAACTACGTAGAGTGGTAGAGGTATTGTTTAATTGGACCATAATTTCATCCTCACATGACCAATATTTTACTGCACCAGATTACTAAGATACTTAGATTTGAATACAAACATGGCCTTTTGTGAGTGCAAAATGTATATATACTAACTAGTTCTTGAATCCTTTATGCATTACTTATTTCCATACTAGTAATATATAGATAAAGAAAAATAGAGAGATCGAGAGGATGAAGAAGTTAGCCTTGGTAACATTTCTTCTGGCACTGCTTAATTTCTCCTTTGCATGTTTTCTACAGATTGATGCACTTTCTTGTAGCCCAAGCGGCAAAATCAAGGGAAGAAAAGCACCACATGGGCAATGCAACCGCGAGAATGACTCTGATTGTTGTGTTCAAGGAAAGTTTTACCCAACTTACACATGTTTGCCTCAGGTTACCGATAATACCAAAGCAACTTTGACTCGGAATAGTTTCCAGAAGGGAGGAGATGGCGGCGGTCCATCAGAATGTGATAATCATTACCATGATGACGACACACCGGTTGTGGTACTATCTACTGGATGCTATAATGGAGGGTCACGATGCCTTAACAAAATTACTATAAGTGCTAATGGTCGAAGTGTGGAGGCCATGGTTGTCTATGAGTGTGATTCGACAATGGGATGTGACGATGAACATGATTATCAACCACCCTGTCCAAATAATATTGTTGATGCTTCAAAAGCTGTGTGCAAAGCCTTAGGGGTGCCTAAAGATAACTGGGGTGACTTGGACATTACTTGGTCTGATGCTTAGCCAAGCTTAATCAGATTGCATTTCAATTATTTGTCTGTTTTGTTCCGTGTGTATATAACCTTGCATTTGCATGGGATACTTTGTAACTATTATTTATAAAAAATTCTGTTAACATTAATATTTTATTTCACTCAATAATTTTTTTAATACTAAATAGTTAGTTTTTTTTTATAAAATTACAAAATAATGTCTTCAAATCTCATTCATAATTTATGCACTATGATATATTTAATATCATTTAAAATATACATTATTCAAAATAATTTTGGAATGACATATTTGTCCACAACCAAATCACATAAACCACTTTAGACATAAATTCCCTCGGATAGAAATCCGAATACATTTTTTTTTATTTTTTTATGGACACAAAAAACATAAAATATATTAATAATCAATGGTTAGGGAAATTTTTAAAAGTACCCATTTTTATGGACACACAAAACTTTTTTTCATGGACACACAAAACATTTTTTATGCACATATATGAATATGTTAACGTTTTCCATGTTCTCTTTCACAATCAATGAGCGTAGGGAAATTTTTAAAAGTACCCATTTTTCAAAAATTAAAAATTAAAAACATGATTAATATTGTATATATGATTGTACAGTAACTTGCAATTAAATCAGGGGTCTATATATATTTAGTTACTTTATCAAGGATCTTTGCTAAATTATACTCCCTTCGTCCCTCTCACTATTCATTATAGTTAGATGTCCTCTCATTTCTTTAGATTACCATAAATAATAAGTTTTTCCCACTATTACACCAGTACTTTCTCCCTATCTCATATTTAATAATAAAAAACAATATTATACCCACTACTTTTCTCCACTATCTCAAATCTATTATTAAATATTGACCACCACTTTACCCATGCATTGTGTTGGTCTCACTGTCCCCTACAATGTAAACAATTGAGGGTGATAGAGGGAAGGGAGTATTGTATTAGCTTTAGGGTTGTAAATGAGTTGATACGCTCACGAATAGTTCGGTGTCCGGTTCGAAAAAAGTTCGATTCGAGTTCGGTTCGATTTGTAAACGAGTCGAACATGAACAAGATTTTGGGGTTCGTCTCGTAAATGAGCTGAACTCGAACACAACATAGTTCGACTCGAAAGTTCGCGAACAAGTTCGATTATATAGTTCATGAGCAAGTTCGTTAATATAATTCGTGAACCTTGTTCGTAATATGGTTCATTAATAAGTTTGTTCACAAACTTCACATATATAAGTTCTTGAACATATTTCATTAACATTTAACGAGAGTTTTTGAATTCACGATAACTTGACTACTGGTGTAAACTCAGAAGCGGACAGTTTGGCCAAACAAGGGAGACAAAGACTGAATTTACTGGCGGGATGGATTTAACTGCTTATGTTTCTAGGCTTATGTTGTCTTTTGCTTAATTTCACATTGCTAAAGATCCGAGTCGGTGTGTCTTTCAGTGGTTGTATTTGTCCTAAGGCATGGCCTTTATTTCATTATAATGTCTCTGTTTATCAAAAAAAAAAAACGGCTAAATTTAACGGGCAAAATTTTGTTGAATTTAGCTTATTTCAACAGGATTTCGTTAAGTTTAACATAAATTCAACTGAATCATTCCTGTTGTATATAAGCTTGTTGAAATTAGCATTTCGGTTGAATTTAAGCTTAAATTCAACGACTTCCCGTTGATTTTGTTGGCACCAATTTCAACTATTTTCCATTGAAAATGACCTTGGGCATTTTCGAAAAAATTTGAAATTCCAATTTTGAATTTAACAAAAAATTCATTTTCCCGCCAATGGTAATATAATCAACCGTAAATCGTTAAATTTAATTCTGCCATAATCAACCAATTTCCGTTGATTATATCCACTTAAATTCGACATAAATCAGTTGAATTTAATATGCTAAATTCAACGGAATCCGGTTGAATTTAAAGAACTACAATTTAAAAAAAATTGACGTCTCCAAGAAGAACACACATGAACACTGTCGGCTAATTCCCAGATTCCGGTACCGGATCCAAAATTCGACAAGTCCTAAACACGCCCAAAAAAACTAAAAATAACATATACACACCACAATACATCTATCTATATATACACCAACACGGAATTTCAAACAAATTCATTCCACCATTTCCGGTCAACCAAACACTATCCGGCAACATAAAATGAAATCTAAAAAATCCAAAATAATTATACGAGCATCACCAAGCAACGGACTATGTTATAGATAAAACAAAATTTCGAAGAAAATTTTACAACTCCAATTCCGGCTAACCCAAATTCCGGCAAAATAAAATATTCCAAGAAAATTATGAAATTAATTTATATGTTGTAATCGTCTCTAAGCTACAACCCTGCAAAAAAAATCATCAAAAACATTATAATCTTCGAAATCGAATTAAAATAAAAAACTCACCAAAAAAAATATTTGGTCAAAATCTGAAGATACATATATCAATGGATAGAGCTTGATTTGTAAAACACATACATATATAAATCACTAATTTTGGATGAACGAATGGTATGATATAAATTTTTGAAGATTAAATTCATATATGTGTGTGTAAACTAGAGAGGCAGTGAGAGAACTGAAGAGAGAGATATCGAAGAGAGAGAGATCATTGATGCTGATGATAATTGTGGGTGGGTGGATTGATTTGACTTTTTTTTATGTACTTAAATATAGATCGTTGGATGTGTGTTTCTTTGGTTTTAATCAAGGGTTATAAATAGCTTAAGAGATGATAATCCATGTGCTATGGTATCAACCAATAACACCTTGACACATGTTTCCAACATAATGTTTTAACTTTCAATTCCAACAACAAAAAGATACTACTTAATATATTAAATAAATACACATAAAATCAAAAATGCTCTAAATTTTATGAAATTTTGCTTATCATTTTGAAATATTAAGAAAATTATTCCCTCAAAATTTGGTCAAATTTCGCGTAACTTTGGTTAACAGTTGGATTTTTCAATGTACGGGCTTTTCGGCTCAAAATTCGTCTCCGGAAAAAAGTTATAAATAAATTACGAAAATTTAATTATGCATGGAAAATATCATTTTAAAGACCAATTCCAAATTTCAAGTTTTTCTAACATTTGGAATTATTTATATAAAATTGAGGAAATTAAATAAAGATACTTATCCAAGTAAATGCGATACACCTTGGATCAAAACCATTCCATCTTTTGGCTTATGTTTTGAGTCTAAAATACCTAGAAATATATATTTTATGGAAAATATATTTATAGAGTGTGGAAAATATATTTTTAGAATATGAAAATACATTTTAAGCATTTTAAATAATTTTCTTAAAATTTTTCAAATATTTTAAAAACTAGTAATATATCAATTTCTCAACGATTCAACCGTACGAATGTCAAGATTTATATAATTTAATGATATTCCTAAATTTTTAAAAAATAAAAAATAGTTTTTTTGGAGATCTTAGGTGGAAACTACTAAATCGACTTGTATTTATAACTAATGCTTTGTCCCGAATTACAATTTCTATTTTTCTAAAATTATTTCTCGACGATCCAACCATACGGATGTCAATATATATCTAATTTAGTTGTGTTTCCAAATTTTTAAAAAATAAAAAAATTAATTTTGTTGGAGATCTTAGTAGGAAACTACTAAATCGACTAGTACTCGTAACTAATGTTTTGTCCCGAATTATTGTTTCTATTTTTTTTAAAATTATTTATCGATGATCCAACCATACGTATGTCAAGATATATCTAATTTAATGATATTACCAAATTTTCAGAAAATAAAAAAATAATTTGGTTGGAGATATTAGTAGAGCACTACTATATTGACTAATACTCGTAACTAGTGTTTTGTAGTTTCTATTTCTTTTTAAAATATTTATCGACGATTCAACCGAACGGACGTCAATAGATATCTAATTTAGTGATATTTCCAAATTTTCAAAAAATAAAAAATTAATTTGATTGGAGATCTTGGTAGAACGCTACTATATTGTCAAGAACTCGTAATTACTGCTTTGTCCCAGACTATTATTTCTATTTTTTAAAAAACATTAATCGAAGTTCCAACCGTACGGATGTCAATATATATCTTCAATAATGATATTCCCAAATTTTTAAAAAGTAAAAAATTAATTTGGTTGGAGATCTTAGTAGAACGCTACTATATTGTCTAGAACTCGTAACTATTGCTTTGTCCCGGATTATTATTTTTATTTTTTAAAAAACATTAATCGAAGATCTAACCGTACGGATGTTAATATATATCTTAAATAATGATATTCCAAAATTTTTAAAAAATAAAAAATTAATTTGGTTGGAGATCTTAGTAGAACACTACTATATTGTCAAGAACTCGTAACTAGTGCTTTGTCCCAGATTATTGTTTCTATTTTTTAAAAAACATTATTAATCGACGATCCAACCGTACGGATGTCAATATATATCTAAAATAATGATATTACCAAATTTTAAAAAAATAAAAAATTAATTTGGTTGGAGATCTTAGTAGAACGCTACTATATTGTCTAGAACTCGTAACTATTGCTTTGTCCCAGATAATTATTTCTATTTTTTAAAAAACTTTAATCGAAGATCCAACCGTACGGATGTCAATATATATCTTAAATAATGATATTCCCAAATTTTTAAAAAATAAAAAATTAATTTGGTTGAAGATCTTAGTAGAACACTACTATATTTTCTAGAACTAGCAACTAGTGCTTTGTCTGAGATTATTGTTTCTATTTTTTAAAAAACATTTATTGACGATCCAAAACCGTACAGATGTCAATATATATCTAAAATAATGATATTCCCAAATTTTCAAAAAATAAAAAATTTATTTAGTTGGAGATCTTAGTAGAACACTACTATATTGTTTGAAACTCATAACTAGTGTTTTGTCCCAGATTATTGTTTCTATTTTTTAAAAAACATTTATCGACGATCCAATCGTACGGATGTTAAAATATATCTAATAAATATATCTAATTGTACTATATTTGATTTCCGTTGATTTTATTCTGTTGTATTTATTATTCGGTGGAGCTTTTTTTGTTAGTGGAATAAATGATTAAGTAAATTAAACGAAATATCGTTGCATTTGATTTCCGTTGATTTTATTCCGTTGTATTTAGTATTTGGTGGAGCTTTTTTTAAGTTTTTTTTTTTTTTTTTTTTTGAACGGCAAATCAATTCATTAAGGGGCAACCTTTTACATCAGTTACTTACTTGGGCAGGGCCAAGAACCTAGTATAAAAGAACCCAATTAGGCAAACATTACCAATTTTGGGAAATCTACTGGATAACTCCCTAACCATTTAAACATAATTGAAGGAAATACAATAGTGCTAATCTAGGTAGCCGGAATATAATGGAAAATTTGGGATTGCAGGATCCCCTTGAGCCAGTCGAAGTAATCATCTTGAGTCCTTCCTCATACGGTAGTCTTCAAGGAGAGCAAATTCAATGAGAACATCTTCCACATTCATAAAATCATCAATGCATAATACTGTAGCTTTTGTCCCCTAATAAAATATTAACAATAGGAAAACCTATCGTTAATATTCAAATTAGAGAAAAAAAGAATGCAAAACCTGATAACTGAGACCCCTTAAAACACTGCTCTCCATTTAGTTTCACTAATACTGGGCCTTAGATAATTTTTAAGCCCAGATCCACCTAAGTGACCTAAAATGTTTTCCCCTGTTAGCCAGGTCATGGGCTTCTTGGTTAAATTCTCTCCTAATATGCTTCACACTTAGGCCTTTTGGGTTAATATCCAAATCTGCTAGCATATGGCCCGTTTTGCTGTCTGTTTTTTTAGAAGAGTAGAACTCTTCATACTCATCAACAACCTGTTTCGAGTCTGAAAAAACTGATATACTCCCGTAAGAAAGATGAGTGAATGACCATGTTGACAAAATGAGTTTGAAAGCCTCCAACTCTATAGAAAAAATATCTGGAGAGTATGCAGGACCCGAGAATAACACTAATGGTTTTTTGTTTTTGTCTTTTATAATTCCACCAATACCACCCTTCTTCAACTTATGTGACCATTACCCATCTAGAGTTGCCACAAGATCATTCTCACCATATCTCTCTCCCCAGAAATTCCTGAACAAATAGTGCTGATGAGCTAGGATTGATCCCTTCGGGTTGTTAGGCCATTCTTTTTCTTGAGATGGATCCAACCACTTTATAGTAACTGCCCATTTGAAAGTTCTCACCAGAATTAACTTATGAAGGGTTACTTTTTTAATCCTGGAATTGCAGAATACCATTTCATTTCTTGCCAACCACAGCGACCACAGAACCGCAGCTACAATTATGTGCCATGCCCCTTTTAACTTTGTTCCTGTATGCAGTTTAAATAAAACTGGCCATAGTGAGGGTAGGTCAAAAATAACACCTTTCACGTTCCACCATTTCGCAATGAAATCCCAAGCCCACTTTGCTATTTCACACTCAAAAAAGATGTGTGCTTGACTTTCTCTACTATGTTTACAATTCCTGGGTTGTTGATTCTAGAAGATAGGAAATCCTTCGTTGGGAGAACGCCATGTTGTAATTTCCAAAGGAAAATAAGAATTTTTGGAGGGGCTTGAATTTTCCAGATTTTCTCCCAAATATGAGTTGCTTCTGATGTAGTGATTGGAATTGAGGATCTTTGATAGCATTCCTTTGTTGTGAATACCCCATTTGTATGATTCCATCTCAATGAGTCTTGGCCTGGCACTAGCTTAATATTTTTAACCAGGTCAAAAAATCTAGATTTTTCCCCTAGTTCTTCATTGTATGGCATTCTAGTCCACCATCCCTCATGAAGCTCGCCCCATTCGACCATCTGATGATAAACCATATTAACAGTAGCTTTTTGAAAATGAGATATTGCAAACATCTTTGAAAGAACCTCTTTTAGAAGCCCTCGAGGGTGCCAATAGTCATGCCAAAAAAGAGTGTTGGTTCATTGTCTGACTGACCATATGAAGCTTCCAGGGGCTAGTAGATGCCTCATCGTAGCCCTATCTCTTATGTTGACAATATTTTTGAAGACCGGGGACATCTTACTGTTAGTTCTGATTTCAAACAAATCATAACTAACCTCAAAACCATAGATATTGACCATCAAATTTTGCCAAAGTTTCCCTCTCTCTGCATACATCCTCCACCACCATTTGCCAATCATAGCTCCGTTCACTACGCCATAAAAGGCCTACGGCAACACCAAAAAAGTGTTGTTGTAGGCCCGAAATATGTTGCTATAGGGCCAAAAAACCCCTAAGGCAACATTTTGCTGATGTTGCCATTTTTGCCGTTGCCTTTGATGTCAATGGCAACATTCTTATTCTCTATGGCAACATCAGTTTTAATGTTGGCATAGACTTGTTATAGCAACATTATTATTAGTCTTTAGCAACATAATATTATGTTGCCTTTGTGTAACATTTTTTTTTTAAAAATAGTGGGTCCCACCAATGGATCCCACTTTTGGGACCCACTGTTGGGCCCACTATGGGGACCACTTTAATGGCAACACTTTATAGCATCAATAGCAACACTTTTCTATTTCCAACAAAAAATCATAAATATGAAAATATACATCCCTAGTAATATGAAAATATTCATTCCCTTAATAACCAAATCAACACAACCAACTTTACAATCGTTATAATCTGTACCAGATTCAATACAATCACAACTAACAATCCAAACTAGTTAACGCACAAAATTTTACTAAGTACATAAAACTAAAATACGGCCTAAAGTATAAACATATGCAATGAATAAATTAAGAGCTCGTGCCACCAATTATTGAAGTACCATCTTCATTGTCACTCGAGATGGTCGCACAAAGCTCCCCAAGATATTCATTGACGCTTCACGTACATTTATCTGGAATGTATAGCAAAATAAGTTTGTAAGTCATTTATCCCCAAGTAAGTTTTGGAATCTGCAGCACCATATGCAAACAAATGGCTAGATTTCCCAGAGAACTGAACAAAGTAGAGTTTTGAAATATTTAACTATAACTATAACTATAACTGAATGGTTTACTAAGTCATATCATCTCCTTATAAATAACTAATTAAGTGAAAAAAAGGATAAAATTGTATGATCATGTTAAGTTATATTCCTGAAGAATACATAAGTGTGCTTTACCTTTCTCCTGCTTTTGCTTTTCTATCATGATAAAGTGATTAATTTCCAATACCCAATTATAAGCCAGCAGAAATCTCAAATATTCATGTTACCTTGATAACTAAGAAAGTGAACCTTGATGTTTTCTAAATAGAATGGTGATCACCTATTGCATTCACAGAAAACCACTTTTAAATTAACCAAAGTTTATCAACACCATAATGATAGTTTTACATTATAACTAAGGTTAGCATAATTGAAATTTATGATGTTGTCACTATTTAGTTATGTATGCATTTCATTTACACAAGTACAGATTGAAAGAAGATTCAAGTACTAAAACCTTGCAAAAAGCTTCCCAGAGATATCCTGACCCTAATATTGAACTGGATAACAATTCACAGACTCATAGCAAGCTGCTGGTCCATATACTATGGGTTACTTCTGCAAAAACAAGTCATCCGACAAAGCAACAACAAGAAGGGTCCTTTAATGTCCCATAAGGTATCTAGATGTGCCTAACACAATAACCCTAGACAGCTAGAGAGGTGCTGGAAATTGAGAAGTGCATGGACAGAGACATAGGAGTATTGATGAAGGAGTAACTCCGCAGTCAGATTAACATGGGACTTGCTAACAGAGACATAGGATGTACAGATAGTATTGAGGATAGCAGGGATAGGTCCTGAAAAAGGTTAAAAGGTCAAAATATATCTAAAAGAAGTTCTGTTAATGTCAAAACAAACCAGAAAAATTACTCAGGGAAGTAGAAAATGGTAAAATGGAGAAGTAGACAACAACCTCCCATTTTGAGGCAACTCCGGCAGCAGTATTCAAGTCATTCACTCTAAATCTACCGAAGCAAGTTAACAACTAGCCAACATGTGTAGCAACAAATTAACCAAATAACAAATTATATATACAACACATTTGATAAAATAAAGATTCGATAATTCCGAAACAATAGTGCTATATGAAATTTACCTTCCGAAAAGTGTTGTTTGACATTGGAACCCTCCACTTCTGTTTCCATAGATACTATCTCCCCTACATCACAATCACATAGAAAATATAAGTGTGTGTGTGTGTGTGTGCGGATAGTTAAGCAAACCAAAGAAGTGTGTAGAATTTAAATGCAAATATGAATTTAATTACCATGTGAAATATTACAATCCATTGGTTGAGCATGTGTTGTAGTGTCAGATTTCATATCATCTATAGATGTAGATTAAATCCACCACTAAATTCACAACATACAAAGAGAATTTATATAATTAAAAAAATAATATATTGCGAAATTAATATGAATTCAATTGAACTTACATATTTACATTCATAGTTTATTCTGAGTGCCCAGAGAGACCCTGGTCGGAGAAAAAAAGAACATAGCAGTTGATGATTATGGGTTTACCTTTTTCGATTTAGGGCTTCGATTTGGGGGTTTATTAAAAGCTAGGGTTTTATTTTAGGGATTTATCTTTTTAGGGTTGGAAGTGTATTTTGAGGGAGGCGGGTGAGAGAGAAGTCGAGTGAGAAAGAGAGGGAGGTCGGGTGCGAGAGACTAAGAGAGAGAGAGAGAGAGAGAGAAAGAGATAAATATTTTTGAGCTTAATTCGAAAATGATACAAGGCGGGTGAGAGAGACAGAAAGAGAGAGGGTCGAGCGAGAGAGAGAGAGAGAGAGATGACCGTCGAGAGATGAGAGTGAGATAGAGAGATGACTGAGAAAGAGAGAGAGATGAGGGTCGAGTGAGAGTAGGATAGAGCGGTATAATGAATTGTTTGGGCGGTCTTTTTTGCCGCTTATCAATTTTTCCCAAATTTTCCTCTTTTTGTCTCTTAAAGTAAAAAATAATTTATCTTTTGGTTTGTTTCTTTTATTTATTTGTAAAAATAATTTAAATTTTTGTTAATTATTCAATTATTTTTACATAATATTTAATAATATATTCAAATGTTTTTAATCATATATGAAAATATTTTTATTTAAATGATGTATTAAAATATTTTAAAATTTTTATTTAACAATATTTAATGAACATAAAAATAAAATTATTCACCTTAAAAGTTTTAATATTTTTATTGAATTATTCACTTTTACTTAAATATTCTTGTTTATTTAAAAAACTTCTTAATTATACTTATTCAAAAAAAGTTAAAATTTTTATTTGTAGTAGAAAATATAAAATTTTGTTCATTGCAAAATTACGGCAACACAATTTCAGACCTAAGGCAACACACAAACACTTTTATTCTATGCCAACATATTTTTGCTACCTAAGGCAACATAAAAATGATAATGTTGTATTAGCCAAAAACATGCATGGCAAAGGCAACATATCCAAAGGCAACATAGGCTCTAGATGTGGTCATAGGCCTTTTATGGTGTAGTGGTTTCTAGTGTGAAGTGAAGCAATATTTAAGCCTGATAAGTGGATTTTATATCCACTAATTAGCTTCCGTTTGGACTTTAATCGTTTGCAAGTTCTCAAGTTTCGTGTTAATTTGATGTGTTTTCATTTAATTTGTGTAGGTTACATAGTCGGGCGGCATTGGTGGTGTTGGTGAAGTATTGGTAGTATTATGTGAGATTAAAGTAGAAATTACAGGAAGTCCAGGGCACAACAGGCGCAAGAGCGCTAGTGCGAGCGCTGCAGCGCTAGGAAGTAGCATTCCAGGGGTAGTCAAGCGCACTTGCGCGAGGTTTAGGCGCTCCTGCGCGGGATCTAGGCACCAACCGTGCGTCACAGCGCAGCATCGAGAGAGGCCGCGCGCACAAGGGCGTTTTCCAAGAAGTTCGAGGCGCTGTTGCGCGAATTTGGGCGCTATAGCGCGTGCGCGAGGGCTACAGCACGCAGAGTAAGGGCCATAGCGCGAGTCGAGTTCTGCATGGTGTGATTTCCAGGAGTGGCAAGGCGCAGGGGCGCTCAAGTGAAGCGCAGGGGCGCTTGCCTCAGTTTTTTATAGCTCTCTCATAGCTTTTGTTCGGGTCAAAACATTTTGGGCCCATTAATTTTTAGGGCTTATATATATATCCTGTAAACCTAAAAACGGGGGATCTTAATTAGTAGCAGATTTTTCTCATATTATCTATCAACATTTTCATCTCATTTCAAGAACAATTTCAAGGAAATTCTCCAAGCTAGTGACAAGCAAGGATTATTCTTTGGAACCTTTGTACTCTTCTATTTGGGGATTTATTTCTAAACTTATTTCTCTCTTCTTTTATTATTAGTTGTTGATTTTTAGGATTATGTTATCACTTGAACCCATGATGGCGATGAGGTCGATTATGGGCTAAATCGTTATCATGGGATTTTAATGGATTTTTCTATGGATTCTAGTAATTGAGTGTTCTTATGCCTTGGTGTGTGATTGATTGTCTAGTATGATTATGCTTATTCGTTATGGGTGAGTCGCGAACACTTGTAATTGTTTGTTTAATCCTAGTGAATGCGAAAGTGGATCTAGGGTTTAGAACAATTCATGCTAGCATAGGTTTTTGCATGTGAAGAACATGTATTAATTTGTGGTGTAATTCTAACCGTCTTGCACTGACTATGTGGTTTTATGGATGCTTGATTTTAAACCGATGTGTGTTCAATTGCTATAGACATATAGGAACTACACATATTTGGTGACTACTTGACTTCTATCAATTGTGGATGATCAGTAGGATGGTATATGCACAACGAAAGTTGGTGTGTATCAGTTTAGTGCATCTAATCAGTAATCAACTCTATCACATACTAGGTTAAAGGGCATAAGATTCTAGATGAAGTGGTTAATGAAATTGAAATCCCATGTTTGTTTATTATAAATTCATAGTTAAGTTATTTCCTCGTAATTTCTATAGTTGGCAATTAATTATTAGTTAATTAAAACCAAATTTGTTATTGTCTTGGCAGTGAGTGTAAATCATAAGCTGGTGTATAAGTGAACAAAACGAACAATTTGAGTCTCTGTGGGAACGAATCCTATTTACCATATATTACTTGTTGACCACGTTCTCTTGCGTGAATAAGTGCAAACAAAGCCCCCTAAAGACTTTGGGAGACAGAGTGTTCTCCAACTCAAAGTATGCATGCTACGCGAATGAGGAGAATTGGGAGATCCAATCCCCCAAAAGAAATCTCTTCTGATTTTATCTATCTCTTGTTCAACTTGATTGGGCATAACAAAGAGGTTGAACCAGTAGTTTGGAAGGCTATCCAATGTTTAGTGGAATAAATGATTACGTAAATAAGGAAAGGTGGGGACAGCTATAATTAAATAAATGCATAAGTAAATTCAACGAGATATTGTTGAATTTGTTTTCGGTTGATTTTATTATGTTGCATTTAGCGTCGGTTGAATTTGTTCCGTTGAAATTAACTTTTGGTGGGAATTTTGCCCGCCTGTTGGAAAAAAGTCATAATTAAATTAAACGAGCTATTGTTGAATTTATTTCGGTTGATTTTATTCCGTTGAAATTAACTTTTGGTGGACATTTTATTCTGTTGCATTTAGCGTCGATTGAGTTTGTTCCGTTGAAATTGAAGCTCGGTCAAAACTCACTGGACATTGACCATAAAACCAACGGGATCTGGTTGAATTTATCATCTGTTGAATTTATTCCGTTGAATTTAACCACTTTTTCCAGTAGTAATTGTAAATAATTGTATAAGTAAGTGTAACGAAATAATATGTTAGTTTATTTTTTCTATTCGTTATATTTTCTTTGTTTAAATTTAATTTTTTTTATTAATATTAATTAAATTATACATATGTTACATTATAAATTGTAACATTAGTTCGTTATGTATTAACTAAATTTGATCCAAATTTGATTCGCTGATAAGTCTAAATTTGAAGCATTTATCAAGTTTTCAATGTTTCATCCCCAATTTTATTTTTATTTCAATTGCATTAAAAAATTTCTAGAAAAAACAGGTTGAGGTGTTCATGAACACTATTCATGAGATATTCGTGAATAGTAGCTCGTTAGACATGTTCGTGAACTTTTCGCGAATATGTTCGTGAATAAAATTTTTCTTAACGAGTCGATACACAAATAAAAATATTGGTTCGATTAAAGTTCGAGCTCGAGTTCGAGTTCGATATATTTATAATGAGCTGATACACAAACAGTTAAAAGTTCTGCTCGCTTCGACTCATTTACAGCCCTAATTAGCTTATAGCCTGTGCGGGTGCAAAGTACAAGTTATATCATTTTATTTTACTTAGCAGAATTTACAATAAAATTGATTAATGTTAAGTGTAGTATATATATTATACTATAATATTATATACTATTATAAATATTATTTTTAATATGTTGTTGGAATGATTCGAAACTTAAATCTTTAATAATTTTAAAATATATTGTTGTTGGTGGTAATCAAACCTTACATCGCTATACATAACAACTTTTAGTATTGTATCCACTGATCTTTATTTATTTATTTGAGTTGCAAATCTAACAATTGTAAATGAAAGATTTAGGGATTACCATGCTAAAAATGAGAGTAAACAAATTATAAAATACTAGCTTATAACCCGTGGGCTATCATATATTATTATTATAAATTAATGTATTAGTTATTTGATTTAATATAAAATTTTCAATTATTTTAATAAATTTTATTATTAATTTTAAATTTACACATGTTCCATACTTAATTTCATAACATAATAACTATGATTAATTTAACATTAATTTTAAATTTATTATTAAATATCTTAAGAACGCAATTGATATTTTTATAAAACATTTTAGTGTAACCTAAAAATCGTAGAAGAAAGAATTGTATGAAAAAGTGTGTTCATGTACCTAATCAAGATATAATTGAAAATGTTTATAGTTCTATAAAACATGTGATTTTTATTTTTAATAAATTTTATATGATTTGATTGAATTTGGAATTTTTAATACATTTTTAAATTTCTTGAAAATATTTTTTTGTGCCATATTGGTAAATATTTTTGTTAATAATAAATAAATTAATATCTTTAATATAATTTTTTTTAATTGTTATTTTTAGGAAGGTGTTAACAATTTTTTTGAAAGCCATTAACCAAGCAACCAACTAACCAAATATAGTTTGTTGTTTTGCTTATAATCGTATAGTATAAATTTAGGAAGGTTTAACAATTTTTTTTGGAAGGCCTCCACAATATATCATATGTTACGAATGTTTTGGAAAGACATTAAACTACCAATCATAATCCAATATGCTTGTTTTGTTTATGATAATATAATATAGACATTATTTTTATTTGTTATAGTACAGCTAGCATATATGGATTAGATTCGAGAGTTACTGGTAGAGACAGAATGTCTTGATTATTCTAATTTTATAATATTTTATTATCAGTATATATAATTTAGTATTATGATGTAATCTTGACCATGCATTTATTTGATTTAGATCCAATGGTTAACATATTTTTGGCCATAATAATATGACAACCAAACATTTTTCTTATATTTGTTATATATAAAATATAATATGACTTGTTTATGTTGATATATCTATACTATACTATAATAAGTAAACTAGGGGATAATTGGTAGTTTGGTAGTTTGGTTCAACCCTATTTTTTAGCCATAATTTTAGTTCAATTAAAAATAAATTTAATTAATATTTTATCTACCTAAAAACATTTACTATTTACTATACTATACTATAATAAGTAAAATAGGGGATAATTGATAGTTTGGTTCAACCCTATTTTTTTATCCATAATTTTAGTTCAATTAAAAATAAATTTAATTAATATTTTTTCTACCTAAAAACATTACCGAGTAAGCAAAGATTTAGTCGAGAGTTTTGATCGAGAAGAGTGGCGTGTGTGTCAGTGTGGCTATAAACTAGGGGATAATTGGTAGTTTGGTTCAATCCTATTTTTTAATATTAAAAAACATATTAAACAAATAACAAATTACACTATAACAAATTAAAATTAATATTAATAATATTAAAATTAATATTTATAATATTATATTACACTATAAACAAACTACAAAAAATTAAAAGCAACCCGTGCTTTGCACGAGTTATAAGCTAGTATGAATTAATATTTGTCAGTGTCCATTTATTCATTGTCATAAAAGAAATCACCATCTAATCGACATGGATAAATTAAATAGATTATATACGTCAAATAACTTTAAGACCACAATGATATTTAATTACTTTATTCATTTATAAATAAAAAGGAGATTAAATTACTTCATCTAATTAATTACAGCAACAATATAAGGCCTTGTCATACAATTGACAAGAACCACCTCTTTGCTTTCGCTGTACTATGCAATCTCGATTGCAATCGCCGGACGTATATAATAAATCACATGGTCGGTTACAATTACCTGGCCTCCCAGCATCTGTCAAAACAAAATAATATAAGCTCTTATGTTAAATTAAATCAAATATCTTCAGTGTTATATAATTTGTAAGTTAGTTATGCAAAAAAAATGTTAAACTAAACACGTTACTCCGTCCGTCCCTTTTTAGTTGGCACATTTGCACAAAAAATTTGTCCCTAAATAGTTGTCACATTCCATGTTCCAATACATATTTTTACCAAATTTTCCATATATACCTCTTTGTTTCTAATACCAATGTTTGATTTTATATTTAATATACACACTCATAACTTATCATTTAATGTTAAGATTATCATTTAATGTTAAGATTAAGGGTAACCATGTAAACAAATTAAATAATTAATTTTTTCTTAATATGTGTCTTTTTTGCAAATGTGCCAACTAAACTAAATAGGACGGAGGGAGTATTTATTAACTGCACTATACTAAATTTACCTATAAGAGTACTGCTTGGTGTTGGGCTCTCCGGCATGGACGCAGCAGCAACGAAAGGGAGGAGAACTAAAAACACAACGATGAACTTTGAAATAGTCATTGTTCTTTGGTAAATGCTTAGCAAAACAATTTTTAGAAGATATAAGTTCGATCAATTGTTATTAAAATAGCTAACTTTGTCACCCCTTATATAGGTTCAGACGTCTAACTGCAGTAATAAATATCAATATCAATGTAATGCATTAATGGTCAGGGGTCTCGAACTATAACTTCTGTGAAAATGGTCTGTTTAATTTCTTGTTTTTTTGACATACACATGTTCATAACTATTGAAGTAAATTTTCGTCACAGACTAAGCTTCAAGATAAGATTTATAATCGGATATTCGTATAAAGCTCGGATTTAAAATCCATGGCGATTTTGGAGGAAAACTAGGATTTACTCCCTCCGTCCCTAATTAGTAGTCCATTTTGAAAAAAACACACATCTTAAGAAATATTTAATGTAATATTTTGTTTCCATAGTTGCCCCTACTTATTGCATTAAATAATAACTTTTGAATGTATAATTAATTACAAAGTCAAATATTGGAAATAGAAGTGTAGGGATAATTTTAGAAAAACATGAAAAACATGCATTGAAATATGAAAAGAGACAACTATTTAGGGACAAATTTTTTTCTCAAAATGGACTACTAAATAGGGACGGAGGGAATATGTGATTTTGGGGCTGCGCTTGAGAGAATTAATTCTAAGAGATAGTAGAATTTCGGGGATCCTTTCTCAAGATGCCTACGTATCCTTTTATAAGGAATCAAACCCATGTAGTTCTTTTCGGTATCGGATCTGGTTTAGGCTCATACTCCTATTCTTTAGGAGCAAGTCACCTATAGATGTTAAGTTTACTCGTTTATTATATTCCCAATTATATTGGGTTTAGTCGAATATCCATTCAGGATCGAGTCCATATTTTGTATCAGCAAATCCCCAGCGTTTATCGGAGGTTTTTCCTTCGATGAACACTTTCTTTGTTTAGTGTCCGGAACAAACCTCTTAAGTTGCGATCAGTCACCAATATATTTGTGTCTTCGAGCATGAATAATGATATAGCTTATATATTAGCTATATTTTTTATCTGCCACCATGTTAACTTTTGTGTGTTTGACACTTTGTTTTTGTCCATGTGGTTCCAAGCATCAAGCAATTTGATTCGGGCCCAAATCATTGCTATATTTTGCTGCATAGAATGTTAGATATTTTATATAATATCTATTTTTGAAAAATAAAATTTTAATTTTTATATTTATTATTTTAATATTTTGTTTCTAAATTTTTTCGTTATTTAATAGTTCGGTTTTTTTTCTTCCCGTTGGTGTATCTTTCCATTGTACCAAAGTCAGTTACTAGTATATTGTATTTTATTATAATATTTTATGAATTCTTTATTACTTTTACGTTACTTTTCTGATTCTTTGTCTTAGTGTGTATAAATGGGTTGTTTTCTTCTTTTGGGTGTACTCTGAAAACTGACCTCTTGGATTCACCTTCGTACAATATCAATTCAATTCATCTATGAGCTCTAAGCCTATAATTATATTCTTCTTTTATTAATAATTGTATAAATCATATCATACTGAGATTAATTGAGTGGATTGTCATCTTCTTGATTTTGTGAGGTTCCAATATATAAGAGTCTAAATATATTTATATTGATTTTGAGCACCGGAAAATTAATCGTTCTTTATTCTTCTTGTTCATGCACGGTGGAAGATAAATCGCAAGAGGGTGTTGTACCGCTAAAGATTTGCTACTTGAAACCTTGCAAGAGAAGGGGCAAAACTTCCTTAGGGCAATGTTTTTCATGTGCCTCATCCCACATATCACGATTACCTTATATCCTTTTCGTTATAAATTTTAATTTTATATTTGCTACTTAATGTCGTGTTGGTTTATTGATTCGTTTTAAAGTTACATATGACAGTCTGTTCATTTTTTGCAGAGAGAATGTTGAAACTAGCTTTGGAGCAATTTGTTTAATTTTTTGAATTTAGCTCGTCAACTTCTTTTGTTAGATTTTATTGTTTCAGTAGTTCTGGTTCCTATACCTTAGATAAAGTATTGTCATATTGTTTTGTTTTTCATATTTAATTTGAAATTATAGTTAGAATTGTTTTGGTCTCTCATATTGTGTTACATCAGTTGACTCATTTGGTTTATTTGCATCAGTTATTTTTTATTGTCCTCTGCCTAGACTTGTGATAGTATATATTTTTTCTAACAATCTAAGGAAGTTTTTTGGCAGACTGTTTATGTTGTTTTGTGAGTGCTAGTTGGTCTTTTGTCCACTTGTGTTATTTGACATATTAGATTCTTGCTAGTTCAGTGCCGCACATCTTTATAGAAATTTTAGTTGATCCTAAGGTCAATTGTCATTGCCTGAGTGTCTAGTACAGTTTGAGATATCTTATTTAAGTGTATATTGAGTCATATTGTAGTTTTACTTTTTTGGGTTGATTGACACAAATTGCTAGAAATCTGTTTTATCTTTTACTTGAGTTTATGGCATCAAGGGTAAATGAGCATGTAATTAGATTAGATAATATAATACTCCCTCCGTCCCACTAATTTTGTCACTTTGACCAAATTTTGGTCAATTTGACCAATTTTGTAATGAGAATTACTTATATTATATTACAATTATATTTTTTAAAAAAATTATTATCACAAAGTACACTTATCATATTACAATATCCAACTTTTAAATTTATGAAAGCATAAATAATTAAATTATTATTTAAGGTCAAAGTTTTATCAATCTGACCAAGAAAGTCAAATGAGGACAAAATAAGTGGGACGGAGGGAGTACCTGTTATTAATTTAGTTACTAACTAGCTTCGTTACCCGTGCAAGGCACGGGGATATTCTAATTTTATTGTGAAGTTTTGATTTTTATTATTTGTAATCATGAATATTCTTCAATTTGTTGCAATGTTACCTAAATATATATTACCTTACTCTTTTTCAAGTGCTCTCGCTTTCTAACATGTTGTGTCCAAAATATTCTAATATTCATTCAATTAGTCATATAGTTCAATGTTTTTAACTATAAATTTAAATTCTTTATACTTAGAACTGGATGTCACAGTTTCGATTCTGGACAATGTGAAGATTAACTAACGTTTTCATAGCATTTGACTTTAGGGGGATTTTAGAGGTAAATCATAGAAAATTAGAAGGCACAAATGTGAAATGATATTAAATAAAATGTGGAATATTGTGATATTTTGGATTTTAGTAGTTCGAATTTGTAGCCGTGAACACCTTTCAATTTGTAGCGGTGTTGCCTAAATATAGCTTAACAACTCTCTTCTCGAGAGCTTCATTTTTAACATGAATTGTCTAAGATTTATAATATCTATTAAAATAGTCATCTAATTCAATGTTTTCAGTTGTTAATTTAAATTCACATTATTCAAAACTGAGAATCTAAATCTGAATACTCGCTATGAACTTTTAAATAGTATATTTAATTACAAATTAGACTAATACATCAAATACTATTATTACTAAAATATATATGTTTATTATTCTTGTTATTCTCAAGCTTAATTCCTAATCGTGAACACAATCGTTTAGTTCCGAATCTCGAGTTTTATAAGTATTTCTATACAATTATTATTCATATATTGGCGTAATTATATAATAATTTACCCAAGAATTTTAATCTAAATATATGCACCAATATAAATTATTAAAAGTTAATGGCAATTATTAGTTTGTTGTAATTAATTACGTAATATTAAAGTAGATATTAAATAATTATATTGAATATAAGTTTATTAAATGATATAACTTTGCCAGGAATAAAATGTGACATGTTATGGTATATACGGAGTATTTAAGTTCACTATATTTCATGTATCACTAATCTATACTAAACTATACAATATAAAATATCTTAGAAATTAAAATACCAAATATTCTTCCTCCATCACGCGACTTGCATAACATATTTATGATTTACAACACAAGTGATTGGTTAGCCTAGTGGTAAGGTGATGTGCATATGAATAGAAAGACTTAGGTTCGATTCTCCACAATAACTTTTTGGAAAAAGACTAAATGGATTGAAATGCAGGGCTAAAATAGTAACTTTCCAAGGAATAAAATGTGACATGTTGTGGTATTATATATATAATAGATAGATTCTAATGATTGGTGGTTGGATTCGGGAGCTAGTGTGCATGTTTGTTCGGATAGATCTTGGTTTTCTAATTATCAAGTATTAAATGGTGAAAATGTCATTCTTGGTGATAATACTAAAACCCCTGTATTTGGTAAAGGTAGAATAAAATTAGAGTTAACATCCGGAAAATTCTTAAATTTGCAAAATGTGTTACATGTGCCTTTAATTAGAAGGAATCCTATTAGTGGGTCTACACTTGTTGCTCTTGGTTATAAAATTGTTTTAAAGACTAATAAATTTGTTATTTCTAAAAATTAAGTTTTTATTGGTAAAGGTTTTGTTAGTGATGGTTTATTTAAATTGAATGTGACTTCTCATGTTATTAATAGTAATTCATCTCCCACTGTTTTAAATATCGAAAATTCTGATTTGTGGCATGAGAGACTTGGACCTGTAAATTATGGTGTTATAACTAGAATGGCTAATAGTGGTTTATTACCAAAAATGAAATTGAACTCTGTGACTAAGTGTGAAATTTGTGCTCAAGCGAAACCTGCTAAAAAATCTTTTCCTAATGTATTTAGAGATTCATCATTACTTGAGTTGATACATAGTGATGTATGTGTTGTTGATAAAACTCCTACTAGAGGTGGTAGGAAATATTTTGTGACTTTAATAGATGATTATTCTTAATTTTGTTATGCGTATTTGCTTAGAACAAAAGATGAGGTGTTTAATTGCTTTAAAATTTATAAAGCTGAAGTAGAAAAATAGAGAGGAGAAAAAATTAAAATTCTTAGGTATGATAGAGGTGGTGAATATATTTCTAATTAGATGGCTTCATATTTTCAGGAACATGGCATTATTCATGAATTTTCGCCTCCTTACTCTCCACAGTCTAATGGAGTCGCGAAAAGAAAAAATTGTACTTTAATGAATATGGTAAACTCTATGCTCGTTAATTCTGGTGCTCCTGAAAATCTATGGGGTGAGGCTTTATTAACCGCATGTTATATTTTGAATCGTGAACCTCAAAAGACTAGTAAAATTACTCCTTATCAATTTTGGAAAGGTAGAGCTCCGAATCTCGAGTACTTAAAAGTTTGGGGCTGTTTAGCTAAAGTTAGTATCCCTGGTCCTAAAAAGAGAAAATTATAATCTCAAACGGTTGATGCTATATTTGTTGGTTATATTCCTGATAGTGTTACTAATAGGTTTCTTGTGATTCGTTCTGATACTAGTGAAATTTCTTTTAATACTATTATTGAAGCTAAGGATGCAACTTACTTTGAGAATGTGTTTCCTTATAAGACTAGAATATTTGAAATAGCTGATAATACCTCTCGCTCTTTACATGATGTAGCTTCTACGTCTAATTCTTTAGATGAACCTAGACGGAGTAAAAGAGTTAGAATTGAAAAAGACTTTGGTGATGATTTTCTTGTTTATTTACTTGAAGGTGAGCCTTTATCTTATTCTGATGCTATGTCTTCCTCCGATGCTCCTTTTTGGAAATAAGCAATAAATAATGAACTTCAATCAATAATGGAAAACAATACTTGGTATTTAACTGATTTACCCCAAGGCAGTAAGACGGTAGGTTCTAGATGGATATTTAAAAAGAAACTGAAACCTGATGGATCCATTAATAAATACAAGGCTAGATTAGTTGCTAAAGGGTTCTCACAAAGGAAAGGAATTGATTACTTTGATACTTATGCACTTGTAGCTAGAATTTCTACTATTCGTACTTTGTTAGCTTTAGCTTCTATTTATAATTTGCATATTCACCAAATGGATGTTAAAACTGCGTTTTTAAATGGTGAACTAGAAGAAGAGATATATATGGAACAACCCGAAGGATTTATTGTTAAAGGGCAAGAGCATAAGGTTCGTAGATTAGTTAAGTCTATATATGGTTTAAAACTAGCCCCAAAAGATTGGTATGAAAAATTTGATAGTGTGATCACTAAAGATGGATTTATTGCTACTGAGTTTGATAGATGCTTGTATTCAAAGGTGATCGATAATGAGTTTGTTTTATTGTGTGTATATGTTGATGATATCTTGATATTCAGTAAGTCTTTGTCTAATATAGTAGATGTTAAAAATTATCTTGGTACAATGTTTGATGTGAAAGATCTAGGAGAAGCAAATGTAATTTTAAGGATGCAAATATCTAGAAGTGAGAAAGGTATTCATTTATCTTTGAGTCATATGATTGAGAATATGTTAAAAAAGTATAATTATTTTGATTGCAAACCTATGTCAACTCCATTTTCCCCTAATGTACCTCTTAAAAAGAATATAGGAAAACCTGTTTCTCAGTTAAAATATTCTCAGATGATTGGTTCCCTTCTTTATATTGCTAATAGAACTAGGCTAGATATTTCTTATGTTGTTGGTAGGCTTAGTAGATATACTAGTAATCCTTGTAAAGAACATTGGAAGGCTTTGGAAAGAATTTTTAAATATTTAAGAGGCTCTATAAATTATTCTCTTGTGTATTCTGGTTACCCAAATATTTTAGAAGGATATTCTGATGCTAATTGGGTTTCTGATTTTCGTAACATAAAGTCTACTTCAGGTTATATTTTTATGTTAGGTGGAGCAGCTGTCTCATGGGGTTCCACTAAACAAACTGTTATTGCTAGAAGTACAGTTGAAGCTGAACTTATAGCACTCGATACTGCTTGCACGGAAGCTGAATGGCTTCAGAATCTCTTACTTGATTTAACATTTCTGCTAAATTATATTCCACCTGTTTCTATACATTGTGATTCTAAAAATGTTCTTGATATGATGGAGCAGAAAAATATCAATGATAAAATGAATAGACATCTGCAGATGCGATACAAGTCAGTCAAGCGCTTGATGAAGACAAGATATGTTACTATGAATTTTGTGAGATCTGAAATGAACTTGTATGATCCTTTGACGAAAGGATTATCTAGGGATAAAGTCCTAGATTCATTAAGGGGAATGGGGTTAAACCCATAATATAGTCATCGACGGAAGCAACCCTTCTTCTTATGAAAGTCAGAGGGTATTAACAAGCTGGATTGGTGAGCTGCGTGAGAGCCTTAAATTTTATGGAGTTTTACTCCTTTAGAAGTTGTACATAGATACATTCTTCTACCCCATTCCTATGATGATGAAGTGCTCATATAGTGAATGGTAAGGTTGAGTTTCTATACTCTTAGTAAGTCTTAAGGCAGAATTTGCAAGGTACTTGTCCGTTCACTAGTACCTTTGAGGACTTACCTACGTGAGAGTAGTTGTGTGGCCGCAACTGTAAGACTTTGGGTTATTCTCTAAAAACTCTCATGAGTCGGTCTTTTGCGCATGGCTTTTATAGCGCAAACCCGGAAGAATGAAATTTCTATATTGCGTGTGCTTTTGTTGATACTTGGTCAAAAAGAGCCCAGTTCAAGGTTTTAGTCCACTAAGGTTCTTTCAGGTTAAGAAAATTGTCACTAGGTACAAGTTCAAAGCCGGAAGCTACTTGTGCTGAATACGTAATATCGTGTGCTCACTATTGTTATTTTCTTATCACATTATATTATATTGTTCTTAAAATTTTATTTTTGGGGCCGATTGTTAGATATTTTATATAATATCTATTTTTGAAAAATAAAATTTTAATTTTTATATTTATTATTTTAATATTTTGTTTCTAAATTTTTTCGTTATTTAATAGTTCGGTTTTTTTTCTTCCCGTTGGTGTATCTTTCCATTGTACCAAAGTCAGTTACTAGTGTATTGTATTTTATTATAATATTTTATGAATTCTTTATTACTTTTACGTTACTTTTCTTATTCTTTGTTTTAGTCTGTATAAATGGGTTGTTTTCTTCTTTTGGGTGTACTCTGAAAACTGACCTCTTGGATTCACCTTCGTACAATATCAATTCAATTCATCATATGAGCTCTAAGCATATAATTATATTCTTCTTTTATTAATTATTATATAAATCATATCATACTAAGATTAATTGAGTGGATTGTCATCTTCTTGATTTTTTAAGGATTCAATATATAAGAGTCTCAATATATTTATATTGATTTTGAGCACCAGAAAATTAATCGTTCTTTCTTCTTCTTATTCGTGCACGGTGGAAGATAAACCGCAAGAGGGTGTTGTACCGCTAAGGATTTGCTACTTGAAACCTTGCACGAGAATGGGCAAAACTTCCTTAGGGCAACGTTTTTCACGTGCCTCATCCCAAATATCGAGATTACCTTATATCCTCTTCGTTATAAATTTTACTTTTATATTTGCTACTTAATGTCGCGTTGGTTTATTGATTCGTTTTAAAATTACATATGACAGTAAATTTGTTCGGTTTTTGCAGAGAGAATGTTGAAACTAGCTTTGGAGCAATTTGTTTAATTTTTTGAATTTAGCTCGTCAACTTCTTTTGTTAAATTTTATTGTTTCAGTAGTTCCTATACTTTAGATAAAGTATTGTCATACTGTTTTGTTTTTCATATTTAATTTGAAATTATAGTTAGAATTGTTTTGGTCTCTCATACTGTGTTTCATCAGTTGACTCATTTGGTTTATCTGCATCAGTTATTTTTTATTGTCCTCTGCCTAGACTTGTGATAGTATATATTTTTTATAACATATGTTTCCAATCGTCAAGTAATTTGATTTATATAAAACAAAATCTTGCTTGACTTTGCTTGCTTTTGATGAGAGGTCGTCCGTTCGTTTGATGAGAGGTCGTCCGTAAGCCACAAAATTGTCAAAATACTCTGCTTACCAATTCTCATCTCCCGGCACGAAGTCCCCGGTATATGAACCATCATAGCATTAAACACAGTTTTTTGGTTCATTTTTGTGCTTCTAACCCTCATGTGAGTGTCGATGGATCATAAGTCTAGGATTTGATCAATTTAGTGTCCCCAAATGATCGTCGATAGGTCACAAGTCTAGGATTAAAATTTTTATTCCCCCCAAGTATTTGACGATGGTTCACTAGTCTAGGACATAACAAATTTGTTACCCCCAAGTGACCTTCGTTGAACACTCGTTTGGGTTGGATTATTGTTTGGCCGAACCATCGTAGCATAAATGGTAGTTTTTCGGTTCAGTTTCTGCTTCCAATCCTCAAAAGTCACTTTAATCACCTTTGGTTCAGATTGTGCAGCGATGAGATATATTCTGTGATCTATAAAATGTTAAATCTAAAAAACTGTAGATCACTATTTTCTCATCTCCCAACTTTAAAAGTTGGTGGCGGGTTAACCATCATAGCTTCGCACTGAAGCGTATATCCGGCCAGATCTATCCTCGGCCCCCTAGTGATTTATTGCTTCAATTTTGAAGGGATATATCACTAGTGTAGGAAGGAAGATTCTCTTATCCCCAAGTGAGTGTCGACAAATCATAAGTCGGGATTAAATTTGGTACTTGTCCTCAATTGACTGTCGATAGGTCACGAGTCTTGTGAGTGTCGATAAATCATAAGTCGGGACTTGGTCTAAATTTTTGCCCCCAGTTGATTATCGATAAGTCTCAAGTGTAGGATTAGAGCAGTTTGATCCCCCCAAGTGTTGGAAGATGGTTAACTTGTTCTGGACTTCATCGAATTTGTTGCCCCCTAGTAACCATCGGTGAACACTTGTTTGGGTTGGAAATTTCGTTGTTACCAATGGCTTATCATTCAAGAAGAAATTAAACCAGTTTATAACATGTCAATAAAAATGACACATGCATATCAACATATATGAAAGAAATTGGAATTTTATTAATAAATAGCTCATAATAGTCTTAACAAAAAGGAAATCCATATAAATACTTAAAATACTTAAATAAATATCCTACTGAGATAAATAAATCAATAGCCCGTCAACATCATGTTATTTAAGCTTATCTGATGATGACGATGGAGATTTACTGATAATATTTCTTCAGCTTAGCAATATTCCAAGTGTTTTTGATCGGTGTACCATCCATATTCTCGAGTTTGCAAGTCCCCAAACGAGGCATGCTCGAAATTTTGTAAGGCCCTTCCCAATTAGGCATCAGTTTACCGAGTTGGTCAGGCTTGGACGATGTTGTTTCCCTAAGCACATAGTCTCGAACTTGAAAGAATCTTTTACGCACTCCAGAATCAAAATGTTGAGAAACTTTTTGTTGATAAGCAACGGTATGCAAAGTAGCTACTTCCCTCAATTCTTCAACCAGGTCCACATTTGCTCGAAGGCCTTCCTCATTTTTCTTTAAGTCAAAATTTTTGTTTTGGTACGATGGTAACCTAACTTCTACAAGAACCAAAGCATCAGTTCCATATGCTAATCTGAATGGGGTATCATTGGTTGGTCTTCTTGTAGTTGTACGATAAGCCCACAGAATGTGTAACAATTCTTCAACCCACAAGCCTTTGGCATTTTCAAGTCTTTTCTTAATCCCCTTAATGATTGCTTTTTTTGCATTTTCAACCTGGCCATTACTTTGCGGATGTGCAACAGCACTAGTATGATGCTCGATGTGATACATCTCCATGAGCTCCGCAAATTGTTTCCCTTTGAATTGTGAGCCATTATCAGAAACCATTATCTTCGGCACACCAAACCTGTAAATGATGCTTTCTTTGACAAATTTGATGACAGCTGCTTCAGTAATATGAGAAAGTGCTTTTGCTTCCACCCATTTAGTCATGTAGTCAATGGCAACGATGCAGTAGACAACTTATCCTTTTCCCTTTGGAAGTTTTCCAACAATATCAATTCCCCACATAGCAAAAGGGATTGGAGACAAAATTGGAATTAACTATGATGTAGGCTGTCGAGAAATATTCGCATGAATTTGGCATTGGTGACACCTCTGCACATAATCCATTGCATCCTGATGAATAGTGGGCCAAAAATATCCTTGTCTTAGAATTTTGAAGGCCAAAGCTCTCCCTGCCAAGTGATCTGCACATACACCCTCATGAACTTCTTCCATTATCAACCTTGCTTCTTCGGGAGTCACACATCTTAAGAGCGGTTGGGTCATTGACCTTCTATAGAGTAAATTCCCAATTATTGTGTAACTTGCCGCTCTATGCTTAATTTTTCCTGCTTCACTACTATCGGGCGGTAGGATATTTTTCTCTAAATAATCACGGATCGGTGTCATCCAATTCCTAATTTGGCCTATTAAATTAACTTCAATACGTTCAACTGATGGCTGATGAAGCTCTGTCATGTAAATCGCTCCATCAAGGGATGCCTCATTGGTCGAAGCTAAGCGTGATAAAGCATCCGCTCGACCATTGTCTTCTATAGATATTCCAATGAGGTCAAATGATGTAAATTCTTTTGCCAAATTTCTGATTTCCATTGCATACGCCTTCAACCTTTCCTCTTTCCGATCATATTCTCCAGAAAAATGTTTAACAACAAGTTGTGAATCACTATAAGCCTGTAAATGAGTTACTTCCAAGCTTCGGGCCAACTTCATTCCATAAATCAAAGCTTCGGACTCAGCTTCATTATTCTTCACCTTGAATGTAAAACGTACTGCTTGGTGAACTTCAAATCCAGTTGGACTTGTTAGTATCATTCCACCTCCATATTTTTCATGCGCCACCGACCCATCGACATAAAGGGTCCAATTGTTTGGCGGACAATTATTAACAGAATTGTCCACATCCTCATCCATCAGGGTGTTGAATGAACATTCCACCATAAAATCTGCAAGTGCTTATGCCTTGATGGCAGTGCGGGGTTTGAAAACAATGTCATGATCACCGAGTTTAACTGCCCATGCCATCAATCTTCCTGATACTTCGGGTTTATGTAAGACTTTCTTCAGTGGTTGATCGGTGATCACTTCGATTGTTCTTCCTTGAAAGTAATGTCTCAATTTTCTTGTTGCCATGATCGTCCCCAAAGCCAACTTTTCAATATTGGGATATCTAGTTTTTGCGTCCTTCAATGCGTGACTTACATAAAATACTGGTCTTTGGATCCCAGCATCTTCTTTAATTAGTACAGCTCCGACAGTCCGATCAGTTGCAGCAAGATAAAGCTGAAATGTTTCTCCACCAGTAGGCCTCGCCAACAATGGTGCTGTAGAGAGATATTCTTTGACTTTGTCGAAGGCTGCCTCACACTCCTCTGTCCACTTGAATTCTTTAACCCCTCTAAGTGTGTCAAAGAAGGGTAAAGCTTTTTTTGCACTCCGCGAGATGAAACGACGAAGGGCAGCTAATCGACCAGTTAGTTTCTGAACAACCCTTTTAGTCTGAGGTGATTTCATGTCGATGATGGCCTGAATTTTTTCTGGATTTGCTTCAATTCCTCTTTCGCTTACCAAGTAACCAAGGAACTTTCCAGATCTGACACCAAAGGTACACTTGGTTGGATTCACCCTCATATTGTTCTTTCTAAGAGTTTGGAAACATTCTCTCAAATCATCAACATGAGTTTTATCATCACTCTTTACAATCATTTCATCAACATAACATTCCATATTTCTTCCAATTTGTCTTTCAAACACCTTATTAATCATCCGTTGATAAGTTGCCCCCAGCATTGAGTAGACCGAAGGGCATCTGAGATATGCCCAAGTTCCATGATGTGTGATGAAAGCAGTCTTGCGTACATCTTCCTCGGCCATAGCTATCTGATGATATCCAGAAAACACATCCAAAAAACTTAACATAGAATATCTAGCGGTAGCATCAATGAGTTGATCTATGTTCGGAAGCGGATAATGATCTTTGGGACAAGCTTTGTTGAGATCAGTATAATCCACACACATGCGCCATTTCCCATTTGTTTTTTTTAACAAAAACCACATTTGCCAACCGTTCAGGAAACTGGACCTCCTCAATAAAACTTGCATCCAATAGCTTTTTGACTTCCTCTTCGATAATTTTTTGTCGTTCGGGAGCGAAATTTCCTTTCTTTTGTCGGACTGCATCATAATCATTCTTCACATGAAGTTTGTGTACAGAGATGTCTTTGCTTATCCCTGGCATATCCTCAGCCCCCCAGGCAAAGATGTCTTTGTACTCCCTTAAGACCTCGATCAATTCTTTTTTTATAGCACTTGGTAGGTCTTTGCCAATGGTTACCGTGTGTTCAGAATCACCAGGTGTGAGCTCGACCTGTTTAGTTTTCGCAATTGTCTTAGCAATAGGCTTAGTCCAATCGGTTCCGAACCTCTCTAATTCAATGTTGTAGGAAGTCTTTTTTCTTGAACAAACAGACTCATCGTCATCTTTTGCTTTTCTTTTATCCCCCTCATCTTCGGGCTCACTAGCGAACTTCTTTAGCATGTGGCTCATTCAACTCTTCGAGAGCCAAAGTTCGAGCGACAACTTGGTCACCTCTAACTTCACCAATCCCATCCTCAGTAGGGAACTTCAACTTGAGATGTGGGAGTGAACATAAAGCTTGGAATTTTGGCAGCATGGGTCGACCTAGAATCATATTATAAGGAGAGTCTACATCAACAACATAGAATTTTAACTCATGGGTTACCTCTCTAGGCTCCTGCCATAAAAAAGTGTATAAAATAGATTTGAAAGACATTATTGGTCTATATATACGTAATAAAATTAATACAATAAATTTTGATAACTTAATCCCCAACCCCATTTTATTTCCCATTTTTTTATATAATATTCTCTATTTCTCGTCCCAAATGTAATAAAATCCCTACATTCAAGCCTTCAAGTCGATGACCAACTGAATGGCTTTCAAGCCTTCCAGTCTGCTGCTTCTATTTTGTTAAGTTGTCTAGTATAGTTAAGTTGTTCTCTTCTATCTTGATTAGTTATAGGATGTTTATATGGTGAATGTGGATGAAATTTGTTATTGTGAACTTGAAAATATATTAATAGCTGGGGCAGTTTATGTAGTTGTGGATATGGAGTTTGGTGTAACTTTGGTGAATGTGGATGGTTTTGGTATTGGTGTAGTAGATTGTTAATAAATTATACTTTGGTGGTATATAAGTCTATTTCAACATGCAATGCTGATTTTGGTAAATTTTTGGGTACAAAATTATGCAAATATAATACATCACATTGTTATTGAAAAACGATGTTAAAACAAAGAACATACATCACTTTTGAAAGCAAAATTGATGTTCATGCAAAAAACAAACATCAGTTTGAGTCTTTAACACTAAAAATTGTTGTCTATTTTGACAATTTTATGAAGCTATTTTACATCAGTTAAGTACAGATGTGAAAGTAAGATACAGACATCGGTTACGTTAAAATTACCGATGAGGTATACCATGTACATACATCAGTTTTGTATATAAAACTGATGTAGTACATAGAGTTGAGATATCGGTTCTTAATTGTTTTGAAATCGATGTGGTATACTGGATTAATACATCAGTTTTCTATCAAAAACAGATGTAGTACATGAGTTGAGACATCAGTTCTTTTTTTGAAATTGATGTTGTTAAAATTTATTTACACCATTTTTCACTGTAAAATCGATGTGTATAAGCAAATTAACCTTCAATTTTACATATTTGAACATATGTAAATCTAAATTTATGCTGATCTTTAGTAGTTAGTATTATATCAAATATATATTAGACATCAGTAATAAGTCATTTTTAACATCGGTCGGAAACTGATGTAAAAAAAGGGATTTTTCTCTACACCCACCTAGACATCAGTTTTAAAAATGTTTTACATCGGTCCAGAACTGATGTCTATTGAGTTTTTTCCAGTAGTGCTCGTGTACCATGTGAATTCGTGTCGTGTTTTAGTATCATATACATTATACAAAAAATATATGTTACAATTTCATAGAATTATTATTATTATTATTATTATTATTATTATTATTATTATTATTATTATTATTATTATATGGAGACCAAAATTTTAGCGGAGACCGGAGACCATATATCAATCAAAACATTGCAAAAACTTATTCATTGAAAATCATGTTCTTTGAAAATCACTATTTCATTTATATCATTAAAAATCTTGTAAATCATATATGTTCTACATGCAAATTTCATTTAAAATCTTGAAAATCATGTATGTTCTGCAAATAAAATATTGCATAACGTATTTTTCTCCAAAACATGTTCTGCTTGCAAACTATATATGATTTTTAAGATTTTGAATGAAATAATAATGGTCATTGAACATTCTTTGCAAATATATATGCTTTGCAGTGTTTTTAGTTAATGGTAACTAAGTTTGAATCAAAAGTAGTTATCGTGTAGTGCTTGTGGATTTCTCTGTATATAATATGCCTTTGATTCCATATAATCAATTTTATCTATTCCTATTATTATATCTTTTATCTTTTATTATTATTATATATATATAAAAGAAAACCCCCAGGAGTAAGAGGAATTTGAAATAAAGTTTAGAAATTTTTTTAGTATATTGATATTGATTTCAGCGAAAGTTTTCATAATTGGATTTCAAGTTAATAACTTCATATTTATCTATTTTTCTAGAGCCCTTCTATTTTAAATAATTAAAATCAAAACTTCTTTTTTTAGGCCCTACTTTTTAGAAAAGAAATCAGAACTTCCTTTTTTAACATTAACATCTTCGAAATAGAAAATGTTTTCGAATTTATTGGAAAGAAGAAATCAAATTCATATATTCGAAAGAGAAAAAAAATTAATATTTCAGAACTTCTTTTATTAATATTAACATCTTCAAAATAGAAAAGGTTTTCGAATTTAGATGGAAGAAGAATTCAAATTTACATATTCAAAATAGAAAAGAAATTTTATATTCTTATATATATTTACAATCATCGCTTCTAATCATTAAATTTTATCACCATGTTTGTAACACTTTTTCTTGCTTCTGTTTGCTTTTGTCTTCGTTCATTTTTTTATTCACTCTTATTTTGTTTAATTTTCAATGTAGATAGCTATGTTTGTCCTCCACTGAATTTTTGCGATTTTCAGGTTGCTTTTTTGTTGGTTTTTAAGGTTTGAATTTACTAACTTAATATTTGCTTTCTTCATTTTATTTTTTAATTTATGATTTGTTATGATTTTAGTTATAATTATGGATTATTAGTAACCATTGGTTGTTCTTTGCTTTGAATTTTGTATTTTGTTTGTTAGTGATCTAGCTAGATACTGAGACACCTGATCGTAGAAGCACTTGAGAAACTTGGCACAAAAGGTTTGAACGTTTACCATTCCGTCTTTATTTATTTATTGTTAATTTGTCGTTATTATCTTTTCATTGTTCTTAATCATAATATTCCAACGTCTTCTTCGAATTAATTCAATCAAATCTGTTTTTTTGTCTATATGTATTTATTGCAACGGGTGTCGACCTAAAAAACGTGACACAAAATCGATGTAAAAAATAAGTAAATGGTTTATTTTGTTGTGTGTGTATATATATATATATATATAGGCATTTGCTCCATACAGAACACTCTTATATAACAAACAACAAAGAACACCTTAGATCTATTAGATCCTTTGGCCCCGCCAGGGACACCCAATACAAAAAATTGTTATTTTTTTACCCTCTATCAAGCCAGAAAAAAAAATTTAATGTTCATGATGACGTCACTGATGACGTCATCGTCATGAACAGTAACTTTTATTTTTTTTTTATTTTTTTTTGAGATGATGGATGGATAGAGGGTAAAAAAATAAGAAATTTTTGTATTGGGTGGCCCCGCCAGGGGCAATGGATCTATTAGATATGAGGTGTTCTTTATTGTTTGTTATATAAGGTGTTTGCTATGGAGTCCAACCCTATATATATATATATATATATATATATATATATATATATATATATATATATATATATAATGTTATACAATATCATATTCACTAATTTATTTATAGATATTTCCTTTTTCGATTTATTTCTTATATTGTCTATATTTTGAAAAAAAAATTCAAAATATAACAAGGCTGCCGAGAAATGTGTCTTATATGTAATTATTACAACCAGTGTCGGTCTAAGAAAACATGATACAAAATCAACATAAAAAATAAATATATAATTTATTTAGTTGTCTATATATATTAAAATTTGTACCATATTTTTTTCATTAATTTATTTATAGATATTTTCATTTCGATTTCTTTCTTAAATATATATTTTGAATTTCTTTTAAAAATATTAAAAGATGGCCGCAAAGCGCAGCTTAGTCAACTAATTTATTTTATGCGGCGAATTTGTTGTGTTTCTTTTGGGTTAGAGATTATTTTAAGTTTCAGGGTATAAAGATTTATGAGAAACACTCCACATGTTTTGCTTTATAAATTGTGGACAAGATATTGAGAAGTGCAATCATAAAGAGGGATACAAGTGACTTAGAATTGTCACTATTGGTATTGATATTGTGTATAATTTCATAGTTGTAAATTGTAATACTATTTCACGTGTCCTACATATTTGCATACACAAGCCGGTCTTTCTAGAAACAGCCTTTTCATCTCTTTTTTGCCGAAAATAAGGTTGCGTACGTAATATCCTCCTCTGACCTTGCGTTAAGTGGGATATATTGGATATGGATATGTTTGGTTTAGTTTGATTTGTTCAATCTTGAATTTTGAAGTTCACATTTATACGATTTTACAGTCCATGCATGACTCAAAAATCATCTTTAATTTAGTAATGGTTTAAAGATTATAATCCAATTAAAACTATCCTAAAATTGAAAAGAAAAGAAAGTTATGAATATTTACATCAAGAATTAAATCTAATTTAGAAAACTACATATATTTGTTTAAATTATTAAAATTTACTTTTTAGTATTTGAATATAATCATACTATCAATCAAATAAACTTTTAAATATTAAATTTAACGATTCTCAATTATTTATTTTAATATCTAACCATCCGTACTATTTGGTCGTCAAGGGACCATATTATCGTACTACAAAAAAAAATGGATAAAATCCCTCCTTATGGTTATTATATAAGATATATGGATATAAATGTTGGGCTTACAAAACCAACCTTAACTCCATAATAATATGATAATATGACATTTTCTGTTTTGAATCGAGTATGTACGGATTTGTTTTTGGATAACCTCCAAAAATATTGAGTTAAATTGTGTCCGACTACTTATTAACGATTCTCACTGTCCTACCTAGTTTTTTACGTTTGGATTTAACACGGAAATTAAGAAAATATGTAAAATATAGGAGAAAATTAAGAAAAGTGTGAAAAATGATTAGATTGATCAATTTGTAATGTATAAAGTGAGTATAATGGATAAAAGTTGTAAATGTTGTTAATTTTTATATTATAAAACTTTATTAATTTTGGAAACTTTCGAATCTAAATAATTGAAGGGGCTGGACATCCAAAAAGGGAAATTAAAGTGTATAAGAGCATCTCCAATGGGAGAGACTAGTTAGGTAAAATTCAAAATTAATTACCATAAATAATAATTATAAAGAATGTGTAAAAAAAATTGTACTCCAATGGGACAAAACCCTTATCTATAATTATAGATAATCTCTTGATGTTGGCTATATTTGTCGAACCTCTAGAGACCTATAGTGAATTGTCACATCACTTATTTCTATATTAAAATTATACATTCCATTAATAACAACTTGAAATATTAATTACATACCATTTTTAAAATATAGCCAATCATTATAGCCAATACCATCGGAACACAATGTCTTACAGGTTCGGCAAATTTTACATAATCAATATTTTATGTAATTTAGCCAATCATTTTTAGCTAATGCCATTGGAGATGCTCTAAAAGAATTGAACATAGGGAATAACAATATATTCATTGCATAAATAATGTGAACAACTCATAACAATCTTCCCTTCACATATGATATGTGAAACTCGACAATTGAAGAATTTGTCACTATTTCTCATCGAATCATACTGAAAGTTCCTGGAAATATGACTCCCCCTATATTGGAAGACCATCTACCTTCTCTTCAAACCTAGTCCAAGATAGTCACCAGCTTCTTCCTGTACCCACCCATTTGGAAGCCATCAAGATTATTATGGATTGTTACAAATTAAAGTTTTGATATCACTTGTTGGTCTGCCAATAGTATATTTTTTTCATTTTGGACCCAAGTCGCACATATTTTTTTTTTTTGGGATAATTTCCAAAAAACACTCATACATTGTTAATAATTAGCTGATTATTAACAATCTATATATCCATCCCGCAAACATTGTGACAATTTCTAACAATAGCATAACGTAAACAAATAAAAATTAATTTATAAAAATTAATTACTTTACAAATTTTTTTTTTTTTTTTTTGAAAATAAGGGAGAATTTCATTAAAACTTCGAATCAAGTAACAAAGTCTCCAACAACATATATGGAGGAGACGTAAATATGCTTTGGCAATCTAGCAAACAAGGTATCCTAGCCATCAAGTGGGCTGCTTTATTTGCTTGCCTTTTAGCAAAAGAAATCGATAAACCTGGTCTAGAAAATAGAACACTGCGACAAGAGTCCAAAATGAATCCAACTTCCAGGTGATTATCATGGTGCCGGTTGAGAGATTGAACTGATAGCAACGAGTCTGACTCCACTTCGACTTCTTGATGTGGCATCGAGAGCAACCATTGCAAACCTTCATGGATAGCACACGCCTCAGCTTCAAAAACCGAGCTCACCATCTTCAGACAAACTACCTTCCCTGTAATAAACTGGCCCAGGTGATCACGAAGAACCAAACCAACAGAAAAATTCTCAGAACCTGATTTGATTGCAGCATCCACATTGAGTTTAAGAGTCCCCTGCTTAGGAGGTTTCCACCTCTGAGACGACGGTTGACAAGGCTTAACAGCTGAGACCAGAAGTGAGGCTCTACTTGCCTTAGCCTCCCTCCAATCAGAGAAATGCTTAGCACTCCAATCCATGGCTACAACATTATTCACTACCTGGTTATCCCACACTCTTTTATTTCGGAAGAACCAAATTCCCCAGAGAACTCTAGCTATCAATATAATCTCCTCATGTCCTGCATTGCTAAGTTTCTGGAGTAGCCAATCTGGTGCATACTCGACTGCACTCATATCATACTGAACACCTGAATACTGCCAACAGGCGGTAGCGAAGGGGCAATCAAAGAACACATGCAATTTGTGTTCAATATCTGCACTACACATTGGACAGGTAATAGGGAGTGAAACACCCTTGGCACTCAAACGTCTTCTAACTGGAACATTATTCCTACAAAAACGCCACAGAAAAATCTTTGCCTTGTGCGGAATATCCAAACGCCATATTTTACCCCACCCTGTTGCTTGAGTGACATTAACATTTCCCAAATTCTGTTCAGTCCATAGATGGTAGCCAGACTTGACACTATACTGACCATCTACCGCTTTACTCCAAGCCACTCGATCGTTGAAATTTCCAATAGGAATTCGGGTTGCCAGAATTAGACGAGCATCTTCTTCTGAGAAAAAATTGCAGACCTTAGCAACATCCCAACTATTCGTCCCATCCATGATAAAATCAGAAACAGTGACACTACTAGAACCATACTCGTAACTCTGAGTTACACAGAAATCTTCTTTTCCTTTCAACCACGGATCGCTAACTGCATTAATATCCCGCCCATTACCTACAACCCACCTGTAACCTTTGTAAAGAGATTCTTTAGCAGTCATTATACCCGCCCAGATATAACTTGCCCCTGTCTGCATATTGGCCTGTAAGAAATTACAGCTGGGAAAATAGCGTGCTTTATAAACACGAGCCACTAGAGATTGAGGTTGCTTCAGAAATTTCCAACAATGCTTGCCAATCAGTGCAATGTTAAAACCGTAGAGACTACGAAAGCCAAGCCCTCCTTTATGTTTAGACAAACTCATATCACCCCATGAGAGCCAGTTAATTCCTTTACTATTATTCGAGTTCGAACTCCACCAAAACTTGTTCAACATTCTCTCAATTTCTTGACAAAACGTTTTTGGCAATAGAAAGCAGGACATACAATAAGAGGGGATAGATTGGGCAACATTTCTGATTAAAACAGTCTTACCAGCCCTCGAAATGGGTTTTGGCTTCCAACCTTGAACTCTTTTCCACACTTTATCCTTCACAAAACCAAAAACTTTCTTTTTTGATCTGCCTACTAATGACGGGAGACCCAGATACTTGCCTTCTTGCAAATTATTACTAACACCCAACACTTCAGAGAGTTCATTCCTACAGTCTTGGCGAACATTCGAGCTGAAAAAGATCCCGGACTTCTGGAAATTAACAGATTGACCCGATAAGCTCTCGTAATCATTGAGAAGTGCTTTGACAGCCATAGATTCCATGCGATTTGCACGAAAAAAGAGAAAGCTGTCATCCGCGAATAAGAGGTGAGTAATCGTTGGAGCTGTTGGACTTATCTGAGTGCCATGAATAGCCCCTTCATTAGCTGCCTTATCCAACGCATTCGAGAGACCCTCTACACAGAGAAGAAACAAATACGGGGACAGCGGATCCCCCTGGCGTAGCCCCCTAGAAGGTCGAATAGGGCCAACAGTCGATCCATTGAAACAAAAATCGTAAGAGACTGTAGTAACGCACATCATCATCCATTGAATCCATCTTTGACAAAAACCCATGGACTTTTTATTAAGAAAAACAAACATGTCTGATATACCCGTCTAAGATTAACACTTGAAAACTATCAAGTTAGTATTTAAAATCGACCAAAAAAATGGAACTTGAGTTGGATTAAATTTTTAGTCTTGAGTTTAAAAGTTAGTCGGTAAAAAGTTTTAAATGCTCAAACTCGATTTGAAAACTTGAATCAATACAACCTAATTAATAATGTCAAAAGCTCAAACACGAATGATTAAATTCGAGTTTGATTTAATTTAAAATATAAATTACTCCTATATAAGTATATTTAAAAACTTATATAAAAATGTATTTGTAATACATCAAAAATATCTATTATATATTTATAATATTATAAAATAATAGAAATAATAAATCTTTCATTGGGTCCGAACAAATAACTTTACAGAATATTTCATGGATGTTTAACAAGTCCGTCAATAAGGAAATCATAAATTTTTTGTCCTAAAATTTGCGGTAAGCTTGGACTGGAATCATATAGGAGTATTTGATTCCATTATAAAACATTAAGGGTGTGTTCACTTGGAAAGAATGGAATGAGGTAGAAATGGAATGAAAATTGTAATTTGTAAACAAAATTTATGAATAAAGAGAAATATTGGGGGAAATAATGAACAAGTATGAGTGAGAAGAAGTTTTTTATGATGAAGATTACAAGGAAAATGATGAAGATTGGGAATGGAGCTTTCCTTCCAAAACATGTGGGTTAGAATTCTAGTTCAAATTATTTGGAGAGGAATGAAGCAAGGAATGAAATTTATAAACACTTTCCCCAATCTCCCCCAAATAATAGTATAAATTTCATTCCATTCTCCCCTCATTTCATTCAATCCAAGTGAACAAAGCCTAAGTGAGTGAACTTGTATCCTCCGAATTAGACTAGGTGTGCGAAAACTGATCAAAAAATACAGGATAAAGAGTTAAATGCAGTTAGTGTACCTCAAATATGCGCATTATATAATTTGTGTACCTGAACTATCAATTATGCATTTTATGTACCTGAACTTTATAAAAACAATCAATTTGTGTACCTAATTTTTAAGTGTGCACTTTGTGTACCTGAATTTTATATGAACATTTAATTTGTGTGCCTGAACTTTATATACATGTGCAAAATTTTATATTTTATATTAAAAATTTAGAAAAAATTAATTAAAAATTAAAGTAAAATATAATATATTAGATATTATATATAAAGTAAGAAAAACAAATAAGAGACGAATAATATATTTGTTTATTTAAAAGGCAAATAATTTTGTTTTATATTTATTTTAATTCTTTACAATAAAATTGTAACATTCATTATTGTAGATTTTTGGAGAATAATGGTAAATTTTATTTTATATTTACACCAATTTTTTAAAGTTTAAATTTTATGCAATAAAGAATGTTTCAAATCAAACCAAAATTGTTACTTTATATATATATATATATATAATTTAAAATTGTTACTTTATATTACTTTATAATTAATTTTTTTTGGAAATAATAATTTTAAAATTTTCAATTAAAAATATTCTTATATAATTCAGTTACACAAAGCGCACATTCAAAGATTAGGTACACAAATTGATTATTTTTATAAAGTTTAGGTACACAAAGTACATAATTAATAATTCAAGTACACAAATTGCATAATGTGCATAGTTCAGGTAACGAAATGCATTTAACTCCAGGATAAATAAAAAAACTTGGACCCGAACCAAATACACAAATTTCAACCATT